>ML660197.1:27728285-27776666 GCA_007570785.1 Antilocapra americana | reverse complement strand
GTTATGCCCGCTACACTCGGGCGGGGGCTGGGCCGGTCCGCAGCCCACAGGCGCCCAGATCTCCTCGGCCGGCCTCCTCCCTGCCGACTCCGCACGCCCTTTGTTCTGTGCCACCCGGCCAGCCGCCTCTCTGCCGACTCCACACCTCTCCTTGTTCTGCGTGGGCCTGGCAGGGGGGCTCTTCCTGGGGAAGGCTACTTCTCAGTCTATCTCCGGTTAGCCCCCTGGGTTGGGTCGCTCAGGCTGCTCCATTCCCTGAGCGAGCGGCCCGCCCCTCCCAGAGCAGTCCGCTTTGGCTAGTGGGGGGTGGGGCGTCCGCCACCGCCGCTTCCCTGTGCCTTCCAGCCAGAAATGTAGCTTGCAGGGCTTAATTATTAATCTGCTTTTACTCCCAGCTATCTTGCTCTCCAAGATTCACCACAAATCTGCCCGAGAGAATGCTCCCTGGTATTCGGAAACCTTTCTCCTCTTTTTTTTTTTTTTCCTCTTTATTCCAGACTCCCCTTCCGGGACGGATCCCCGCCCCCAACTCTGTCTCTCCCTTTACTTTTTTCTCTCTCTTTTTTCTTTTGTCCTACCTCCTCTCGTCAGCAATGGGCCGTCCCTTCAGATGCCCGATGTCCTCTGCCAGCATTTAGATCCTGTTTTATGGAGTTTGCGCGGTCTTTAAAAGTTCTTTTGGTGTATTTATTGGGGAGAGAGTGGTTTCCCCGTCCTATTCCTCCGCCATCTTAGTTCCCCCAAGACTTTTCAAAAAATAGAACAGACTTGTGGACTCTGTGGATGAGGGCAAGGGTGGGATGATATGGGAGTATGGCATTGAAACATGTTAATTATCATATGGGAAATCAATCGCCTGTCCAGGATTGATGCTCGGGGCTGGTGCACAGAGATTTCCCAGGGGGAGGGAATCGGGAGGGAGGAGGGAGGGGGGTTCTGGAGGGGGAGCATATATAAACCCATGGCGGTTTCATGTCATTGTATGGCAAAACCAACACAATAAAGTAAAGAAAATTCAAAAAAAAATTAAAAAATTAAAAAAAAATATATATATATATATTGTCCTTGCCAGTATCCCTAAAGCAAAAGGTATAGCCATGACATGACATTTAATAAACAAATACTTAAGGAATGTACGTATGTATGTGCTTAGTAGCTCAGTCGTGTCTGACTCTTTGCAACCCTTTGGATTGTAGCCCACCACAATCCTCTGTCCATGAGATTTTTCAGACAAGAATCCTGGAATGGTTTGCCATTTTCCTCCTCCAGGGAATCTTCCTGACTCAGGGATTGAACCCAAATCTCCTGTGTCTCCTGCATTGCAGGTGATTTCCTTACCTGCTGAGCCATCCAGGAAGCCCACTTAAGGCATCAGTTCAGTCAGTTCAGTTGCTCAGTCATTTCTGACTCTTTGCGAACCCATGAACTGCAGCACACCAGGCCTTCCTGTCCATCACCAACTCCCGGAGTCCACACAAACCTATATTCATCAAGTCGGTGATACCACCCAGCATCACATCCTATGCCTTCCCCTTCTCCCCCTGCCCCCAATCCCTCCCAGCATTAGAGTCTTTTTCAATGAGTCAACTCTTTGCATGAAGTGGCCAAAGTATTGGAGTTTCAGCTGCAACATCAGTCCTTCCAATGAACACCCAGGATTGATCTCCCTTAGGATGGACTGGTTGGATCTTCTTGCAGTCCAAGGGACTCTCAAGAGTCTTTTCCAACACCATAGTTCAAAAGCATCAGTTCTTCAGCGCTCAGCTTTCTTCACCATCCAACTCTCACATCCATACATGACTACTGGAAAAACCATAGCCTTGACTAGATGGACCTTTGTGGACAAAGTAATGTCTCTGCTTTTTAATATGCTGTCTAGGTTGGTCATAACTTTCCTTCCAAGGAGTAAGCGTCTTTTAATTTCATGGCTGCACTCACCATCTGCAGTGACTTTGGAGCCTCCCAGCCAAAATAAAGTCTGACACTGTTTCCTCATCTATTTCCCATGAAGTGATGGGAGCAGACGCCATGATCTTAGTTTTCTGAATGTTGAGCTTTAAGCCAACTTTTTCACTCTTCTCTTTCAATTTCTTCAAGAGGCATTTTAGTTCTTCTTCACTTTCTGCCATAAAGGTGATGTCATTTGCATATCTGAGGTTATTGATATTTCTCCCGGCAATCTTGATTCCAGCTTGTGCTTCTTACAGCCCAGTGTTTCTTATGATGTACTCTGCATATAAGTTAAATAAGCAGGGTGACAATATACAGCCTTGACGTACTCCTTTTCCTATTCAGAACTAGTCTATTGTTCCATGTTCAGTTCTAACTGTTGCTTCCTGACCTGCATACAGGTTTCTCAAGAGACAGGTCAGATGGTCTGTATTCTCTTCTCTTTCACAATTTTCCACAGTTTATTGTGATCCACACAGTCAAAGGTTTTGGCATAGTCAAAGCAGAAGTAGATGTTTTCCTGGAACTCTCTTGCTTTTTATCTTTCCTTTTCTCCTTTGCTTTTCACTTCTCTTCTTTTCACAGCTATTTGTAAGGCCTCCTCAGACAGCCATTTTGCTTGTTTGCCTTTCTTTTCCATGGGGTGGTCTTAATCCCTGTCTCCTGTACAATGTCACAAACCTCCATCCATAGTTCATCAGGCACTCTGTCTATCAGATCTAGTCCCTTAAATCTATATCTCATTTCCACTGTATAATCATAAGGGATTTGATTTAGGTCATACCTGAATGGTCTAGTGGTTTTCCTTACTTTCTTCAATTTAAGTCTGATTTGGCAATAAGGAATTCATGATCTGAGCCACAGTCAGCTCCCAGTCTTGTTTTTGCTGACTGTATAGAGCTTCTCCATCTTTGGCTGCAAAGAATATAATCAGTCTAATTTCGTTGTTGACCATCTGGTGATGTCCATGTGTAGAGTCTTCTCCTGTGTTGTTGGAAGAAGGTGTTTGCTATGACCAATGCGTTCTCTTGGCAAAACTCTATTAGCCTTTGCCCTGCTTAATTCTGTACTCCAAGGCCAAATTTGCCTGTTACTCTAGGTGTTTCCTGACTACCTACTTTCGCATTCCAGTCCCCTGTAATGAAAAAGACATCTTTTTTGGGTGTTAGTTCTAAAAGGTCTTGTAGGTCTTCATAGAATAGTTGAACTTCAGCTTCGTCAGTGTGACTGGCTGGGGCATAGGCTTGGATTACCGTGATATTGAATGGTTTGCCCTGGAAATGAACAGAGATCATTCTGTCATTTTTGAGATTGCATCCAAGTACTGCAGTTCAGACTCTTTTGTTGACCATGATGGCTACTCCATTTCTTCTAAGGGAACAATGCCCATAGTAGTAGATATAATGCATAAACAACTGAAGGCACAAACAAAGGTAAAAATCAAAGTATGAGCAATCGAAAATTTCTGTAATAGGCAAAAACATGGGTATCAATTGTGAAATATAAATACCATGGACATGAAATGACATTTGAAAGAATATTTAAATGGCATTGGGGTAGCTTCAAAATATTTTCAAGAAAAAAAATTACCAACCTATCCCTACAAGTGTGCAGAATAAACAGATTTGATTTATACATAAAGATTTACAGTTTTCACTTATCTTGAAGAGAGGATTTAGAGTGATTTTTATTTTCTTTTTTTTTCTGCATTTCATGATTTTTATATTTGACTTCTGAAACAAAACTGCACCATTTTCTAGTGCTAAATGACCAATTCACTCAGGTTTTTTACCTCTCATACATATTTCTTACGTTGACAGAATTTATGGCCTGTTTGATTCCTTTTATGCATTTGAGCACTGAAAACAGGTTTTAGACCTTAGGTTAAGCACTGGAGTTACAACTGTGAATAAGACAAATAGAATTATAACCTTACAGCCAGTGAAACTCAAGATACTGAATGAATAAGTTTAAAAGGTTATAATTGCTTTAGTATGGAAACCATGAGATACTAGGAGACTACCCACGAGTATGAAGAAAAACTGGCTGAGAAAGAAAGTTTAACATGAAAAGTAAACATGGAGTAAAGTGGGGGAGGGGGTAAGAGTATTCCAGGATGAGCAAGGAGCATGTATGATGTCCTCAGAGAGAAAGTCTGAAGGTGGGGAGTAAAGACAAGTATTCTGGAAAGACGATGGAGATGCCGGCTGGAATGGAAGGTGGAGGGTCTTGGAGAGATGATAATGGATGTTAGTGGATTTCTGTTCTGAAGATATTGGGGAGCCATTGTCTTATGGAAACAAGAGACCTTCTAGGGGACAAGTTAGGAGAGCTTTCTAGAAAGGATGATAGCTTGGACGAGAAGGACTTAGAAAATTAAAATGCATACAAGGGACTGGAGCCTATTATACAGACTGAAGTAAGCCAGAAGGAAACACAACAATACAGTATACTAACGCATATATATGGAATTGAGAAAGATGGTAATGATAACCCTGTATGCGAGACAGCAAAAGAAACGCAGATCTATAGAACAGTCTTTTAGACTCTGTGGGAGAGGGCAAGGGTGGGATGATATGAGAGAATGGCATTGAAACATGTAAATTATCATATGTGAAATGAATCTCCAGCCCAGGTTTGATGCATGATACAGGGTGCTAGGGCTGGTGCACCAGATGACCTAGAGGGATGGAATCGGGAGGGAGATGGGAGAGGGGTTCTGGAAGGGGAACACATGTATACGCATGGTGGATTCGTGTCAATGTATGGCAAAACCAACACAATAATGTAAAGGAAAAAATAAATTAATTAATTTTTAAAAATGCATACAAGGGGACTTCCCTGGAGATTCAGTGATTAAGACTTTGTGCTTCCACTGCAGGGAGTGACACCTAGTTGGAGAAATTAAGATCCTGTATGCCCCAAGGCACGGCCAGAAAAAAACAGTAAAATGCCTACAGGGACAAAGCAAGCTATCTGAATGATTGAGGTAGGCTGAGTCTAGGGGAAAAAATGCAATCAGTGTTAAGTGATAAATATCATATTGCCACAGAGTTGATAACAGACTATGGAGTAACAGAGACTGTAGCATTATGTGCAGTGTGCACATCCTATCCAAAAGCAAAATAGCTACTCAGTTGATTGTTGGCATGCAGGAGTATGAGCCTTGAGTTGCCAACAATTTTTGTTTTAGCTTAAACATTTATGTGAGCCCCTTGACTTGTATATATAATCAGTTAATTCAACTTATAAACCAAATGAAACAAACCTATCCTAGGCTGCCAATTTGCAACTATGATAGAGAAAAACAAGCAACTTCACCAACATTTGTCACATCTTAGGTGTTGAAAGTATCTTCCCGACCCAGGGATGGAACTCATATCTTTTGTCTCGGGCATTGCAAGCAGGTTCTTTACCACTAGTGCCACCCGAGAAACCCTGTTTGCAAGGGGCAATCCTTTCTGATTATGAATATTTCTGATATCTGGCATGTTGTTATTGTTCAGTCACTATGTCCAACTCTTTGTGACCCAAAGGACTGCAGCACATCAGGCTTCCTGCCCTTCACCCTCTTCTGGAGTTTGCCCAAGTTTATGTCCATTGAATTGGTGATGCCATCCAACCATCCCATCCTCTGTCACCCTCTTCTCCTTCTGCCTTCATATCTGGCATCATCATTTACAAAAAAAGTCATGAATCCTTTGCCCACATACCTCTAACAAGAAAAGATGCTGGGCAAGCTAAAACTTTGGAGCATATTATCTTTGCAAGACACAAGGCTGAAAAGCGCCCGTGGCACTGCCAATCTCTATAGATGAATCCTAATTAAGTGAATCAAAGCCATCTTTAAATTATATTCCAGCGTTTGTTAGGCAACAGCAGAAGACAAGACAAAATGGAAAATGTGGTACCTGCCCAGAGGGCATGAAGTCTACACAGGGAAGAAAAAACATTCTGGAAATAAAAACACCAGCTGGGAAGGAAACGTAATTAATGAAATAGTGCCAAGATTATTGTCTCCCTGCAATTACCAGGTGTTTCTGATACTTCAATAGAGACTGATGACTTGTGATGAAGGGGGCACACCAGGAACACATACGCTTTGGATTTGATACACGACAGAAATGGAGTGGAAATCTCTCAGATGCGCTGATGCCTCACTTCTGCCAACAAAATTCAACCAGTAAAGCTAACTGATTTGCAAATCAGTGCAACAGTCCTTAATGATAGTCATTATATAATTACACAATACTGCCTTGACTTTTACAGAAAATTGATAACATTAAAGTGCCTTTATGAATCTCTCAGATTCACCCCGATTCATTTTTTAAAGGATTTTATTTTTGTTGTCTAATAAAAGACTAGGGAAAATAGAAGGTAAAAAAAAAACTGTAACTAATAGAATCTGATCCCAATTTTGTTTTTTACAAAATGTATTATAGGCAAAGAGAAGAGATTTTGAAGATGTACTGGTTATCTCTGGATGGTTGTTATCTCGGGAGACAGGTACTCTAAGAGCAAGCAGAAACCCAACACATTTTCTCAGTGCTGCTTCTACAAAGCCATTCTACGAGTTTGCTAAGACCTGGCCTTGGATAAAACTTCATGGAGTTTCCATATTGTTTATGGTCACTCAAATCATAAAGGAATCATCTTTTTCTGGGTAATACAAAGTTCAGTCTCATCTAAGAATCACACAATTCCAATCAGGTATAATACTAACACTCCAAATTTTTGTACCCAATGTGTCTCTTTACATATAATGAGTAGTCATGTTTGGCCCCTCTTTGGACAAAGATGGCACAGAGAGAAAAGGATGACAGCTTGGGTCCTTCTCTCTTTGCATCCTCCAAAGCTTGCTATCTGAACTGTGTGCCTCCTGGGCGTTGGTTGGGGTGAAGGATGAGAAGAGACAGAGGTGCAGGAAAGGGCTTTCCAGAATGGCTCACTCATAGTCTGGTGTTGGTGACTGGGAAATGGTAGCCCAGAGCTGACTGCTTCTTTCATAGGGATCATTTGCAGATTCTTCATTCATTCATTCATCCCTGGATTCCTCTGATTATAGTTGGCTCTCACACCCTCAATGCCTTGCCTTTAACTCACTTCTGGCACCGTTGGGCCCTTGGAATTCCACCACTCCATATCCAGGCTAGAGTCCTATTGTCCTTTCATGTAGTATGTGGGACAGAGTCTATTTAATATAATCCCAGGCTGTTTCTTCCAATGAAGAAAAAAAATCAAACCCTTGTCCCACCTTCAAAGGAAGCACAGCTTACTCCCAGCATCCAAGGTCAGTCCTTACCTCAGGATTTCTCCTGGAAAGAAACAGGCCTCCATTCTGAGTTCAGCAGACTCCAGGGGATGAATATCAAGTCCTCCAAGTAGATCTTCTGAAGTTCTTTGTCTCACCTTAGTTGGTGAGAAGCAACTCACCTTTTCAATAGTCTCATCTCCAGGTGTGATCACGCTGACCTGTTTCTATATCATGTCATGCATCTGCACAGGTGGTTCACATCTCACTTTTTAATGTGGGATATCTGAAACCTATTGTATTATTGTGTTATTCTGTTGAAACTCCATGATTATTTTTAAAGGACCATTTTAAGCATGTGCTGTGCTAAGCTGCTTCAGTTGTGTCTGACTCTTTGCAATCCTATGGACCATAGCCTGCCAGGCTTCTCTGTTCATGACTACATATGTAAATAGACAGTCAATGGGAATTTTCTGTATGACTCAGAGAACTCAAACTAGGGCTCTGTAATAACCTAGAGTGGTGGGGATGGGCGGGAGGTGGGAGGGAGATTCAGAAGGAAGGAGACATATGTACAGCTACAGTTAATTCATGTTGATGTATGACAGAAATCAGACCAATATTGTAAACCAATCATCAATCAATTAAAAATAAATAAATGTAAAAAAAGAAGAATACTGGAGTGGGTTGCCATGCCTCCTCCAGAGGATCTTCCTGACCCAGGGATTGAACCCACATCTCTGCATTGACAGGTGGGTCACTTAACCTCTAGTGCCACCTGGGAAGCCCCATATTTTAACCATATTGCTGCATTATCTTCTTCTGTATGTTTTTCTCTTTTAATTTTCTTACATTCATATGAATTAGTCAACCATCAGAGGAAAAATGAGTATTTTTTAAAGAGTATCCAGGACAAATTTTGTCAAAACAATTTGGCAGAAGTTATATATATTTGTTCAAAACACATTTTAAATATTATTTTTAACTGAACTATAGAATCAGTTTCTTTATATTATATTTATGAGTTTCTTTTAGAATTCTGCCATATATATGACCAGAACAAATCACCTCTACAACATGTCGCCATGCCCACATCAGTGTCACTCCTCTGCTCGCCCTATTAATATTTCCTGTAGTAGCTTAAAGAGTCACAGTGTTAAGATCAAAGGCTTACAAAGGGAAGACTTTAAGAACAGAACATCTATGGTGAAATGACTATTATCTAGGACTTAATCATAGCTCTTCACATTCTAGAAATCAGTTTGGTTAGGGACTCCAGAATTTATCAGACTCCAGGATAACCAAACAAGATCATCTGAAAGTGGCATGCATGACTTATATGTAATGATCAAATTTCAGATCATAAATCTAGCTGTCCAAGAAATTTTACTTTATGTTCTCATCCAGATTATTTTCTATTCTGAAACATGCTGCTGAGTGGAGAAACTTAATATTGGTCATCTCATGATCACCTCTTGATTCTGGGTCACGTTCATGGACTGAGAGTATCCACACAACAGGGGAGGATGGCTTACATAATCTGAGTCAGGTGCGGTCTGATCTTCCACTATCTTTGATGAACTATCCCCTTCCCCAGAAAGAAAGCCTTCCTTGACTCTGTCTCACCAAATTACAGTCCACCTCCTCAAGCACTCACAGGTTGTCATTAATAGCGGCTGGCAGCTACCCCAATGGAATCACTCTAAAAAACAGCCTAGAGCCAACTTGTATGTGAAAGAAAAGTATAAACAAATAAATCAGAGGCACAAGAAGCAAAGCAGGAAAAGTGGACAAAATGTGATAAGAAGTTTAAAATTTATTCCACTGCCTGTGATTTCAAAAGCCATGATAAATGATTTTTTCATTTTCTAGTTTCAGGGAACCCATGCAGATTTAGGGGTTAGTACCAAGAAAGGGCTCACAACCCCTCCCCACACCTGCCTCAAAGACAGTGTAGGGTGAACTCTGGGCAATTCATTGTCAAGAAAACAATTAAGTTTGGGTCATTCAATAAAGTGCAGCCCTTGTGTGCTAAACAGTACTTCTGTGGCCTGGGGAAATTCATTTTTTCCCCCAAAGCTCTATAGGTATTCATTTTATAGCTACCCTGGTGGGATCTAACCCAGAAACAATGTTGGATCTAATTCTTTAATAGAACATATTTATTACAAGCCTTCAATAGAAAGTACCAACTCAGATCAGAGACAGAGTGTTTATGGCTAGGCTCCCAGGGAGCGCAAATAACCACAATAAATGGTGGAAGGTTGCAAGTGCCCAGAAGAAAAGGTAGACTGCCACAGAAGATTAGAGAGGCAAGTTCAGAGAATTTCAAGGAAGGGAACTGAGGACAGCTTCCTACGGGTTTGAGCTGCATTCTAAATAACAGGAAGATGGATGTGTTAAGCTGATAGAGAAGGGCAGTCCAAGGAGCTGGCCAGAGCTGAGGCAAAAAGCAGGAAAGGGAAGGATCACAGAAGGAAGAAATAATAACTTGGAAAGATAAGTCACAGCCCAGACAAGAAGGCCTTGAAAGTTCACCTAAAGACTTTGGAGGATTTTTTTGGTGCTTTTTTGTTTGGTTGGTTGATTACTGTTTTGGAATTTTTATTTGTGTTTTGTATGAATGTATTTGGTTTTTTGTTGTTGTTGTTTTGATTGCTTTTTTTGTTTGTTTGCCTACACGAGGGATGCACTTGTGATTACTGAGCAATAGAGTACAACCATGAGAACTGTGCTTCAGAAAACAATGGAGAGAGACTGTCAAATGGTTAGTGGAGGGACTAGAGACAGAAACAAGGCTCTATTGAAATAGCTTGGTTGACTGCAGAAAGTCTCCTTTGGACCCATGTCATCCTGCTCCTTAGCGATCCCAGAACTTACCTCTTTAAGGGCAAAAAGGATGGGACTGAATGACTGCTGAATGAAGAAACTAGGGAGAGTTCAGTTGTGGTAAAAGACTGAATGATATAACTTGGGGAAGACAAATGAGTTTTGAGAGGATAACATTGATTCCAACAGATAAATCTAAAACTAGGTGAAAGGCTAAGCTCATCTGCCAGACGAGAAGTTAGGGTCACAAATGACTAAAAAGACCTTGGAACTCTCTACTCAATAGCTCTCACTCTCTCCTTCTCATAACAGGAAGAACAGCTCAACAGGTATATACCCTTTCCTTCCTTATTATTACCTGATGCAATCTCAGAATACATGCAACAAAGCACAACGTTTCCCATTAAAACATACATTTAAAAATATACTTGATTCTATTTTTTCTAGCTATACGAAAATGACATCTGCTCACTAAATGTAAATAATTTAATTGGAAAATTCAGAAAATCACTTGCAATTTCATCCCAGAGATAAACACATTTAATTAGTAAAAAGTCTTAACAGAGAAGTGTAGATTTATGGAAAGTAAGTCAGTAGATTGGTAGACACATGTAGAATAATATACATTGGGGGTAAACTCTTCCTTTGGAGTGGTGATTTAATCCATTCATTATCTGAAATAAATTCCTTTTGACATTGTTCCTTTTACATCTCACAGAGCCACCTCAAAATTAAAACCTACACCAAAATTAAATAACTCTGTTTAGCTATCTCTTGAGCCACATTACTGTCCTTACTTTAATTGGTTATAATATGTATATAGGACATTCTCTACAAGTGAGCTGGCAACTCTTGTCAAACTCCAGGAAGCAAATAGGAACTGCTTTTAATCTTAGGGCTCAGATACATAAACGCAGGCATTGAGCAGTTCATAATGAGCTCAAGGTCACCTGGTTCGTAAAAAACAGGCCTGGAAATCAAAGTCAGGATTCTGCAGACTGAAACCTTTACCCAAGGATGGAAATTTCTTTATAGAATATTTAGTCTCATAGATCTGAACCTGAGAATACAGTTCAACCTCTTCACTTTACAAACATTGAAACCAAGATGCAGAGAGGTTTTATGGCTTATGTGGGTCATGTGGATGGTTAACAACTGATCTAGGTATTTTTTCCATTGTTTTAAAATTAGGCAGAGTATAGAATTTTCCTTGATACTGGGGCAGACAAAGCGTTAAGGGAGCTATTTTTCAAGTTTAAAAAAAAAAAAAGGTTAATTAAAAAAAAACCCTGATTAAGTTGAAAATTAGGAGTCATTAAAAAATGAAGATAGCCAATTTTTGACTTGCTAAAAGTGAATTAAAAGTGAATTTAATTTTTTTAAAAACTCGGTGTTTAAAAAGAAAGCTCAGTGACTATTACTTCAATGAGTTTTCTAATCAAGTTATTAGGCGCGCTTTATGATTTTTAATTAACTTTACTTTTTAAACATTACCTCAAGCTCTGCTACACATTTAAAACAGATTCTATCCATGTGTGATATGCTGTTTTTTTAAGTGTGTGTGTTGGAGAAGGTAGTGTATGTAGGTGTTTGAAAGGTCATACATTAAAATATTAACATTCTACCTCAGATATGCAGATGATAACACTCTAATGGCAGAAAGTGAAGAGGAACTAAGAGGTTCTTGATGAAGGTGAAAGAGGAGAGTGAAAAAGGTGGCTTAAAATTCAACATTCAGGAAAAAAAAGATCATGGCATCCAGTCCCATCACTTCATGGCAAATAGATGGGGGGAAAGTAGAAGTGGTGTCAGATTTCATTTCTTGGGTTCCAAAATCATTGTGGACAGTGAGTGCAACTATGAAATTAAGACACTTGCTCCTTGGAAGAAAAGCTATGACAAACCTAGACAGTGTATTGAAAAAGCAGAAACATTACTTTGCCAACAAAGGTCAGTCTAGTCAAAGCTATGGTTTTTCCAGTAGTCATGTATGGATTTGAGAGCTGGACAATAAGGAAGGCTGAGTGCCAAAGAACTGATGCTTTCAAACTGTGGTGCTGGAGAAGACTCTCGAGAGCTCCTTGGACAGCAAGGAGATCAAACCAGTCAATCCTAAAGGAAACCAACCTTGAATATTCATCGGAATGATTGATGCTGAAGCTGAAGCTCCATTACTTTGGCCACCTGAGGCGAAGAGCTGACTCACTAGAAAAGATCCCCATGCTTGGAAAGACTGAGGGCAAGAGGAGAAGGGGACAACAAAGGATGATGGTTGGATGGCATCACTGACTCAAGGGACATGAGTTTGAGCAAACTCTAGGATATAGTGAAGGATAGGGAAGCCTGGCATGCTGCAGTTCAGGGGTTGCAAAGAGTCAGACACAATTCAGCAACAGAAAAACAATGGTGAAATTTCAGATGTTATATTTACCTTTTTCTGATATGTGCTTGCTTATTTTCTCATCTTTTACAAAAGTGTATATATATATACATATATATATATTTATGTATGTATGTCAACATACATATATATTTTACATAATACAAAAAAAATTAAAAGATTCTGTCAGTGAATCAATGATCTTCCCAGCCTTAGGAAGGGAAATAGCCATTTATTAAATTCGAAAAGCAGTGTGCTATTTGCTCGTTGCGGCAGATACTGTGTGGCTTGCCTGCTTAATATCCATTCCAGCCTCTTTCTAGTACACCATCCTACACTGCGTTGGAAAGCTGAAAATTATAATTCTGAGCTTCCTTTGCAGAGACGGCTCCAGATGAGACTTAGGTTCTGCCAGTCAGACATGGTCAGATGAGACTAGAAGTTGAAAGTCAGTTGAATGGGAAAGGAGGCAGGCTGTGGGGTACAGACTAAAGCAGATCACAGCAGAAACTCCGTGGCTCTGATCCCGACTCCCTAGCTTCCTGGCTCTCTAGTCTCTTGCCACAGGGATGGTAACTTGCCCAGCTTGCTAGGGAGACAGGATGGTTCCATAGGTGTTCCTGGAAATTCCACCTACCACCTGTTCTTTCAACTTTTCCAGTAATATTTTAAGCCATCTTATACATAGTAAAAACCCATTCTGCCTAAAACTAGCTCTGATGATTACAATTGGGTCCATGTTCAAAATATTTCCATTGCCCTCCTTCCCTTTCTTAAGCTCCACTATTAATTGTTCTCCTTTAGTACTTACAACAATAATATCTGCTTGTTATAAAATATAAATAAATAAATAAAAATAGAGCAATACAGAACTTATTCATTGAAAAATTTAAGTCTATGCCCCCTACCCCCCTCAACCTAGATCCTAAAGGAATCCATGTTTGATAGTTTGCTGTTTCACATTGTTCCACTTGTTTTTCTTGTCTGTAGAAACTATGAACACACAGGTTTTTTTTTTCATTTTTAAAAAAATGACATGACATCACATATAAATCTAACGATTTGATTTTTTAAAAATCTTTCCATATTTCTGTGTACTGAGCTACCTAGTTCTTCAGAATTACCATATATTATTCTATACTGTGAAGAAGTTAAAATATATTTCAATATTCTCCTATAAATGGACTGCTGCTTCTGCTGCTGCTAAGTCCCTTCAGTCGTGTCCAACTCTGTGCAACCCCATGGATGGCAGGCTACCAGGCTCTTCCATCCCTGGGATTCTCCAGGCAAGAACAAGGAAGTGGGTTGCCATTTCCTTCTCCAATGCATGAGAATGAAAAGTGAAAGTGAAATCTCTCAGTCAGTGTCTTATCTTTGTGACCCCATGGACTGCAGCCTACCAGGCTCCTCCGTCCATGGGAGTTTCCAGGCAAGAGTACTGGAGTGGGATGCCATTGCCTTCTCCATATAAATGGACATGTTAACATTTAAAAACAATGTCATCATAACCATCTTTTATAATATATCCTTGTGTGTACATTTGAATATTTCTTGAGATAGATTCTAAAATATAAATGCAAGAAAAGCTAAACAGATTGCATTTAGCAATGTGTTTAAAGAAAAATGTCTGTTTTGCTTATTACTGTATCACTGGTGCTAAGCACAGCATCTGCCATGTAGAAGGCACTAAATAAATATGTGTGAAATGAATGCCAAATGGATGATTGAAAATAGATTAGGAAATGCACTAGAGCAATTCATCACATGAGTGGATTAAAGGAGAAAAAAAATGAATACATACACAATCATTATGATAGACAGCCCCCCAAATTGGGTAAAACTCTACATCCACTCCTGACTTTTAAGAAAAATTATTCATCAAGAAGTAGAAGAAAACATCAATAACCTGATAAAAGGATTTATCAGAAACTAACAGCAAAATATATTTCTAAATATTTAAAAAAGAAGTTACTACCTCCAAAGAAGGCAAAAATATTTACATAATCTATAAAATATTTAAAACCTATAGACTGCCACAAAGAAATGCAAAGCAGGTATAATCTAAAAGCAAAATCATCAACCACATAGGTGCACTGAGTTTACTCTGATGAAGTTCATCATTTTAGGGGCAGGAACGGAGGTCCATTTTTAGTATCTGGATAACTATGGGGTCAGCCAAGGAAAAATTCTCAGGAAGAAATGAGTGGCCTGCAGCCATTCTGCCTCTTCTCCAGGACTCTTGACCTCATCAATAGCACCAAGACCTCATCACTTCTTGAACCTAATTGTCTGCTGTCCCCATCCTAAATGGTTCTCATCCCCTCACTGTGGTCATGTGTAGGATATAGACAGGCCAAGAACAAGACTTTTAACTTCAGAAAACTCTCTGAGGTAAATTACAGAAAACAATCAAGTGTCCCATAATTTGGAATATTGTATAACCATTTAAAAACATAGGCAGCTTTATATCATTTTATATGGAAAAAAATCACACTGTGTGACATGGAAAAAAAAACCAACAAGATGGCAGTGTGTGTACCATACTATATGTGTGGACATTTTTGTTTCTAACAACTTTTTTGAGATATAATTTACATACCTGAGTCATGTCTGACTCTTTGCAATTCCATGGACATATAATCATAGCTTATTGTCATTGATTATTTCCTACCTGTGAAGCCTTGTGGTATGTGGTTTACAATTATTTCTACAATGCATAAGAACCCTTGTTGGTCAGGTCTATTATAATTCTCTTTGCCAGATGAAAAGATCAACACACAGAAGGTTTAGGTAGCTGAGTTTCACAGCTAATCAACAGAGGAAGCAGCAGAATTTGAATCCTGCTATTTGAATCCTGGCTTTGTCCTCAGCTGACCACCAACAGGGAGCGGCGAGCGGCTGAGAGGAGATACCCTGTGTCCAAGGTCAGTAACAGCGGCCATGAGGAGACACCCCACATCCAAGGTATGGATGAACTATGAACTATGGACAGAGGTTCAGAACACTGTACAGGAGACAGTGATCAAGACCATCCCCAAGAAAAAGAAAGGCAAAAAAGCAAAATGGCTGCCTGAGAAGGCCTTACAAATAGCTGTGAAAAGAAGAGAAGTGAAAAGGAAAGGAGAAAAGCAAAGATATACCCATTTGAATGCAGAGTTCCAAAGAATAGCAAGGAGAGATAAGAAAGCCCTCCTCGGGGATCAGTGGAAATAAACAGAGGAAAACAATAGGATGGGAAAGACTAGAGATTTCTTCAAGAAAATTAGAGATACCAAGGGAACACTTCATGCAAAGATGGGCTCAATAAAGGACAGAAATTGTATGAACCTAACAGAAGCAGAAGATATTAAGAAGACGTGACAAGAATACACAGAAGAATTGTACAGAAAAGATCTTCACAAACCCAGATAATCACGATGGTGTGATCACTCACCTAGAGCCAGACATCCTGGAATGCGAAGTCCACAGGGCCTTAGGAAGCATCACTAGGAGGAAAGCTAGTGGAGGTGATAGAATCCCAGTTGAGCTATTTAAAATCCTAAAAGATGACACTGTGACAGTGCTGCCCTCAATATGCCAGCAAATTTGGAAAACTCAGCAGTGGCCACAGGACTGGAAAAAGTCAGTTTTCATTCCAGTCCCAAAGAAAGGCAATGCCAAAGAATGCTCAAACTCCCACACAGTTGTACTCATCTCACACACTAATAAAGTAATGCTCAAAATTCTCCAAGCCAGGCTTCAGCAATGCGTGAACCATGAACTTCTAGATGTTCGAGATGGTTTTAGAAAAGGCAGAGGAACCAGAGATCAAATTGCCAACATCTGTTGGATCATTGAAAAAGAAAGTTCCAGAAAAACATCTACTTCTACTTTATTGACTATGCCAAAGCCTTTGACTGTGTGGATCACAATAAACTGTGGAAAATTCTCAAAGACTGAATACCAGACCACTTGACCTGACTCTTGAGAAATCTGTATGCATGTCAGGAAGCAACACTTAGATCCGGACAGGGAACGAAAGACTGGTTCTAAATAGAAAAAGGAGTATGTCAAGGCTGTATATTGTCACCCTGCTTATTTAATTCATATGCAGAGTAATCATGAGAAACGTTGGGCTGGATGAAGCACAAGCTGGAATCAAGATTGCTGGGAGAAATATCAGTGACCCCAGATATGCAGATGACAGCACCCTTATGGTAGAAAGTGAAGAACTAAAGAGCCTCTTGATGAAAGTGAAAGAAGAAAGTGAAAAAGTTGGCTTAAAACTCAACATTCAAAAAACTATGATCATGGCATCAAGTCTCATCACTTCATGGCAAATAGATGGGGAAACAGTGGAAACAGTAGCTGACTTTATATTTTGGGTTTCCAGAATCACTGCAGATGGTGACTGCAGCCATGAAATTATAAGACACTTCTCCTTGGAAGGAAAGTTATTACCAATCTAGACAGCATATTAAAAGGCAGATACATTACTTTACCAACAAAGGTTCATCTGGTCAAGGCAATGGTTTTTCCAGTAGTCATGTATGGATGTGAGAGTTGGACTATAAAGAAAGCTGAGCCCCAAAGAACTGATGCTTTGGAACTGTGGTTTTGGAGAAGACTCTTGAGAGTCCCTTGGACTGCAAGGAGATGTAACCAGTCCATACTAAAGGCAATCAGTCCTGAGTGTTCATTACAAGTACTGATGTTGAAGCTGAAACTTCAATACTTTGGCCACCTGATGCAAAGAGCTGACTCATTTGAAAAGACTCTTATGCTGGGAAGGATTGGGGTTAGGAGGAGAAGAGGACGACAGAGCATGAGATGGTTGGATGGCATCACCTACTCAATGGACATGGGTTTGGGTGGACTCAGGGAGTTGGTGATGGACAGGGAGGCCTTGCGTGCTATGGTTCATGGGGTCGCAAAAAGTCGGATATGACTGAGTGACTGAACTGAACTGAATGGTAAAAAAACTGTGTGTGACCAGCTTAAATTGCTAAATATACAAAAATCTTTCCTATCTTAACCCAGTATCTACTTTTTGGTCTTAGTTCTACTACTGGAAACCACATAGAACAATCTAATCCTTCTAGCTCATAATACACATCAAATATTTGAAGATATTAATCATGTTTTTGATCACATTCCCATATCTTTTCTATTTTCCTAGAGTACCATTTTTTTTCTATAGATTTCATATTGCATTCGCATATATGTTTCAACAGAACTGTGACATGATTAATGGAAAGTAACCATAATTGTAGTTAGAGGCTTAAGAAGTCCCTTAACAGCACATATTTTAATATTTATAGAGGCAAAATGATATGCTCCTGAGAGGAGATAGAGCTTTCCAGGTCTCCAAATTTCCCCGTGGGAGTAATAGATGTGAATACCACTTACTCTTCTTCTCAGAGTGAAGATTCTGCCAGAGATATTAAGCTCACTTCTGCATCTTCTTGGGAAATTTTATATTCTCACAGCTTTTTCTTGACCTGCCTATGATGAAATCTTTGTTTATATACTCAACAATTGCAAACAAATAATTCAGCATGAACCCGTTTACTATGTTTACTAAGCGCTTACTGTGAGACACTTTTTAAAAACTCACGTTTCCAGGAATATCCCCCAGCAATCCTAAGATTCGAGCCTGACTTAATTTCATTCCTATATCCCCAGATTTTTTTTTTCTCACTTTCTAATTTCCTTCCTCTGGTCTTAAGTTTTCCAGTACCCAGTTTTCCATTTCAGGAGAAAGAACGGCCCCCACATGATATGCTAAATCAATACTGTTGTAGAAAAAAAATTAATTCAGGCTCAGAATATAAAAACAGCACTTTGCTATTTATAAGAACTGTCTCACAGGAAGAAAAGAGCACTGAAAGAATGAACGAACATAACCAGTTTCCTAACGCGTCTATATGACAGGCTTTGGTTGGTACATGGCCACAGACTAAGGCCCTCAAGGTTTGCTTTGTGGTCAGAAGGGCAAGAGGTGACATGACATTCATCTTAAAAAAAACAAGGATGAGAAGCCATGGCATTCAATAGGAAAGGATGCAGTGTGTACTTACAAGTTAGCACAGAGCACAAAGACTTTATGAAAGGGGTACCAATAACATACATCAAAAGGGGTCACAGGATTGTAGAAGAGGACACTTAGGATCTATAAAGTGTCACCAAAGCTGTCCAGGACTAGAGGACAATGCAGATATATAAAGCGGCCTCAGTATCCGTGCAGGAGGATAAAATATTAGTGATTTCTGTTAGTTGAGAATTTTTCTTCCTGAAACTGACAGTTTCCTGGCTTGTGAATCCTGCTTCCCTCTTCAGTACAGAACAGGCTGAGAGTCTCAATTTTTCTAAAGGGCAGCGTGTCCCTTTCTCTCTCCTGAAAGGAGGCTTCCCGCTGCTCCCTAGGTCAGGAGCTGTCTGCTCATCCTGATTCCCCATCCCACTCGCTCTTCAGCCACAGGGGACTTCTAATGTCTTCATGTGGGCAAAGAGCAGTCCCACACTGTCATTACTGAACTAAAACCGCAATAAAAAAAGAAAGTTTTATCTCTCTGGCTCTTTACATTGAAACTATGTTAAGGAATGACTTCTCTTTTTTTAAGGAGTCATTTTTTGCCACTTAGTAATGAAACATAATTACACAAATCAATGCTAATTTATGACAATAAAACAATAAACTTTTGATGAAATAAAAATCCCTAGACTTCAGTAATTAGAACAGGCGTTAAGTCAATTCTCCACACCAGCACCAAAGCAGTCTTTCCAAAATACTAACCAGCTTGAGTTTCTTGCTTAAAATACTTTACTAACTTCCTATGATTTATATAACAAAGTCCAAATTCATTAGTAAGATAAAATATTTTCTTCCTAGTTGACTCTTGCTTTTTGCTCACATCCTACCATGTGGATCCAATCTCTTATTTCATGCTGCTGCTGCTGCTAAGTCACTTCAGTCGTGTCTGACTCTGTGAGACCCCATAGGTGGCAGCCCACCAGGCTCCCCCATCCCTGGGATTCTCCAGGCAAGAACACTGGAGTGCGTTGCCATTTCCTTCCTTCTCCAATGCATGAAAGTGAAAAGTGAAAGTGAAGTCGCTCAGTCGTGTCCGACTCTTAGCGACCCCATGGACTGCAGCCTACCAGGCTCCTCCATCCATGGGAGTTTCCAGGCAAGAGTACTGGAGTGGGGTGCCATACATCAATTCTAAACTATTTATATTCTCCAAATATAATCATTTTTCAACTATTTAAAGGAACTGCTTTACTGAGACATAATAGACAAATAATTAACTGCACATATTTAAATTTATAAGTTGATAATCTTTGACATATGTTTATACCCATGAACTGATGACTAAAATCAAGACTGTGAATGCTCCATCACCCTTTAGAGTTTCCTGGTGAAAGTGTCAGTCACTTAGTCATATGGACTCTTTGCGACCCCATGGGCTATATAGTCCATGCAATTCTCCAGGCCAGAATATTTGACTGGGTAGCCTTTCCCTTCTCCAGGGGATCTTCCCAACCCAGGGATCAAACCCAGGTCTCCTGCATTGTAGGCAGATTCTTTACCAGCTGAACCACAAGGGAAGCCCAAGAATACTGGCGTGGGTATCCTATCTTTTCTCCAGTGGATCTTCCCAACCCAGGAACAGAACAGGGGTCTCCTGCATTGCAGGTGGATTCTTTACCAACTGAGCTATCAAGGAAGCCCAATTTCCTGGTGGTCTTTTGTAATTCCTTCCTCTCATCTCTCCTTGGCATCTCCATCCCTAAGCAACTGTTGATTTCCTTTCTGTCACTATAGATTCATTTGCATTTTTCTATAGCAGAGTTTCTCAACCTCAGCACTATAGACATTTTGGGCCAGATAATTCTTTGTAGTAGAGGGCTGTTATCAACATCACCGGGAGTTTATCAGCATCCCTGGTCTCTACCCACCAGATGTGTATATAGTGCCCCTGCCCCAGTTACAACCGCCAGGCAATGTAACCATATATTGCCTAATGTTGCCTAGGGGCTAAACTGGCTCCTATTGAGAACCACTAACTTAGAATGGTATATAAATAAAATCATATGATATATAAGTATCATACTCTTTATTGCTTAGGGGCTTCCCTGGTGGCTCAGAGGGTAAAGCGTCTGCTTGCAATGTGGGAGACCTGGGTTAGATCCCTGGATCAGGAAGATCCCCTGGAGATGGAAGTGGCAACCCACTGCAGTACTCTTGCCTGGAAAATCCCATGGACAGAAAAGCCTGGTAGGCTACAGCACATGGGGTCGCAAAGAGTTGAACACGACTGAGCGACTTCACTCACTTTATTGCTTAGCTTCTTTTCTCATAATTATTTTGAGATTTATCCCAGAGGGATCTTTTTCATCAGTATACCTAATCAGAAGATCTTCTGAGAGTGAATGTTTTATTGTCAAAGTAGATAATATATAGACTATTATACAATGCATGGGTCAAAAGCCTTTTCTAAATTTAACATTTTCACTCACTGGCTGTTCCCTCACTGACATGAAAATATTTATCTAGTTCACTTTGCAAGATTACCATAAAGGTCAAGTCTATAAAACATTAAAGTAGTAGTATTTGCATTCATTTTGCAGAGTCTATGACAATACAAAGTACCTGTTTATCAAATAATCCAAAGTGTGTCACGTAACTCATATTTTTTATACAGTCCTTGAAGTTAGTTTGTTCCCAAAGAGCCCACAAGATATTGTGATTAAATGAAACAGTAGAAATAGGAGAATGACGATGACAAATGACAATGACAAAAAAGTCCCTATGGTATGAGACAAAGGTCTTCACAATCCTCTCATACTCAAAAATATCTTATTCATGAGAGGGATTATAATATAGCTTTCAGGTGTCATCATGATCTCTCTGATAATCAACATCTCCTTTCCAAGCATAATCCCTGGCAAGTATTGACCACCACTTTAGATGGAAGATAATCTAGTAGAATTATATGGAAGATTCAGAGTCCAAGTTCTCAGGGCCTGATAGAAGGCATAAGGTGTTTCTTTATATTTCAAACAAACCAAAGCAGTACAGAGATGAGGCACAGAAACTTCACCCATCTGTCATTGGAAGAAAAGCCTGCTGTTCAAACTTAGGACCCTGTAAGTGCCTATCAATCAGTGTGAATGGGTTTTCTGGGTCCTAGAGAGCTACTTCCAAGAAATGTCCAGATGTGAGGGTACTGACTTTCATCTGCCCCCTTTAATTGGCCAGGACTGGAACAGTTAGACAATTGGGTAGAATGCATAATACATAAGATGGACCCCAATAACCCCTCAAATCTTTGTATTGATCCTCTTCTCATACAGTCTTCTCACATATTTAACCAGTGTTGTACAGTGTTGTATGGATGTCATTTCCAACATTGACTATACACGGCACTTCCATTTACAGCTTGTTTTCCTTCCCTCTCTCTCTGACAGGCACTCTGGAATAAGCCTGCTACTACATTATGACCAGCCCCGTGGAGAACCCAATGTGGTAAGAAAATGAGACATCTGATAACACCAACAAGAAACCGAGACCTGCCAAGAGCCATGTGAGTGGGACTCCTCCAGCCCCAGTCAAGCCTTCGGTTCAGTTCAGTCGCTCAGTCACGTCTGACTCTTTGCTAAGCCATGGACTGCAGCACACCAGGCTTCCTTGTCCATCACCAATTCCAAGAGCTTGCTCAGACTCATGTGCATTGAGTCTGTAATGCCATCTAGCCATCTCATCTTCTGTCATCCCCTTCTCCTCCTGCCCTCAATCTTTCTCAGCATCAGGATCTTTTCAAATGAGTTAACTCTTCACATCAGGTGGCCAAAGTACTGGAGTTTCAGCTTCAACATCAGTCCTTCCAATGAATATTCAGGACTGATTTCCTTTAGGATGGGCTGGTTTGATCTCCTGGCAGTCCAAGGGACTCTCAAGAGACTTCTCCAGCACCACAGTTCAAAAGCATCAATTCTTCAGTGCCCAGCTCTCATTATAGTCCAAATCTCACATCCATATGTGACTACTGGAAAAACTATAGCTTTGACTAAACAGACCTTCACTGGCAAAAAAATGTCTCTGCTTTTTAATATGCTGTCTAGGTTGGTCATAGCTTTTCTTCCAAGGAGCAAGCGTCTTTTAATGTCATAGCCACAGTCACCATCTAGAGTGATTTTGGAGCCTAAGAAAATAAAATCTCTCACGGTTTCCATTGTTTCCCCATCTATTTGGCATGATGTGATTGGACAGGATGCCATGATCTTACTTTTCTGAATGTTGCATTTTAAGCCAACTTTTTCACTCTCCTCTTGAACTTTTATCAAGAGGCTCTTCAGTTCCTCCTTGCTTTCTACCATAAGGGTGGTGTCATCATATATCTGAAGTTATTGATATTTCTCCCAGCAATCTTGATTCCAGTTTGTGCTTCATCCAGCCAAGCATTTTGCCTGATGTACTCTGCATATAAACTAAATAAGCAGGGTGACAATATACAGCCTTGACATACTTCTTTCTGTATTAGGAACCAGTCCATTGTTCCATGTCTGGTTCTAACGTTGCTTACTGACCTGCATACAGATTTCTCAGGAGGCAGGTAAGGTGGTCTGGTAGTCCCATCTCTTGAAGAATTTTCCATATTTTTTTGTGATCCACACAGTCAAAGGTTTTGGTGTAGTCAATAACACAGAAATAAATGTTTTTCTGGAACTCTCTTACTTTTTCTATGATTCAACGGATGTTGGCAATTTGATCTCTGGTTCCTCTGACTTTTCTAAATTCATTTGAACACTGGAAGTTCTTCATTCATGTACTATTGAAGCCTGGCTTGAAGAATTTTGAGCATTGCTTTGCTAGTGTGTGAAATGAGTGCAATTGTGTGGTAGTTTGAACATTCTTCGGCATTGCCTTTCTTTGGGACCAGAATGAAAACTGACCTTTTCCAGTCCTGCAGCGCTGGCATATTGAGTGCAGCACTTTAACAGCATCCTCTTTTAGCATTTGACATAGCTCAGATTGAAGTATCACTACAAACAAAGCAAGTGGAGGTGGTGGAATATCAGTTGAGATATGAACTTCTGGATGTTCAAGCTGGATTTGGAAAAGGCAGAGGAAACAGAGTCTGAATTGCAAACATCCTTTGGATCATCAAAAAAGCAAGAGCGTTCCAGGAAAGCATCTTCTTCCACTTTATTGACACCAAAGGCTTTGAGTGTGTAGATTACAACAAACTGTGGAAAATTCTTCAAGAGATGGGAATACCAGACTACTTTACCTGCCTCCTGAGAAATCTGTATGCAGATCAAGAAGAAATAGTTAGAACCAGACATGGAACAATAGACTGGTTCCAAATTGGGAAAGGAGTACGTCAAGGCTGTATATTGTTACCCTGCTTATTGAACTTCTATGCAATATATATAATGTAAAATCCCAGGCTGGATGAAGCACAAGCTGGAATCAAGGTTGCTGGGAGAAATATCAACAACTTCAGATACACAGATGATACCACCCTTATGGCAGAAAACAAAGAGGAACTAAAGAGCCTCTTGATGACAGTGAAAGAGGAGAATGAAAAGGCTGGCTTGAAATGCAACATTCAAAAAACTAAGATCATGGCATCAGGTCCCATGACTTCATGCCAAACAGATGGGAAAACAATGGAAACAGTGATAGACTTTATTTTCTTGGGTTATGAAATCACTGTAGATGGTGACTGCAGCCACGAAAATAAAAAACACTTGCTCTGTGGAAGAAAAGCTGTGACCAACCTAGACATCATATTAAAAAGCAGACACATTACTTTGCCAACAAAGGTCCGTCTAGTCAAAGCTATGGTTTTTCCAGTAGTCATGTATGGATGTGAGAGTTGGACTACAAAGAAAGCTGAGCACTGAAGAATTTATGCTTTTGAACTGTGGTATTGGAGAAGACCCTTGAGAGTCCCTTGGACTGCAAGGAGATCCAACCAGCCCATCCTAAAGGAGATCAGTCCTGAATATTCACTGGAAGGACAGATGCTGAAGGAGAAACTCTAATACTTTCGCTACCTAATGCAAACTGACTTAGTGGAAAACACCCTGATGCTGGCAAATATTGAAGGCAGGAGTAGAAGAGGATGACAGAGAATAAGATGGTTGGATGGCATCAGTGACTTGATGGACATGAGTTTGAGCAAGCTCCAGGAGTTGGTGATGGACAGGGTAGCCTGGCATGCTGCAGTTCATGGGGTTGCAAAGAGCTGGACATGACTGAACTACTGAACTGAATAGTTCAACTGGAATTCCATCACCACTAGCTTTGTTCGTAGTAACACTTCTTAAGACCCACTTGACTGCATTCCAGGATATCTGGCTCTAGGTGAGTGATCATACCCCCATGGTCATCTGGGTCATTAAGTTCTTTTTTGTATAGTTCTGTACATTCTTGCCACCTCTTCTTAATATCTTCTGCTTCTGTTAGGTCCATACCATTTCTGTCCTTTTTGTTTTCATCTTTGCATGAAATGTTCCCTTGGTATTTCTAATATTCTTGAAGAGATCTCTACTCTTTCACATTCTATTGTTTTCCTCTATTTCTTTGCATTCACTGAGGAAGGCTTTCTTCTCTCTCCTTGCTATTCTTTGGAACTCTGCATTCAGATGTTTGTATCTTTCCTTTTCTCCTTTGCCTTTAATTTCTCTTCCTTTCTCGGCTATTTGTAAGGCCTCCTCAGACAACCATTTGCCTTTTTGCATTTCTTTTTCTTGGGGATTGTCTTGATCACTGCCTCCTGTACAATGTCACAAACCTCTGTTCATAGTTCTTCAGGCACTCTGTCTATCAGATCTAATCCCATGAATCTATTTGTCACTTTCACTCTATAATTGTAAGAGACTTGATTTAGGTCATACCTGAATGGTCTAGTGGTTTTCCCTACTTTCTTCAATATAAGTCTGAATTTTGCAATAGGTGTTCCTTCAGATGACAGCTTATCTGCAATGTCATAAAGATCCTGAACAACAATCACTCAGTTAAGTCAGTTCTGAATTTTTGACCCTCAGAAACTTAGTGAGATGATAATTAATGTCTGTTGTTTTAGGTTGCTAAGTTGTGGGATAATCTGTTATATGGCAATAGGTATCTAGTATACCAACCTACTCCTGAAATGGCGGGAGTTAGACATTGCCTACATTTCTTATCCCCTTCATGCATCACAGGCTTGTCGTGGGGAAGGGGCTTGTGTAACTTAATGAAGTGGAGAGAAACACCATGCAGGACCACCCAAGATAGGTAGGTCATAGTGAATACTGTTGACAAAACCTGGTCCACTGGAGAAGGAAATGGCAACCTCCTTCCAGTACTCTTGCCTGGAGAACCCAATGGACAGAAAAGGCAAAAAGACATGGCACTAGAAAATGAGGCCCGTAGGTCATAAGGTATCCAATACGCTATTGGGGAAGAACAGAGGGTAATTACTAATAGCTCCAGTAAGAATGAAATGACTGAGCCAAACTGGGAACTATGCTCAGCTGTGGATATGTCTGGTGATAAAGTCTGATGCTGTAAAGAACAATATTGGCTAGGAACCTGGAATGTTAGATCCATGAATCAAAATAAATTGAATATGGTCAGGGAGGAGATGGCAAGATGGAACAAGATGGGACATATTAGGAATCAGTGAAATGAAATGAATGGGAATGGGCAGATTTAACTCAGATGACCATTTTATCTACTACTGTGGGCAAGAATCCCTTAGAAGAAAGGAATAACTCTCATAGTCAATAAGAGTCCAAAATGCAGTACTTGTGTGTGATCTCAAAAATGACATTATGATCTCAGTTTATTTCCAAAGCAAATCATTCAACATCAAAGTAACCAAGACTATGTCCCAACCACTGATGCCAAAGAAGCTGAAGCTGAATGGTTCTATAAAGACCTATAAGACTTTCTAGAACTAATACCAAAAAAGATTTCTTTTTGTCATAGGAGACTGGAATGCAAAAGTAGGGGGTCAAGAGAGACCTGAAATAACAGGCAAGATTTGCTTTAAGGTACAAAATCAAGAACAAAGGCTAACAGTTTTGTCAAGAAAACACTCTGGTGATTGCAAACACTGTTGCAAACACTGTTTTCAAAGCAACCCAAGAAAAAACTCTACACATAGACATCACCAGATGGTCAATACCAAAATCAGAATGATTATGTCCTTTGCAGCCAAAAATGGAGCTCTATACAGTCAGGAAAAGTGGGGTGGGAGACCTGGAGTTGACTGTGGCTCAGATCATGAGCTCCTTATTGCAAAATTCAGGCTTAAATTGAAGAAAGTAGAGAAAACCACTAGGCCATTCAGATATGACCTAAATCAAGTCCCTTACAATTATACAGTGAAGGTGATGAATAGATTCAAGGGACTAGATCTTGTAGACAGAGTTCTTGTAGAAGAACTATGGACAGAGGTTCATAACATTGTACAAGAGGCGGTGACCAAAACTATTCCAAAGAAAAAAACTCCAAGAAGGCAAAATGGTTGTATAAGGAGGCTTTACAAATAGGTGGGGAAAGAAGAGAAGCAAAAGGCAAATGAGAAAAGGAAAGATACACTCAACTAAATGCAGAGTTCCAGAGAATAGCAAGGATAAGAAAGACATCTTAGATGAACAGTGCAAACAAATAGAGGAAAACAATAGAATGGGAAAGACTAGAGATCTCTTCAAGAAAATTGGAGATATCAAGGTAACATTTCATGCAGGAATGGGCATGATAAAGGACAGAAGTGGTAAAGACCTAACAGAAGCAGACGATATTAAGAAGACGTGGCAAGAACACACAGAAGTACTTTACAAGAAAGGATTTAATGATGTGGATAGCCATGATGGTATAGGCACTCATCTAGAGCCAGACATCCTGGAGTGTGAAGTCAGGTGGGCCTTAGGAAGCATTAGTGTGAACAAAGCTAGTAAAGGTGATGGAACTCCAGCTGAGCTATTTCAAACCCTAAAAGATGATGCTGTGAAAGTGCTGCACTCAGTATGTCGGCAAATTTGGAAAACTCAGCAGTGGCCACAGGACTAGAAAAGGTCAGTTTTCATTCTAATCCCAAAGAAGGGCAATGCCAAAGAATGTTCAGACTACCATACAATTGTGTTCATTTCACACACTAGCAAGGTTATGCTCAAAATCCTTCAAGTTAGGCTTCAGCGGTACATGAACTGAGAACTTCTGGGTGTACAACCAGAGTTTTGAAGAGGCAGAGGAATCAGAGATCAAATTGCCAACATGCATCCTAATCTATTAACTCAGTGTGTTTAAGCATGAGAAGCAAGAACCAATCTATTTTTAAAAGCTCACTGAATGATACCTATAAGTAGCCAAGTCAGAAACTGAGCTGTGAGATACAAGACATCCAACAAACAAACTGCAAAGAGGTAAAGGAAAACAAGTCACTGAATTCAGCAAATTTGTCCTGTTCCTTTCACGGGGATAAGCTAAGTTCTCTAGCTGCCGTTATTCACTTGACAACAGAAACTCATCAAGCTATCTCAGTACCATAGTCCTCATTTTTCAGAGCACCAGCTGTTGACACCCTATAAATGCTAAATAATAACAGTGGCTTGCTGTCAGGTGTTTTAAATAGTTGTCATTACTATAGAGCTGGGTATTAGGGGAGAGGCTTTGTTCAGCAAGTTCCAATCATTTGGACATCACAGAATTAGTCAAATCAGTTTACTGTGGGCCCCAGGGTAGTGAAGGTACAAGTGGAATGTCAGCAGAAGTAGTTCCTGCAGTTTCACCTGATTTTTCCTACAGCTGCATGGCTCCATTGGCTTTACAGAAAATCTGGGTCTCTCTCTCCCCTCTCTCATTTTGCAGCCACCCTCTATCCCTCCCCATGGCTAACACGTGCTGTTAAGTGAACCCCTAACCCAGCAGACAGTCTCCCAGAGAAATGGCCCCTGGCTCTTCTCCCTTCTAACATCTCTAGGATCACCTGCTCTGAACATTTGGGACAGTTGTTATAAAAGGAACACTCAAGTATGCAAGGTCTGGGGAGCCCTCCAGATGTTGATAAGGGAAAAAACAATTAAGGATCAAAGCCTCAAGAAAATTACATTTCCAATGTCATACCAAATAACCTTTAATTGTGAATAGTTAAGAATTATTCCACGTCCAGGCTCTTGTGTGTGTATCTAGAATCTTTACATTACAAAATCCAACCTTCTGCTTTGTTTTAATAATGTCTTTAGTCTTCCAGTGGGAATTTCTTCAATGCACAAAGATGTTAATTGGAGAATAGGAAAAGTATTTGAAGGACTTCATGCCCTACAATTATTTTGGGGAAGAATTGGATTTTTTTAACATATGAAGGAATAGTTGTGCCTCATCTTCTCAGGGATAACTTGCTGTACCCATAATTCTATCTGCACAAGAGTATCATATGTTTTGGAATTGCAAAAAAAGAGCGTCCTTTATCAGAGGTAGCATCTCAAGACAATATGATATAAAAATAAAGCAAGAAAAACACAGTTCTCTTGTGACTTCAAACAGCTAATTTAATGAATTACACAGTAGACAAAAAATGCAAATGCAGCTAAGATTCTGACTCTTAATGTATGTGAAGCTGTCTCTCTCTCTTTTGTACATTACATGCAAAAGGCTCACGGTTCAAGTTTTTATCTTTCTAATCCAAAGACCAAACAAGGGCAAGGATGTAGTTTCTCTTCTTAGCAAAAGGAAATTTTACCATAATAATACCTCATATTATGACACAGAGTCCATTGAGAAGAGGTAGGGTGGTGTTATAAGGTAGAGTTTATATTTTGTGGAAATTTATGTCTGAAGTTTCCTACTATAATAATTTGAACTACGGAGATGCAATTATTATGTAGCAATAAAGGACTATTATATTGAATGCTTACTTGTTCATTACTTTGGGGTATGTTTTTATTGCTGATTTGTATAACTGTATGATGGAATCTGTGGCACATGAAAGCACAATGACATATATGCAAGGCTTTTGATTATAGTGCTGTTTGCAACTGCACATAATTGGGGAAAAATTAAATATCTGTCAGCAGGAAATATTTTAAATAAATTATGATATATCTGCTTAATGAAATCTAGGCAAGTGTTAAAATAATGAAGTGATTTATGAAATTTTTCTTAACAGATCTAGTTATATGAAATTAGAAAGGTGCAGTTTAGTATACATAATATGTGATCATTAGTGGGACAAATGAGGACTAGATATGTAGATATAACTTGTATATGTATAAGTTGATATTAATAATATTATTAATTGATATTAATAATAATATAAATAATAATCACGCAGAAAAGGATTGAGAGAGAAAAAGAATTAGGGGCAGAAAGAATTTTTCCCTTTTCTGAGTTGTATTTTGTCCGTAGTTTTCTCTAAAAGATTTTAACCTAGATAGGATGATATGTATGTGCATATTCAATATTTTAAACGTATTCCAAATATTAACCCCCAGGAGGTTAGTTAATATTTGAAGTATCTTAATCAGGAATACATACTTAGATAATTACTAATGGTAAATATTACTATTAATAATAACTTGTATTTAAAAGTACTAATCAAAAGCCCACATTCCACAAATAGGCCTATATATCATATCCTCAATCTTGCTTTCTGGTTAATAGAAAAGATCATCTTAGTTTAAAAAATAGATTTTATTGATTTATTTATGTATTTAAGAAATACTTATTGAGCAACTACATAATAACAGGCATTTTTAGCACTTGGCCCAAATCAGTAAACAATAACAATTTTTAAAAATCTATATTCTTATAGGGATCTAACATACTAAATTTTTTTCTTAATTAGATTTTTGGGTTTGACCTTTGCTTTCAGCCATGATGGATTAAACAGCACCTGACGTGTCCCCCGTCCTCTCAGCTCAGTCAGGAAACTAAGCAACACAAATAAGCACTTATAGACACTGAAAATCAGGAAGCCCAGGACAGTGGACCCTAAGGGAATGTAAACAAATAAGATGAACAGTATGTTTCCCCCTTTTTCTGCCCAGAGTCTCTTTCCAGACAGTAGCACAGAAATGGAGACCCTTGACAACCTACAGTGGTCTTGCTGACTAGAAAAGACAAAGATCAGAGTCGTGGAGGTAGCTGAAATTTGCAGGGCAGAACACTTGAGAGAAAGGTTCAAGGAAGAACTCAAGAAACCTGCTTAGGCATCCTCTTGAGTCAGAAAAACTAAAAGCTGTAAGCTATATAATTTTCCATACTCACACAGAACTGGGAGACATCCAAGTTCCAGTGAGCCAAAGTGGGGGAGATCACTGAAGCATCTGCACATTCAACAGAGACTTCAGAAGGTCCATGCTTTAGTGATGGGGCTAGACCAGTCCTGCAGTAGGGGCTGCACACGACTCACTCAAACCAAGTCTTAAGAACAAGCCTCAAAACTGTCACAATATTCCAACTGCATGCTAAACAAAATGCAACATTCTTTCTAAAAGACAATAAAACCTTGATTCTCAATGATTTACCATTACAATGTCTGGCATACAATCAAAAATCACTATACATGCAAAGAAGCAGAAAAATGTGATCCATAACCAAGAAAATCAATCAAAAGGAAAAGTAACAGGATATCAGACATAATTAAACTAGTACACAAAAACTTTAAAACAGTTACTCTAAATATGTTCTTGGATTTAAAGGAAAACACAAGTGAAGAAAGAAATGGAACCTGTGGGGAAAACAAGTCATAAGAACTTCTGGGAATAAAAATTATGAAATGATAAATTCACCATATATGCTTACTGTCAAATAAGACACGCACACTAACTTGAAGATAAGGAAAAACAAACTATCCAAACTTAATCACAAAAAGAAAAAAGCATCCTAAAAAATAGCAAAATGAGATAATATCAAGACTTTAAATATATATGCAATTTAAATACTGAAATACAAGAATCAGCAGAGAGTAAAGGAAGAGACATTAAAGAATTAATAGTCAGTTTTTACAAAATTTGTTGAAAAACAGAAACCCACAGAGATTCAATGTACTCAACAAATCCCCAGTAGGCACATCATAATCAAATTGCTGAAAACCAGTGATAAAAAGACAGTCTTAAAAGCAACCAGAGAAAAAAGACACATCACTTTAAGGAAAACATTCCAAAATAGTAGAATGACATCTTTAAAGTGATGGAAAGGAAACTATCAACCTCAAATTCTATGTCCAGTGAAATTAGACTTCAAAGATGAAGAGAAAAATAAGGCTTTTATAAGACAACAAAAAAGAGAAACTTGTCACTAGAAGACCTGTTTGCAAGAAATACTAAAGGAAGTTCTTCACATTGAAATAAAAGGATATCTCATAGAAATTCAAATGTAATATTATCTACTGTTAACATGAAGGTAACATATAATTTTTATTTTCCAAATTTTTGACCTATTAAAAATAATACTAATATATTGTGGGATTTATAACAATAAATTGAAAAAATTTATTGAAAAAATACAATGAAACAATGATAGCAAAAGGGACAGGAGGGAGAAATGAACATAATGTTTAAGGCTCATGTAAAGTTAGACTCAGATAAGTTAATAATAGGTATTAAAAATTCTGTAATAATTAGAATTCAGCAGACATAATTCTGAAAAGCTAAATACTATAAAATTTATAATTTATATAATATAAAATTTTATATATGAAGAAATGTCCAGAGTGAGATAGAATATATTAGTCTGAATTTTGTATTGCTTGTGATACCTATCGGCTCCACAAAAAATGAATGACTTTTTGTGATTGCTTTCTCTTTCTAAATACATACTTATTTTTACCTGAAGTTTTGAATTTGGCCTTATGTACTATTTTTTTTCTTAAAGAAAGTTCTCAGAACTTTTTAAGCTTTAGACCACACAAGACCTTTAGACAAGGTGCTGCCTGGGATCCTGTAAGAACAGAGGTGGGTTTTGATCAAGCTTTCGTAACAGGCTGCAAGGTTTTGTTCCTACTTGCTAATAAATGTTTTTATATGACACAAAAGTGGAACCTAAGGCTTGTTTCCAACGGAATATACTACCCAGTAAGGAGGTCACTGGGGAGGAGATCAAAGCAGGGTAACCATATAATTTATCATCCAAGCAGGCCACTTTTAAGAGTGCTAAGCTATTAAACTGAATGGTACACTAGAATAATAGGCACTAACAGAATCTCGTGCAAGCAAATGGAACCAACAGTCGCTCACCTCCTTCTATCTACTGGATGCTACAGATTGCTGCAAAAACGGATATTTGACAGATCAAATGGGCTAGGTCAGTCAGTGACATGTATAAATATATATGTAATGTATAATATATATATACACACACACATACTTATGTGTATGAATGTCAGTCTCTCAATCCTGTCTGATTCTTTGCCATCCTATGGACTGTAGCCTGCCAGGCTCCTCTGTCCATGGGGTGGCAAAGAGTCAGACATGACTGGATTAGATACACTACATGCAACTGTACATATATACTTACATATGGATACAGGTATGTATACGTGCAGACACATATAACTGTGTATATATACACATGTATATATGGTTTTATTTTTAGTAACTTGGTCATCATTTTAGATATACTGTCTCTTTGGGAACAATTTAAAATGTGTTCTTAGTATTACTGTACTCAAAAGACACAGCTACCCAAGAGCAAAATGAGGGACTATTTTAGGCAGAATAATTCTGTTATTTGCATTATTTTTCTTCATTATGGAATCCAGTTCTTCATTATGAGGCACAGGAAGAAAACCCCAGATGTCAATGCTTTCTCAGAAGTCCATCAAGGCAGAGGTCAGGGTGCAGAATGCTTAAAGGGCTCTGCAAGCAGGAGCTACATTAAGTGTTTCTGGATGTCTGTTCTCTATGTATCTGGTCCACAAACCTCCCTCTTTATATGCACTGATGACTCTCCATCAAAAAACAACAATACAGTATATTAACACATATATATGGAATTTAGAAAGACGGTAATGAGAACCCAACATGCGAGACAGCAAAAGGAATGCAGATGTATAGAATAGACTCGTGGACTTTGGGGATGAGGGTAAGGGTGGGATGATATGGGAGAAGGGCATTGAAACAAGTTAATTATCATATGTCTAATCAATCGCCAGCCCAGGATTGATGCTCAGGGCTGGTGCAGCGAGATTTCCCGGGGGGGAGGGAGGAGGGAGGGGGGTTCTGGAGGGGAAGCATATGTAAACCCATGGTGATATCATGACATTGTATGGCAAAAACAATAAAAAAAAAAGAAAGAAAGAAACATGCTACAGGAGCTGTATAAAGTTCCCGCCATTGTAATCTCAAGAAATAAGTAAATATGACTACAATTCTCACAATCTTCTATTTTGGTCTGACTTCCTTAGAGTCTAGAATTTGAAGCCAAACAATTGTATAAAAATCATCAGATTTTTGGCATGTCATTTAAGTTTTTGAAAATCTCAAATATATCCAACTGATGCTCTTTGTCTATTTCCTATTTTGAAAGAAATCTGCCATCTCCCATTGCCCAAAACAGTTGCCAGTGGGTTTTAATCAGAAGCGGTTCTGGGCAGGCACATCAGTCAATACCCAAGTTTCAAATGCAAGGTGATACAAAGTCATTTGGAGAAAATAACTTTGCACTTGAGTGGCTTTTCAGTTTCTCATTTGACAGTATGTTAAAGACAGTGCAAAGTAAAGATGGGCAACACAGAAAAAACAAAACACCCACTCTTGGTGTCCACTTTTGATGTAAATCAACATTTACATTAAGAACAGTTCTTAGAAAATACTCTTCTGCCTACAACTTTAATTTGAAAAAATTCAAAAACAGCTCACTGTTAATAGAAGTCGGACTACAATCAGGAGAATTGTATGATTGCTTTCAGAGGCTTGAGTAAAAAGGGTATTGTGTTTATTTCCTATTTTATAAATATTTCTAATGCTATTTGTACCAAGTATATTTGTCATTGGCCCCATTTTCATCAGCAAATTTGAAGGGAAATGGCTATGGATTGAATGAATGAATTACAAGGACTGTAAGAGTTTAGGGAACTATAAATTGATTATTTGCTTGGCAGTCAGTGTAATGCCTGGATTTTGCCTCATGAGTCCCCTACTCCACAAGATCCCTTCATTCTGTTTCACTCCCTCCTTCTCCCTTTTATCTTTTTTCTTTACCCCTCCCTCCCTTTTTGATCTTTAGTTCCTTTATCTTAGATACACACAATTAAGATAAGGAGGCTCTCCGAATAGCCCCTCATCATTCCTAGCTATCCACTTTCTTTCATTACATATCTGCTTTGTCTCTGCTTCCATCCCATTCACTTTCTCATCTCTGGTCACCTACTTTACTGTATTTAAAATATACCCCTAATGTACCATCTTTATGTGTAACTGATATAAACAAATTATATCTTTTGACTTAATTTGCCTTCTTTTGCTAACTTTTATAACTTAAAAATATTTTTTACTGAAAGATCTTGTAAATTCTGTTAGTTGTATTTCTCAACATTTGTTTCTGTTGCTCTTATGTTTTCTTATATTTTCTACTTAGTTATTATTCTCTTTTGCAGAAGAAAGATATTGACTTTTGCATGTGGAAATAGTATCCATCCTTATTTATTTAGATATCTTCTATCTTCTGTTCTTTTTTTCCCCTTCCTTTCTGGGATTAATATTAAACGTGTTGGCATTTCTACCTTTAAGCTTCATATTTCTTCTTTCAATCTTTCCATTTTTTAAACCCTGATCTGATGCCTTAAAATAAAGCCCCTTGATGTAATCTTCCAACTGACTAAGTCTTACTTCAACTGCATTTTCTCTTCACTTGAACTCAATCATCGAGTTAGTTCAACAGATTGAATGTTAACTGAAAACTGAGTCAAAGTCACTGATGCTACCTAGTGTAATCATGAGACCATACCTGAATGATCTCTGACCTAATCCCTCATGCAAACACTCGTGAAAAATAATACATTTTTTTCTTAAAGATGCCACTAATTTTTAAACAGTTAGCTACACAACAGTTGATAACTAGACCATCACGTGCTTGGTCGCTTCAATCTTGTCCGTCTCTGTGTGACCCCATGGACTGTAGCCCACCAGGCTCCTCTGTCCATGGGATTCTCCCAGCAAGAATACTGGAGTGGGTTGCCATTTCCTTCCCCAGACCATCACGAGATGGTGGTAAATGAAGTTACAACTTTGAGAGACAGATAAATAAAACTTCAGTCTAGATTTAGAAAAGAAAATAAAAATAATCTAAAAGAGTTTAATCCAGACTTTAAAAGGAAAGTAAAAGCTGTCCAGACTGGCCTCGATACAGGTGGCCTTTTCCCTGCTCTTACCATTCCATGGAGTCACAAGTCACAGCATAGTAGACCGGGGCTTGCACATCACTAGATTCACCTGTGTGGACCGTTGGGGGGCACTTCCGTTCAGAGTGCTGTGTCCTATTTATTAATGAAGTAACCAGCCTCATTATGAATACATCAGATTGTGCTTGTGTTTGCTCTTTGGATTCTCAGAATGATTTTTAAAATACCCTTTTATAGGCTGAGAGCCTCTAAATGAGGACAGAAACCATCAATTCAACATCAGGCTTCAAAAGGAATGGGTAACTATCCTTTTTGGTTACTTGACAGCCTGTGCATAGGAGTCAAATAATAGATTGTCATTCATCTAAAGAAGGCAACCTACTACGGACCTTGAGGAAACATGTATTTGCCTTTAATTTGCCCTTAATTTGTATGTAAAATTCAAAAGTCACTTGCACTGGAGAGAACGTTGAGTACCTGTGTGAGGGGAGAATGAGTGAAGAGTTGTTGATATAATAAACCCAGTGTACCACATGGAGAGAGTAGAAAGGTCCTCGGGAAAGTTGTTTCTTGTCTTTGTCTGTTTTTCCTACTTATCCTCAGCTTTCTCACCCATAAAAGGAAGATAATGATACCAATTCTCAGGGCCAATGTGAGATTTTAGTAAGAATTTATACCTAAATTGCCTGCAAAGCACTCCGTATTAGCTGTCACTTTTATTACTATCATCATCATTAAAAAGAGAGGAGTGAATCTCAGTAATTCAGCTACCCACTCCATTGTTCTTGGGCTTCCCTGGTGGTTCAGGCAATAAAAAATCTGCCTGCAATGTGGGAGAGCTAGGTTCGATCTCTGGGTTGGGAAGAACCCCTCGAGAAGGGAACAGCTACCCACTCCAGTATTCTGGCCTGGAGAATCCCCACAGACAGACAGACCACAGAAAGAAAACATTTTATCAAGATGTCACTCCAAAACCAACAAAGCTTTAGATTAGTTAGAAAACCAGCTGAAACACCACAGCCAAGTGCTGGGAGCCGTCAGGATGCCCCCTTGCTTGGATGACAAGGTCACGAGACTAAGAAAGAAATTGCAAGACTGACTTTCTTTATGGGGCATCCTGGACTAGCCCCAACCCCCCTTCGGTGATGCTGGGAGCCATCAGGATGCCCCCTTGCTCAATGACAAGGTCACGAGACTAAGAAAGAAATTGCAAAGCTGACTTTCTTTATCGGGGCATCCTGGGCAAGCCCCACCCTGGTATTTTTCTTGGGAGTTCTGTCCATGCTCGGAACATTGGCTCATCTCAGTAGGTCAGTCCCAGTTGGAAAGAATTTGTCCTGAGATAATCCCCCCAGACCTTATCGACCAGAGGATCCGGGAAGGTGGATCACCTTCCCCGGGGGCTAAGGAGGAATGAAAGGGACATTTAAATAGATTACTCCTCCTACTACTAATTACTGGGGAGTTTACCAAGAGTTCTCTGGGGGTCATGGCAAGGCCACCACCAGAAAGGCTTGTACTTGGGTCACCTTTCCACCTCCCACTCCCCCCACCACTCCACGGAGGAGGCTCTCTTCCTTGAAGAAATCAGGCTGGATTGGGACTTAGGAATGCTCATAATTGTGGCCAGCATAGTTGGAGATATTGATTGCTTTAGGATAATGTAGACATAGGGATTCATTATAGTAGTTATAAGGTTAATAGGGTTTTATTGCTAAAGCAGTGCTGCTAGACTGTCTCTTAGTCCTCTTTTCTCTTTCTAAACTGTCTCTTTGTACTCTTTCCTCTTTCCTCATTAGAACTGAAGTAGGTTACTAGAATAAACAGTCTCAAGCTTTAGCCCTTCCCTCCAGCTTCTACATAGTCATACCTGATAAGAGAAATGTAACCTTTCTACTCAGGTTGATGTACTTATCATGAGTGAATGAAGTATACTGAAGACATTCAAATGGTAAACATACTATTGTTAAATCTAATTACATAGAAATCTGACTTCTGTAAGGGGAATGTTTCATGATAGATTGGGGAATGAGCTCAATGATAAGGTTGCTATGGAAGGTAGGAAACAAAAAATTGTATAGAATGATAGGTGATGTAATGATGTAATGGGGATGTCTTTTGGCTATAAAACTGTAAACCAACAACAATAAACGAGAGACTTCTCCATCACCCCACAAAACTAACAGCAATAAAGGGAGACTGCTCCATCACCACACATTGACTCAGCTCAGTTCTTCCGCCAACGCCACTCATCCCTCAAGACCCCCGGACCCCGCTGGGGCTGGACCCCGGCAGCTAAGGTGCATAGGAACACTGGACCAGAACCCAAAAAGTCAGTTTAGACAAAGTACTCAAACGGAGTCAAAAGGATGAAGTGTTCACATAGAAAAAAAGAAAAATTTTGACCCATATAGCCTGTCCCACTCTCTATGCCATCTTTAAAGGGCAATTTGTCTTGATCAATTCCCATCATAATGTTCAAGAACAGGGAAATCTAGGGGGAGGAGGGCGCAATAAATATAAAATAGGAGAGACAGAAGTCATCAAGAATTCCTCTTGAAAAGGGAAGTCACCATTTGATGGGGTGGCAGACACTGTCAGCTTCCAGTCTACATCTTCTTGGATCCCTCATTTTTTTTGAGCTCCTCATCCCAGCTTCAACGTGCACTTGCCCTCAAGGCCCACGGTGGTACTCTTCTATAAGGGACTGCACTTAGGGTCCTGCAGTGCTTTACTTGCACATATGGACAGCCTCAAATACATGAGAGTTTGTTACCCCCAGGCTGGTCCTTGGCAATGACTGAAAGTGCCAGAGCGTGGAAGCCCAGTCTTATTGCCCTAAGTCACAAAATATGAGGTGTAATCTGTATCACACAGTTTCAGGTCAAGTCTAGGGCTTTACTTGTGGTTACGCCTTTGGTTTCTTCCTCTTCTGTGTTTTACTTCCATCATTTCTCCGGTTTTCTCCTGAGAGAATCTTAAATAAATCACTTGAGCTTGACTTCTCCTCTCAGGGTTTGCTTCTGAGAACACAACCTAAGACAGGAACTGCTTCAGTTGTGTTAGCTGAAACAAGAAAAGAATGCATAGGTAACAAAAGGCAACCTACCCTCTGACATAGGCAGAGCCTATTAACTGGATTTGAGTTATTTAAATTTGAGAATTTAAATTTAGCTGAGACGGAGCTGGTATTTGTGTGATATAACCATTCCCAGACATACATATGTTCAAGTCATCTTCTCGGTAAAATATCCAATAATGTCTATGTCACCCTCTAAGATGTTCATACACACAAGTGGATTATTTTTAAGAACTGGCCATGTGCTGAGTTTTTCATTAGGAGGAGCAAGAAACAAATGCAGGTATTGCTCTGGTGAACCTATACAGGCACAGATTTAGGGTGCATTTCATTCTGGTTACGCATATAAAATTGTGGGAGACACAAGAGATGCTGGTTCAATCCCTGGGTTGGGAAGATCCCCTGGAAAAGAAAATGGCAACCCCCTCCAGTAGTCTTGCCTGGAAAATCCCACGAACAGAGCCTGGCAGGCTGCAGTACATGGGATTGCAGAGTCAGGCATGACTGAGTGACTGAGCATGCACACACACACATATATAAAATACATGACTTTAAGTTGTAAACAACAAGATGGAACTGAAAAAACAACAGCCATATATTAGACTAATCTTAATCTATTTCATATCCTCTTTCCTTAACACTTTAGTTACATAAAAAGCTTAACCCATCTGTGCCAAGTTTCTCATTCTGTTATCAAAGTCTAACATAATTATAACGTTTGCCTCCCTCCTTCCTTCAGTGATCACATACGGCTCTTCACCCTCTCGGCGCCTCGGCAGCTCTTTTCCACCTTTCCCTGTCTCCTTCGTCTGGGTGTCCTCCCACCTTCCAGTAATTGAAGGCTGATGTCATCTGGAGGGAACATGCAGTCTCTATTTTTAGAGCTCTGTCATCATTGCATCTGTCTGGCATCCTGTCATCACACATCTCTGTCAGTTAATACAGGAACACAAACCTTCAGTGACATTATGCAAATGTATCACCTTCCCTGGAGAATTTCTACCTGGATGCCATTGTCTGGCTTTCACTGAAATAACACATTGTCCACTTAGACAGCTGTAATCTAATGTATCAGAAAGACAAAGAAAAATTATCTTGACCTCATTTGCAAATGGAATCTATAGTTTCTAGAATGGAATAGCCTTCTAGACCAAAGGCCTTACAAGGAAACAATGCTTTAGAAATCCATGAGCCATGTCATCCAGGAGGAGACGTTGATAGAAGTCGAATTTAAAACTCATTGAGCAAAACTGCTTCTCCTTGGCTCCAATAGGCAATGTAGGATTTTCATGATCTATACCACAATCAAATTGAAGGGGAAATCAATCTTTCCATTTCAGTCATGTTCTCCTCTTCTTCAGGTTCACTGGGCCAATGCAATTAACCTAGATGTACTAACCTTCCAAGATACTGAAGCATATAACCCCTCATTATTTAGGCATCCTAATCAACTTGCTTACCAACAATTACTGCTCACAATCATTTTAGCCACTGACATCCTTAGTCTTGTGTGGCCCTACATGCCATGGCTCATAGTTTCATTGAGTTAGACAAGTGATCAGTTTGGTTAGTTTTCTGTGATTGTGGTTTTCACTCTGCCTTCCCTCTGATGGATAAGGGTAAGAGCCTTATGGAAGCTTTCTGACAGGAGAGACTAACTGAGGGGGAAAGTGGGTCTTGTTCAGATGGGCAGGGCCATGCTCAGTAAATCTTTAATCCAATTTTCTTTTGATAGGTGGAGCTGTGTTCCCTCCCTGTTATTTACCTGGGGCCAAACTATGGTGGAGGTCATGAAGATAATGGTGACCTCTTTCAAAAGGCCCCATGCATGCATTGCTGCACTCAGTGCCCCTGACCCGGCTGCAGGCCACTGCCCACCCACACCTCTGCCAGAGGCTCCTGGACACTCACGGGCAAGTCTGGGTCAGTCACTGCTCCTTTCTCCTGTGTAATGGTAAACACAAGGTTTTGTTCGTGCCCAAGAGGACGGGCCACAGTGGAGAGGTCTGATAAAATGTGGTCCACTGGAGAAGGGAATGGCAAACCACTTCAGTATTCTCGCCTTGAGGACCCCATGAACAGTATGAAGAGGAAAAAAGATAGAACACTGAAAGAGGAACTCCCCAGGTCAGTAGGTGCCCAATACGCCACCGGAGATCAGTGGAGAAATAACTCCAGAAAGAATGAAGAGACGGAGCCAAAGCAAAAACAATACCCAGTTGTGGATGTGACTGGTAATGGAGGAAGGTAAAGTCCGATGCTGTAAAGAGCAGTATTGCATAGGAACCTGGAATGTTAGGTCCAAGAATAAAGGCAAATTGGAAGTGGTCAAACAGGAGATGGCAAGAGTGAACATCAACATTTTAGGAATCAGTGAACTAAGATGGACTGGAATAGGTGAACGTAATTCAGATGATCATTATATTTACTACTGTGGGAAATACTCCCTTAGAAGAAATGGAGTAGCCATCACAGTCAACAAAAGAGTCCAAAAAGCGGTACTTGGATGCAATCTCAAATCGACAGAATAATATCTGTTTCCAAGATATATCATTCAATATTACAGTAATCCACGTCTATGCCCTGACCAGTAATGCTGACGAAGCTGAAGTTGAACAGCTCTATGAAGACCTACAAGATCTTCTAGAACTAACACCCCAAAAAGATGTCCTTTTCTTTATAGGGGATTGGAATGCAAAAGTAGGAAGTCAAGAGATACCTGGAGTAACAGGCAAATTTGGCCTTGGAATACAAAACATAGTAGGTCAAAGGCTAACAGAGTTTTGCCAAGAGAACACACTAGTCATAGCAAACACCCTCTTCCAACAACACAAAAGAAGACTCTACACATGGACATCACCAGATGGTCAATACCAAAACAAGTCTGATTATATTCTTTTCAGCCAAAGTTGGAGAAGCTCTATACAGTCAGCAAAAAACAAGATCAGGAGCTGACTGTGGCTCAGATCATGAACTCTTTACTGCAAAATTCAGACTTAAATTGAAGAAAGTAGGGAAAACTACTAGACCATTCAGGTATGACTTTAATTAAATCCCTTAGGTTTATACAGTGGAAGTAACAAATAGATTCAAAGGATTAGATCTGATAGAGTGCCTGACGAACTATGGACATAGGTTCATGACATTGTACAGGAGGCAGTGATCAAGACCATCCCCAAGAAAAAGAAATGCAAAAAGGCAAAATGGTTGTCTGAGGAGGCCTTACAAATAGCTGAGAAAAGAAGAGAAGTGAAAGGCAAAGGAGAAAAGGAAAGATATATGCATCTGAATGTAGAGTTCCAAAGAATGGGACAGAGAGATAAGAAAGACTTCCCAAGTGATCAATACAAAGAAATAAGGGGAAAACAATAGATGAGAAAGACTAGAGATCACGTCAAGAAAATTAGAGATATCAAGAGAACATTTCATGCAAAGATGGAGACAATAAAGGACAGAAATGGTATGGACCTAACAGAAGCAGAAGATATTGAGAAGACATGGCAAAAACACACAAAACTATACAAATAAGATCTTCATGACCCAGATAACCATGGTGGTGTGATCACCCAGCTAGAGCCAGACATCCTGGAATGCAAAGTCAAGTGGGCCTTAGGAAGCATCACTAGGAGCAAAGCTAGTGGAGGTGATGGAATTCCAGTTGAGCTATTTCAAATCCTAAAAGATGACACTGTGAAAGTGCTGCACTCAATATGCCAGCAAATTTGGAAAACTCAGCAGTGGCCACAGGACTGGAAAAGGTCAGTTTTCATTCCAGTCCCAAAGAAAGGCAATGCCAAAGAATGTTCAAACAACCGCACAATTGTACTCATCTCACATGTTATCAAAGTAATGCTCAAAATTTTCCAAGTCAGTCTTCAACAGTATGTGAACCATGAACTTCTAGATGTTCGAGCTGGTTTTAGAAAAGGCAGAGGAAACAGAGATCAAATTACCAACATCCAGTTGTCATCAAAAAAGCATTTTATTGACTATGCCAAAGCCTTTGACTGTATGGATCACAACAAACTGTGGAAAATTTGTAAAGAGGTGGGAATACCAGACCACCTGACCTGCCACCTGAGAAATCTGTATGCATGTCAAGAAGTGACAATTAGAACTGGACAGGGAACAACTGACTGCTTCCAAATCAGGAAAGAAGTACATCAAGACTGTATATTGTCACACTGCTTATTTAACCTCTATGCAGAGTACATCATGTGAAATGCAGAGCTGGATGAAGCACAAGCTGGAATCAAGATTGCCGGGAGAAATATCAATAACCTCAGATATGCAGATGACACTATCTTTATGGCAGAAAGGGAAGAGGAACTAAAGACCTTCTTGATAAAAGTGAAGGGGAGAAAGAAAAAGTTGGCTTAAAACTCAACATTCAGAAAACTAAGATCATGGCATCTGGTCCCATCACTTCATGCCAAATAGATGGGGAAACAATGGAAACAGTGGCTGATTGTATTTTTTTGAGTTCCAAAATCACTGCAGATGGTGATTGCAGCCATGAAATTAAAAGATGCTTGCTCCTTGGAAGAAAAACTATGACCAATATAGACAACATATTAAAAAGCAGAGACATTGTAAACAATGCGGCGATGAACATTGGGGTACACGTGTCTCTTTCAATTCTGGTTTCCTCGGTGTATATGCCCAGCAGTGGGATTGCTGGATCATATGGCAGGTCTATTTGCAGTTTTTTAAGGAATCTCCACACTGTTTTCCATAGTGGCTGTACTAGTTTGCATTCCCACCAACAGGGTAAGAGGGTTCCCTTTTCTCCACATCCTCTCCAGCATTTATTGCTTGTAGATTTTTGGATGGCAGCCATTCTGACTGGTGTAAAGTGGTACCTCATTGTGGGTTTGATTTGCATTTCTCTGATAATGAGTGATGCTGAGCATCTTTTCATGTTTGTTAGCCATTTTTATGTCTTCTTTGGAGAAATGTCTGTTAAGTCCTTTGGCCCACTTTTTGATTGGGTCGTTTATTTTCCTAGAATGGAGGTGCAGGAGTTGCTTGTATATTTTTGAGATTAATTGTTTGTCCATTGCTTCATTGGCTATTATTTTCTCCCATTCTGAAGGCTGCCTTTTCACCTTGCTTATAGTTTCCTTTGTTGTGCAGAAGCTTTTAATTTTAATTAGGTCCCATTTGTTTATTTGTGCTTTTATTTCCGATATTCTGGGAGGTGGTTCATAGAAGATCCTGCTTTGGTTTATGTCAGAGGGTGTTTTGCCTATGTTATCCTCTAAGAGTTTTATAGTTTCTGGTCTTATGCTTAGATATTTGATCCATTTTGAGTTTATTTTTGTGTATGGTGTTAGAAAGTGTTCTAGTTTCATTCTTTTACAAGTGGCTGTCCAGTTTTCCCAGCACCACTTGTTAAAGAGATTGTCTTTTCTCCATTGTATATTCTTGCCTCCTTGGTCAAAGATAAGGTGTCCATAGATGCGTGGATTTATCTCTGGGCTTTCTAGTTTGTTCCATTGATCTATATTTCTATCTTTGTGCCAGTACCATACTGTCTTAATGACTGTGGATTTGAAGTATAGCCTAAAGTCAGGTAGGTTGATTCCTCCAGTTCCATTTTTCTTTCTCAAGATTGCTTTGGCTACACGAGGTTTTTTGTATTTCCATACAAATTGTGAAATTATTTGTTCTAATTCTCTGAAAAAGACCTCTGGTAGCTTGATAGGAATTGCATTGAATCCATAGATTGCTTTGGGTAGTATAGTATACTCATGGAAGCAACCTAGATGCCCATCAACTGACGAATAGATAAGAAAGCTGTGGTACATATACACAATGGAATATTACTCAGTTCATTTGGATCAGTTCTACTCAGGTGGACGGAACTGGAGCCTATTATCCAGAGTGAAGTAAGCCAGAAGGAAAAACAACAATACAGTATACTAACCCATATATATGGAATTTAGAAAGATGGCAGCAAGAACCCTGCATGCGAGACAGCAAAAGGAACGCAGACGTATAGAACGGACTCATGGACTCTGTGGCTGAGGGCAAGGGTGGGATGATAAGGGAGAATGGCATCGAAACATGTTAATTATCATATGTGAAATCAATCGCCAGCCCAAGATTGATGCTTGGGGCTGGTGCAGCGAGATTTCCCAGGGGGAGGGAATTGGGAGGGAGGAGGGAGGGGGGTTCTGGAGGGGGAGCATATGTAAACCCATGGTGGTTTCATGTCATTGTATGGCAAAACCAATAAAAGAATAAAAAGCAGAGACATTACTTTGCCAACAAAGATTCGTCTAGTCAAAGCTATGTTTTCTCCAGTAGTCATGTATGGATGTGAGAGTTGGACTATAAAGAAAGCTGAGCACCGAAGAATTGATGCTTTTGAACTGTGGTGTTTGAAAAAACTCTTGAGAGTCCCTTGGACAGCAAGGAGATCCAATCAGTCCAAGCTAAAGGAAATCAGTCCTAAATATTCATTGGAAGGACTGACGCTGAAGCTGAAACTCCAATAATTTGGTCACCTGATGCAAAAAGCTAACTCTTGAAAAGACCCTGATGGTGGGGAAGATTGAAGGCCAGGGGAGAAGGAGACGACAGAGGATTAGATGTTTGGATGGCATCACTGACTTGATGGACATGTGTTTGAGCAAGCTCCAGGAGTTGGTGATGGACATGGAAGCTTGGTGTGCTGCAGTTCATGGGGTCGCAAAGACTCAGCACTGCTGAGCAACTGAACTGAACTGAACTGAACCTTAGTCTTTTCATTCAGCTGAGTTCTTAATTATTAACTGCGCTCAAACACTCAATAAATCACAGGTTAAAAAAACAGCAACCAATTACCAAGGGCCTGCTGTCAATGAGCTTGGAACCCAGTAGGGGAATGAAGAAATATATACACACAAAATAAGTGAGAGATTGTGCATTGTTTTGATAAGCTACCAGTGTTTCAAGAAGGTAACATTTATAAGGAAAGACAGAAAAGGCGGTTACAATAATTTTTTTCTAGTTCCAGCTGTAACAAATGATCGCTAACTTGGTAAAACAGAACAAACTTACTGTAAATACTGTCTCATAGTAAATAGTTCTGGAAGTCAGAAATCCACCATGTGTCAGAAGGCTAAAATCAAGGTTGTCGATAACACTGATTTCTTTCTGAGGCTCTAATATGCATTTAGTCGTGTCCAACTCTCTGTAGTCCCAGGGACTAAACAAACACACCAGCTCCTTTGTCTATGGAATTTTCCAGGCAAGAATACTGGAATGGTTGACATTCCCTACTCCAGGGGTTTTTCCAACCCAGGGATCAAACTCCAGTCTCTTGTGTCTCCTGAACTGGCAGGTGTTTTTTTTTTGTTTGTTTTTTTTTTTACCACTAGCACCACCTGGGAAGCCCCAGAGGAGAATCCAATCCTTGCCTCTTCCAGCTTTTCAAGGCTATTTCAGCATTTTTTTTAACTCATAATAACATCATTCCAATCACTGCTTCTGTCTTCCTTTCACCTTCTCCCAATCTGATATCCTGTATCTCTTCTATAAGTACCCTATACATACATGGGACAGACCCGGGTAATGCAGAATAATCTCTCTATCCCAAGATTCTTAACTGAACCACATCTGCAAAGTTTCCTTTGCCACACAGAGTAACGCAGCCACAGATTCCAAATATCAGAATGTGGACATCTTCAGGGGTAGGAAAGACATTATTCAGCCTACCAGGAACTGTTCCAGGACACCAGTGCATTCTTTTTTTTTTTATTTATTTATTTTTATTGTTTTTGCCATACAATGTCATGATATCACCATGGGTTTACATATGCTTCCCCTCCAGAACCCCCCTCTCTCCTCCCTCCCCCCCGGGAAATCTCGCTGCACCAGCCCTGAGCATCAATCCTGGGCTGGCGATTGATTAGACATATGATAATTAACTTGTTTCAATGTCCTTCTCCCATATCATCCCACCCTTACCCTCATCCCCAAAGTCCACGAGTCTATTCTATACATCTGCGTTCCTTTGCTGTCTTGCATGTTGGGTTCTGTACCCCAATGTTCATCGCTGCATTGTTTACAATAGCCAGGACATGGAAGCAACCTAGATGCCTATCAACTGACGAATGGATAAGAAAGCTGTGGTACATATACACAATGGAATATTACTCAGCATTAAAAAAAAATTCATTTGAAGCAATTCTACTCAGATGGACGAAACTGGAGCCCATTATCCAGAGTGAAGTAAGCCAGAAGCAAAAACAACAATACAGTATATTAACACCAGTGCATTCTGATGAAAGGCATGGAAGCAGATGGGGATATCGCCCCTGGAGGAATGATTAAGGAAGAGTTTATGCAGTAGTGGTAGGACATTTAAGCAGTAGGACAAAATGCTACAAGCGAGGCTGAAAAATGCTTAAAGACAACTAGAGGTAATTAAATGTGTAGAACAGAAGACTGTTTTAAAAAATTAATTTAACAGTATTGTACAGAATGATTTGGAATAGGAGTTGCAAATATAAATACTCTCAGGGCCAATCAGGTACCTTAAGTGAATGAAATGCTCATAGTATAAAAAGAACACACATAGAACTCTACTCAGTATTATGTGCCAACCTGGATGGGACAGGGCTTGGGGGAGAGAGAATGGATACATGTATAAGTACAGCTAAATCCCTTCACTGTTCACCTAAAACTACCACAACATTGTTAACTGGGTATACCCCAATACAAAATAAAAAATTTAAAGTTTGAAAAAAATAAAAAGAACACCATCTTTGGAGGACAGGCAAACACAGGCTCCATTCTCAAAAGGCCAGCAATGGGCAAATGGGCAGCCCAAGGCAATTGTGGCCCTGAAGGATGAAGATCCAATGGTATCATAGCATTAGATTTTTCAAAAGAAATGAGATATCAGGATTTTTTTTATAACATTTCTCAATTTGTAAATATTTAAAAACTCAAAATATATTCCAAAAGCACTGTAATTTTCAAACAAAGCATGTCTGTGAACTTGACACAACCACAGCTGGCAGTCTGCAGCCTCTGAATGGATGAGAGGAAGGCAAGAGTCAGTCATTCAGTACTCTGACTGAGCCAATCTCTGCTCTGCAAGTGTGACCAAGATTAGGAACAAGGTCATGAACTTAACCCCTAAATTGTCCTTTTGTTGATTTCTACATGTAAAAATATTATCTACCTCTATCCTCTAGATGGGGGGGGGGGGGACAAAACATAGACATACATGAGAGTATAACTAACTGTAAAAATTCAGACAGGCTAAGTGTCAGTGAGTATTATATCAACAATTGCTCCAGGAATCAAAAGGACCCTGATTGTTTGACCTGAAAGAAACCCCTTTAGACACAATAGTTTCTCAAATTGGATTTGTTACTTGGCCCTGTGTCTGTGTGTGTGTGTGTGTCACTGAGTCATGTCCGACTCTGCAACCCCATGGACTGTAGCTTGCCAGGCTCCTCTGTCCATGGAATTCTCCAGGCAAGAATACTGCAGTGGCTTGCCACTCCCTTCTCCAGGAGGTAGACCCTGGGTCTCCTAAATTGCAGGCAATCCCACTGCTGGGCATATACAC
>ML660197.1:27216615-27728185 GCA_007570785.1 Antilocapra americana | reverse complement strand
ATGGGAGAAGGGCATTGAAGCATGTTAATTGTCATGTGTCTAATCAATCGCCAGCCCAGGATTGATGCTCGGGACTGGTGCAGCGAGATTTCCCGGGGGGGAGGGAGGAGGGAGGGGGGACCCGGAGGGGAAGCATATGTAAACCCATGGTGATATCATGACAATGTATGGCAAAAACAATAATTAAAAAAAAAAAATTGCAGGCAGATTCTTTACAGTCTGAGCCACCAGGGAAGCCCCCATTTGGCCTTAGTCATGTTCAATCAAATGTCTTCATTCCTATAGCAGATGGAGTTGTGGCCTAGCCAATAGCCAATCCCATCCCTGACTTCTTGCTAAGAAAATCTTGATTCCGCAGAAGCGTCTGTACCCTTGTATTTAGTGGAAGCTGGGCCCCTCCCCAGATCGGGAAGAAATCCTTGTTTAGTCTAAGTCAGTCATGGCAGTTCCATTTCCCTCCTCAGTGACGAGTTTCAGAACTGGTCCAACAATGCAGTTCTGACCATCGAGATGGGAAAGCAATTCTGTTAATGTTACTTGTAGGGGGTTCTTCTTATGTTCTTATGGAATGCAATCCACTTTAAGGACTGCTTTACAAAAGTGCTACCCTAGCAGGGACCAGTGAATTACATCCTTAGGGAATTTCAGCAATACAACATAATTGCTTGCCTAAATACAAATGCTTTGGGTGCCTCATAAAATACAAACTGGCTTCCCAGACGGCACTAATGGTAAAGAACCCATCTGCCAATGCAGGAGACATAAGAGATGCAAGTTGATAACTGTGTCAGAAAGATCCCCAGGAGGAGGCATTGCAACCCACTCCAGTTTCCTTGCTTGGAGAATCCCATGGACAGAGGAGCCTGGCAGGTTACAGTCCACAGAGTTGCAGAGTAGAACACGACTGAAGTGACTTAGCAGGCATAAGTTTTTTTAAAATGTAAAAATTATATTTGTGTCCTCAGATATGTTTTTGAAAGTATAGACAGTTAACAATGTTGTGTGTTTCAAGTATACAGCAAAGTGATTTAGTTATACATATGTATCTTATATGTGTATGTATTTTATCCTAATTGCTTACATTAGTGGTTCTCAACATTTTTTTTCAGCTTTAACATATGTAATGGGCAACGTTCACAAGTTTCATTCCCTTTGTTATACAGATTTTGCTGATACAAAGAAAGAAATAGCTGGGACCTCTGGATGTAATGCAGTTACAATTCACATTTTTATTCATACTTTCTTTATCCTTATATTCTTCCCTATTGGTAAAACTAAACAATAATCATGAAAATTGCAACTTCTAAAGATTTAAATGACTCATAATCTCTCCCATATTATCAGCACAGTAATAGCAGTTGCATTTCAAGGACAAGGCTGTGAATTATGAATATTTCCCACCCAGATAATGAATTACAACACCTTTCCTCCCACATTAGAAAGCTGATAAGAGTTTTGGGTACACCTTAATTTTCAACAAAAGATAACTCATGTATAAACTTTAGTACTCTTGTTAGTAATAAATGACCTATACCTGGGTTCACAATCTATTTTATCACAAATGCGTAAGTGTGGCTTGACATCATTTTTGAGAACTGCTAGCCTACTAAAGGCAGACTAAAATGCTTGTAAAGAAAAAATTCAATTTCATATGCTTGCACCTTTGGGGAAAAAAAGACATGCTCAGCATAGTAATTCTGGATCATTACAGAACATGCATTTGGAGAACAGGGTCAGTGTGTATTAATAATTTTTATTATTTTCTATCTCCCAAAGTCACAGCATTCATTCTACCTGTGGACTAGATTTTAATGAAAATATGAAATGTTATTATAGGAGAAATTGCATAAGAAAATTAATTCATCATGCAGATCTTATGCAGATTTTCTAAATCTCATTATGACCTTAATATGCAATTTCTAATGTTCCTTGTGCCTGGTGAGGCAAAATGGTGAGGGAAGGGCACCAGAGAAGAAGTGGCTTAAAGTATTTAGGAGTCTGAGTTGATGGCACAGCTCAATATGAGTCAACAGCAGTAGGAGGCAATCACAAAATCTCACACATTCTTTATTAGAAATGTAATATTCAGAATGAGTTCTTTCTCTGCCTTGCACACTGTAACTAGATTCAGTTCAGTTCAGTCACTCAGTCGTGTCTCTTTGCGACCCCATGGACGGCAGCACACCAGGCCTCCCTGTCCAGCACCAACTCCCAGAGCTTGTTCAAATTCGTGTCCATCAAGTCAGTATTGCCATCCAACCATCTCATCCTCTGTCGTCCCGTTCTCCTCCTGCCTTCAATCTTTCCAAGCATCAGGGTCTTTTCCAAGATTAATATGTACTATTTGTACCTCACCTCCCTGAATGGGACGTGGAAAAACAAGAGAGAATTCAAAGAATGACTGGGATGGGTTTGGAATCCCATTATACTAGAACTGTGAGATAAGCCACTCTCCAAAACTGTATGATTCCACTTATAAGAGGGACTTAAGGGAGTCAAATTCATTGAGTCAGGAGTTCAGGGGAAGGTGGAATGTCGGGTTGTCGTTTTGTTTTACTTTTTGCCCATGCTGTGTGGCTTGTGGGATCTCAGTTCCCTGACCAGGAACTGAACCCAGGCCACAGCAGTGAAGGCCTGGAATCTTAATCACTAGAAGGGAACTCTGGAATAATCATTTTAATGGGTATAGAGTTTAAGTTTTGTAAGATGAATAGAGCTCTGGAGATTGAAGGCATAGCAATGTAAATGTACTTAATTCTGTGGAACAGTTGACTTAAATATTGTTCAGATGGTAAATTTTATATTTTGTGCATTTTACCACAATTAAAAGCTTTAAAGGAAATCGGCTGAAAGCACCAATGGACCGGCTTATCTTACCATTCAAAAGATAGTAAAGGAGAAAAGTCTTCTAAGACTAGATGAGGCCTTCAGCAGATGAGGTATTTCAATATATTTCTAGAATAGAAAAAGCAGATGGAAGAGTGTTGACAAATGAGATAAAATTATGGGAGCTGTAAGAGTTCAAACAAAGGAGGATTTCAGTGCAGTAGAGATAATCAAATCTCCAGACTTAGGACAAAGACAAAGAGCAGGTAAGACCAAGGACAGGAGGGGGAGAGAAAGCAGATAATAGGTAATTGATTGCTGGTCTGTGTGCACCATGGAAAACTTGACTCACTGCCCACTTACCCTAACATCCCACACTTGCATGTAGAATATATGTGGCTGGTATTTACCTCCAAGGGAAAAAAGAAAAAGCAGAAAATTCCTAGACAATTATTTTTTTTTGAGATGTAGGGATAACTAGGGTAGCTAGTGAATGTGTTCAGGCCCTTGAGGATAGTTCTACTGAATCTGACACTTGGCAGTAATAGACAGCTGCCTCAGGAGTCCCTATGGAGACAAAAAACAGACAAAAAAAGCTTGGTGGTATAAATACTAATACTGCCCTTATACATACAGCTTCCCACCTATCAATCCTTTTTCTAGAATTTGACTTAATATCCAAGGTCATCAAAAGCTGAGAAAAATCTAAAACATTAATGATGAAAACCAAGATAAGTAACTCCAGATAAAATGAAAGGGATTTTGCATCCTTGAAGATATTCACGAAGATATTCCATGCAGAAGACACAAGCAAAATTGGTGCCATGATTTTTTTCAAGTCTTATCATTTTTAATAATAAAGCTGAAAGGAAATTCTTCACTAAAATTTTAAAGTCAGAAACCTTCTCTAGGGTGCCAAATTTATGTATTATTTTCCTCATCATTGTTTTAAACACTCTACAACTTCCAGGAACTATGTTAATTCCAAATCAATTTATGGTATCACTTGAGATAACATTAAGAAAAAAAAAGAATAGAAATTTATGATATTTAGAAAACAAAAGCACTTAAACAATTTCAATATTTTTGAAATAAATTTTTCAATAGATAAAGTGAAAAATGCAAGAAAATCTCCCAGAAGGTAGATTTAAAGACACAAGTATGAAAATTATCAAGAAAGAAAGTAAAAAAGGAGGAAAGAAAGAAGAAGGAAGGAAAGAGAAGAAGAGAGAGAAAGAAAAGAAGAAGGAAGAAAAAAAAAGAAGAAAAAGAATCTGGAGTTTACATTTGAACTGATGGGCATATCAAAAAGAAGGAATACAAAAGATGTGTACATTCTGGCTGATATTTAAAAAAATACTTAACTGCACAACCTTGTACTCAGAGATTCTGATTCAGCAGATCAAGGGTCAGACCTCAGCAACTATAATTTTACAAGCGCCTCAGTGATTTTGATTTTAGTGCAGTTGCTGAAAAAGGCTGTTACTGTTTGGAGTGATCTTCAGTTGGAGTTTGGGTAGAAATAAATGTAGAAAAGAGAAGAAAATTGACAAACCTGGAAAAGCTAATGAGTACTCTTCCCAAAAGGATTTCTGCCACCCCCCCATCCTTACATGCTGGAAAGTTGTATCCATGAGGAAACATAAAAGTTAATATTTCACCTCAAGGCTGAACCGAAGTAGGACAATATACTCTAGTTTTTATGCTTTGTTTAATAATGTTCAGTCAGTTCAGTCACTCAGTCATGTCCAAGTCTTTGCAACCCTACAGACTGCAGTATGCCAGGACTCCCTGTCCATCACCAGCTCCTGGAGTTTACCCCAAACTCATGTCCATTCGGTGGGTGATGCCATCCAACCTTCTCATTCTCTCTCATCCCCTTCTCCTCCTGCCTTCAATCTTCCCCAGCATTAGTGTGTTTTCAAATGAGTCAGCTCTCATATCAGGTGATCAAAATATTGGAGCTTCAGCTTCAGCATCAGTCCTTCCAATAAATATTCAGGATTGATTTCCTTTAGGATGGACTGGTTGGATCTCCTTGCAGTCTAAGTGACTCTCAAGAGTCTTCTCCAACATCATAGCTCAAAAGCATCAGTTCCTCAGCACTCAGCACTCAGCTTTCTTTATGGTCCAACTCTCACATCCATACATGACTAATGGAAAAACCACAGCCTTCACTAGACGTGTTGGCAAAGTAATGTCTCTCCTTTTTAATAGGCTGTCTAAGTTGGTCATAACTTTCCTTCCAAAGAGTAAGCATCTTTTAAGTTCATGGCTGCAGTCACAATTGCAGTGATTTTGGAACCCCTAAAAATAAAGTCTGCCACTGTTACCACTGTTTCCCCATCTATTTGCTATGAAGTGATGTGACTGGGTGCCATGATCTTAGTTTTCTGAAGTGAAAGTGAAGTCGCTCAGACGCATCCAACTCTTTGTGACCCCGTGAACTGTAGCCTACCAGGCTCCTCAGTCCATGGAATTTTCCAGGAAAGAGAACTGGAGTAGGTTGCTATTTCCTTCTCTAGGGGATCTTCTCAACCCAGGGGTTGAACCCAGGTCTCCTGCATCGCAGGCAGATACTTTACCATCTGAGCCACCAGGGAAGCCCCAGATTGAGCTTTAAGCCAACTCTTTCACTTTCATCAAGAGGCTCTTTAGTTCTTCTTCACTTTCTGCCATAAGGGTGGTGTCATCTGCATATCTGAGGTTATTGATATTTCTCCTGGCAATCTTGATTCTAGTTGTGCTTCATCCAGCCCAGTGTTTCTCATGATGTACTCTGCAAAGAAGTTAAATAAGCAGGGTGACAATATACAACCTTGATGTACTCCTTTTCCTATTTGGAACCAGTCTGTTGTTCTGTGTCCAGTTCTAACTGTTGCCTCCTGACCTGCATACAGATTTCTCAATAGGCAGGTAAGGTGGTCTGGTATTCTGATCTCTTTCAGAATTTTCCACAGTTTATTGTGATCCACACAGTCAAAGGCTTTGGCATAGTCAATAAAGCAGAAATAGATGTTTTTCTGGAACTCTCTAGCTTTTTTGATGTTCCAGTGGATGTTGGCAATTTATATGATGAGAAGGTCAAAATATTGTGAAGAGGTTGACTAGGGGAAAGGGAAGGAGGTGGGCCCTCTTAGTACTATGAGGATGCATTCTCTCCATTAAGGTAACTCAAATCTTCTGAAAGATCATTGGTTGCGTTGTACGTGACAGACAAGGAAGAATTAGACCCTATCAAGTTTATAAACCTCCTCTCAAAACCCAAAGTGGAGCTTCTTCCATCTTGGTGTGCTGCCTCCTAGAATTTTTTTAAAATTTCTTCAGGAAAAGCTATGAATGTAATAGTGAAAAAGTGAAGGAACTGGGGAAATTAATGACTAAACTTGCAGAAATTCTTTCAAAAATTAAAAAAACTATATATTTGGATCAATAGTGGCTAACAATAAATACTAATAACAAAACTAATAATGTTGTGGCATAATTTTTATGCCACATAAAGTTTACGCTGGGCTTTGTCCAATAACTTGACATGAATCTACTTATTTTAGCTGACCATAATCCTAACAGGTAGGTTTTAAGAGATGAAGTAATTTCTCCAGGTTCTTGCTGCTAGGATTGATCAGCGGCAGAAAAGGTCTGAAATCCAACAGTCAGACTTCAGAATTTATCCCCTTAAAGAATTTTTAAACTTACTCAAAATTTGTTTGTTTTAAGCTGACAATGGAAATGGAGATAATACTGTTAACAATAGGACAATGAGATGATGGAAGGTCAACAGCTGTGACAAAAAGATTAAGAATTTAAAAAAGTGAAGTCGCTCAGTCATCTCCGACTCTTTGCGACCCCATGGACTGTAGCCCACCAGGCTCCTCCGTCCAAGGGATTTTCCAGGCAAGAATACTGGAGAGGGTTGCCATTTCCTTCTCCAGGACATCTTCCTGACCCAGAGATTGAACCCAGGTCTCCCGCATTGTAGGCAGACGCTTTACCGTCTGAGCCACCAGGGAAGCCCATTAAAGAAAAATAGAGGGTAAATGATAAAAAACAATCATCTTAATTTCAAATGTACTGAGATATAACATGAAAAAATGGAAATAGGACTGTACAGAAAAATTATGTATGTTATCTTTTGCTGGCATAGAATTATGGCTAGAATGTGGATAATACAATAATCAGAAGTAATATGCAAAGAAGGTATCAAAGAGGGTGGGACCATTTGATGGAAAACATTCAGGTGAGAGTTAAAGGAAGAAAAAGCGAGAGTTTTGAGATCAAAGTAGACCTGGCTGTGGCTAATAGATCCTATTACCTGTTACAAAAACTCCCAGAATGTAGTCAGGAGGAGCTATGTCCTTTGTTTCTTGGAAAGAAGATCAGTGGAAACAGAATGGGCTCTGACATAGACAGAACTGCATTCAAACCCCAGATACATCATTTATCAAGGTAATATTGTGCAAAATTACTTTTCCTGAGTCTCATATGAAAAATAAGAACCTGCCTTACCACATGGTATTACAATAATTAATTAAAATAATACACACAAAAAAAGATACAAGCCCATTAAATGTCAGTTGTTTTCTCTGGAATTCTTGTTATGCTGAGGACACTTAACTTTCTTTGCTGTCCATATTGCCTCCATAAGAGAGAGAAAAACTGTTACACTTCACTCATCGTTAAACAATCAGGAAAACTGAGATCAAAGGTGAAGAAATATAAAGTATCATAGAAAACATGATAAAACCTTGGGAAGATCCATCCATACCATCTTGGAATATGTAATAATAAAGGAACACAAGTGTAAGATGAAAAAGAACAATGGCATGTTCTATTAAATGCAAGTAATGGTTTCAGAGTAGGATCTGGTTCATACTATAAATCATTAACTTTTCTTTAAATATTTATTTTTCCCTTATCCTATACTTTGACATCAAGAGTAGATATACTGCTAATAATCAATTGATTCATGAAGAATTCAAAGGGAAGTTAGAAAATACTTGATATTAATGAAAATGAAGATACAGCATACCAAAATTTATGGGATGCAAATAAATTACTACTTAGAGGGAAATTTATAACTATAAGTTTCTGTATTACAAAAAGAAAATGTTTTAATGAATAACTTAACTTCATATCTGAAAAAACTAGAAAAAGAACAAACTAAACCAAAAGCAAGCAGAAAGAAATAATAAGATCAGAGTGGGCAGAAGTGAAGAACAGAAAATAAAAAGAAAATCAATAAATCAAGAACTGGTTCTGTGAAAAGATTAGCAATTTTGGCTAAACCTTTGTTGAGACTGACCAAGGAAAAAAAGAGAGACGATTAAAATTATTAGAATCAGGAATGAGAGAGGGTACATTACTACCAAGATCACAGAAATAAAATTCATTTTAAATTACAAATTTAAAATGAATACTAGGAACCACTATATGACCAAAAAAAATAGATAACCTATATGAGATGGACAGATTTCTGGAAAAACACAAGCTACTGAAACTAACTCAAGAAGTTTTTTTTTTTTTAATTTGAATATATCCATAACAGGAAAAGAGATCAAATTAACAATCAAAATACTTCCTACAAAGAACAATCCCTGGCCAAGAAGACTTTACTGGTGAATTCTACCACATATTAAAAAAGGCTTAACATTTGTCTTCTACCAATCCTTCCCCAAAAAGTTAGGAAAGAAAGCAAATTTACAGCTCACTCTTGAGCCCAGAATTTCCCTGACATCAAAACCAAACAAAGACGTCACGAGAAAATAAAATTACATGCCAACATCTCCTATGAATATAGCTACAGAATTCAACATGATACTAGCAAAAGGAATCCAGCAATACATAAAAAGGATTATTTACCATGACAAAGTGGGATATTATCTGAGGACAGCTTTAAAGTTTTCTTTATTTTCCTTAAATAAAATGACCACGTGCAAGTACACTGTTTCTTTCATTGAAGCTACCAGCAAATCTATCCACTTTCAACAGTAAAATGAAAGAAGACAAAAAATGGCTCATCCAACACTTTTCAACTGACCACTGGCACTTAATCACAGAAAAAATCTGCAAAGGACACTAGGAAATGTAGTCTTTTGGTTAGATTCAAAGATTGCAAATCTATAGTAAGAGAGGAAAGAATGCATAAAAGGTGACAACATCCAGAAATCTCTGCCATAAAGAATATGTGCAACAATAATGAAAATTTGCCAGCTCACCAAGTCTAAGCAAACAACAAGCATAAACAGTTTTAAGTTTTTTCTTCTGTTTTTATGCAGTGATGGTAGCTACTCTGCAGCCATTTACAAACATACATTTTTTCCAAAGTTGTGTGCTAGATCAAAAAGTCATAATGTTTTATGTAGACAGTGAGTTCTTGTTTTGAATCATTACACAATGAGGACAGACATTTAGAAAAAGCAAATAACCATCTTAGTAATGACAGCATATGAAATTCTTTATAGGATGCCATGATAATCTCACCAAACATGGAGACTTCTCCCCCTACCGGGGATTGAAGATAGTTATAAATCCTTCAGTCCCTCCTTCCATTGACATGTGGCCTGTCTTCCCTCCCCTGTACCTGGGCTGTTCCCGTGATGTGCTCTGATCAACAGAATGCAGCACAGGTGATGCTGTAACTTCTGAGGCAAAGCATCAAGAGGTCTGAAGTTTTCTCCTTCACTGCTTGAAATACTATTCTCTTTGGAGCCCAGCTGACATAGTCTTAGCAGTCTAAGTTGAGGGGTCACATAGAGAACCAACACACGAGGTTATGCAGCCAATAGCGGCTGCCCATCCTGTAAGTGACATGTATAGAAGAGCCCAGCCCATTCAAAGTTATGGATATCAGCAGTGACAGCTGATACTGTGTGGAATAGAACCACCCAGGGAGTCCAATCAAGCCATAGCTTCATGAAATACGATACACTTTAGCCACTAAATCTTTCTTTAGTGTAATAATAATTGACACACACCCTCCCATGTTAGATTGAGGACAAAATATATAATTTGCTTTCATCTGACTTAGACTTAAAATATTTCTTGTCTTTTTAAAATAATTCTTAAATTTGTTAAATCATCAGAGAAACACGATTTATCTGCACAAATCAAAAATTATGTTTTATCTTTAAATCCATACTGTCTTGACCAGTAGTACATCTGGTCATCATGTAAATATTTACTTAAGAAATGAGGATTTTCAAAATAATACACTTATAAGTCAAAAGTAAGTGGGGTGTAAAGAATGAAGATTTTTTGATAAGCAGCATCAAAATCTCAATAAAAAACATTCTTTTGGAAATTATTTTGAGCATTTTAAGAATGACACATAGAATGATTTCCTTCAAAAAAAAAGGAAGAAAGAAAAAAAATGACTTTTAGTAATCTGTTAGTGATATTGAGTTGACCTCCGATGGCTACTTTTGAAAATATATTTCCTGTATTGTTAGAGTCTTGCAAGTTTTTAAGTTCAGATCCAAATTTCAAATTCGCCTGTTTTATTACACTGAAACGAACAAGAATACGTGCATTTTTTAGATGCTTCTCATGTGATTACTTTGTGAATTCAATAGTCAATGCCATTAAAGTCCCCCTTTTTAATTCTTGAAGGTGATATTGAATCTATGTATGACTGAGAATCCAATGTAAAGATTAACCTTGGTTGCAATCTAAGATTATTTGACACCAGTAAGAGCATGCAATTATGAAGAACAGTTCAAGAAGATATTCTTTCTATTCTATAAGGTTAAAAAAAATATAAGGAATAGGAATAAAACATTTTTGCCTAAGAATTTCTCCTTATCTAAGAATGCAAATAACCCTTTTCAAGAAATAACTCATGACCATAAATCTCTGATTATCAGAACTGCATAATAGTTGTATCTTGGTAACAATAAATGTACCTATAATTTTGATAGTATAAAGCATTCATTTAAAAATACCACTGATTTTATTTATTTTTTATTACCTGACATCTATAAAATATTTCAAATTTAGACAGGTGGCTAATATTCTGATAATAATTTTACAATTATTGCAATTCTATATCTTGAGACTAGAGAGCTTCTGGAGACATTATCCATTTCTAAAACATCATACCTATTTGATGTCAAAAACTCTTCCCACTTCTTCTACAGCCAGTAACTTTGTTTTCTATATCTATCAGTGCATTTCTTCCCTTGATAGAATAAACCCTGAATTTAGAAAGGCTAGTGTGGTGTTAAAAACCTCCTAAATTAGAATTCTTTTATATCTATAAAGGAACTAACAATTTACATTTACATTATTACTTCATATGCGAAACAACCCCATGGGATAGGCAAAGATGATTACTCTTGTGATATAGGTCAAGAAAAGGAGGCTGTGAAAAGCCTTGTCCAAACTGAAAGGCAGTAAATGGCCCAGTGGGAACTCAGTCCAAAATATCTAACACCTTGTCTAAAGCACTCGCTATTGTAGCATGTTGTTCCCAATAACACAGTATACTTTAACTTGAGGGATTGATAGCAGAATCTACAACTGCTGACTTTAAAAGAGAAGTGTAAATTTATTTTATGTTTTATTAGAAATTACAGAATATTGTAAAGGACAGGGACATAAAGTGTGGTTACTGTCAAAAAAGGCCTTTGCAAAAACAGCACCTCAGAAGAACATATATTTCTTCCCCATGTGTCTGCTGATTCATGTCTACTTAGCTTGCTCAGAAAAAAATAAATTTTTTACTACCTCCTCCCCTGTGGAACCAATCTTGCTACAGAAGAGCTAAATACATGCTATTCTGCCTCACAAATCAAAAATACAGCTGCCTAAATTCTGATTCCAGAGTCGCCATTGTTGGCAACAATACATAAGCCAAAAGAATTTTTGTTTTAAAAAATGGTTTCAGTGTTATATTTTAATACATAAAATGAAAACATTTGGCAAAATGTTGTATTTTAACCCCATTTAAGAAATACTTGAATTTGTTCTGATAGAGACAGAAATGCTTGACATCTCAAGTGATGGATATTTGAGTGTGCTCACAAGAGTGGCAGTCGCAGATCTTATTATCAGGAGGTGGTGATTTAATTTCATAAATTCTTGAGTTTTGTGTGACAGAAATATGTAGCAAAGCTCAAAAATATTGAGAAACATTGCCCTGGCCTAATCATGCCTAGCAGTGATTTGAAATTAGGTAAAGCAAAATCCTTCAAGCCATAGACAGTACATCTACATAAATATCAGAGCTTCTCTATGATTGCATCAGCTCTTATCTTTATAATGGCAAATACCCAGCGGCTGAAGCCAGCAAACTCCATCAATGACACAATGAAACAGGCCCAACTCATAACTGCAGGACACAAATATTCCTGTCTTCCTCCAAAAGCAATGATGACTCAAACACGAAAGGCTTGGTTCCAGAATATTTTTTAGTAAACTCCCCAGACAGCCCAGCACTTAAGAATTTCTCAATTTTTCTCATGTTCCTTGTTCACTAGATAGGATAAAGTTTGCTTCTTTTCTGCATTCTTTTATCACTAGTTTGTTTTGTGTAAACGAGCAAGAATCTTTTCTGAAATGGCCTATCTTTTGAAATGGTAAAAATGAATTTCTTGGACCAAAGGCAAAAGAAATGTATTTAGGTCACTGTCCTCTCTCAAATGCAGGCATATTAAAATCACATTACCTTCATATTTTAAAGCAGATAGGGAGAAAAAGTCAGTTATCTTTTTAAGCCAGGCTGTTTCCCAGCATTATAAGAAATTCACCATTAGTAGTGAACCTGGGCATTATTCTTTGTGGGCTCTACTTCAGTCTGTTCCATCTATCTTGCACGGCCACTCCTGAAGACTTCTTTATTTAACCCATTATATATATATATGTATATGTATATACAGCTGAAAAATGTATAAACCTATTGTTTATCATCTTGGCTATTAAATATTAATAACTAAATTTTTCTTTAATAAAACTCAGTATCACTAGGACTTCCCGGGTGGACTTCCCTAACCCTAACCCTAACTCTAAACCTAACCCTAACCCTAACTAAATGGATGGTGGACTAGCACGGTAGGTAGCATGGGTTCAATCCCTGGTCAGAGAACTAAGATCCTGCATGCCACAAGGTGTGGCCAAAGAAAAAGAAAGAAACTCAGTATGATTAAAATTACCCTGTTTTCTACCTACCATTTCCTTGTTTTAAATCAACTTCAGAAATGTGCTTGGCATAACTGTATATGCACTTACCCTCAGATGAACTCAAGCCTTGTCAAGCAAAAAGACACAAAAATGCCATCTAAATATAATCCAATCAAGTACCCAAGGTTAAATAAACCTTTGATTATATAATTGTTTGAACAATGTAGCTCAGGCACTGAAAGTCTTTATTTTTCATTACCAATCAATAAGGCTAATGAAATCAACCACTGGCAGGGCAAATGTCAGGTAATCCTCTGGTTCATCCTGGTCAGGAGACCTCCAATGTGAAAAGTTTACCCCAGAAATGAATCCAATGTGCAGTGGGCTGATGACAAATGGGCCCCTTATGATGGCTGCAAAGCCCCAGCCAAACATGTGCCTTGTGTTACCACAGACCTCCTCTTGTCCTTCAGAGCAAAGATGATGCTATCAGTTCATTATCTATTTGAATGGATGTTCTGTGGTTTGGGAGTGAAGACAGGTTGAAAAAAAAAAACCACATTCATTACTGTCTGGACTACATTCATTTATGAGAAGGTTGGCCAAGGACCGATAATAAGGGGATGGGTAATTAATCTCTGTGGAGTTCAAGCCCAATACCGAGGCTTTGTGATAATTCTGCCTAACCAATTAAGGCAACTTCTTAAGACCTGGATGTGACCTTAAGACATATATATGTGATATATATATAAAACGGCATTTACACGTCATTCTTTTTCAATGGTCAAGCACATTTTTTTTGTCTTAATATTTTAACATATGTAGTAGGAACATCTTTTCATACCCTCTCCAACTTATTTCCCTCACTTTTATGAAGTGCTTCTGCTCCTCAGGTTTGCTGCTGGATAGGATACTACTGCTTCAATTCTTCCCTAGTTTTGTGGTGGTGGTTGTTGTTCATTCCCTAAGCCATGTCCAACTCTTTGCACCTTTATCACCTCCTGGAGTTTTCTCAAACTCATGTCAATTGAGTTGACAATGCCATCCAACCATCTCATCCTCTGTCGTCACCTTCTCCTCCTGCCTTCAATCTTTTCCAGCATCAGAGTCTTTTCCAATGAGTTGGCTCTTCACATCAGGTGGCCAAAGTATTGGAGCTTCAGCTTCAGCATCAGTCCTTCTAATGAATATTCAGGGTTGATTTCTTCAGCACTCATCCTTCTTTGTGGTCCAACTCTCACAACTGGACATGACAACTGCAAAACCACACTTTGGGCTATATGGACCTTTGTTGGCAAAGTAATGTCTCTGCTTTGTCATATGCTATCTAGGTTGGTCATTAGCTTTTCTTCCAAGGAGGAAGTGTCTTTTAATTTCATGGCTACAGTCACCATCAGCAGTGATTTTGTGTTGTGTTAGTAGCTCAGTCATGTCCACAGCTTTGCGAACCCATGGACTGTAGCCTGCAAGGCTCCTATGTACATAAAATTCTCCAGGCAAGACTACTGGAGGGGCTAGCTATTCCCTTCTACAGGGGATCTTCCCAACCCAGGGATCGAATTTGTGCCTCCTGCATTGCAGGCACATTCTTTACCATCTGAGCCGCCAGGGAAGCCCCTCCAAGAAAATGAAATCTGTCACTGTTTTCACTTCTTCCCATTTATTTGCCATGAAGTGATGGGACAGATGCCATGACCTTCATCTTTTCACTGTTGAGTTTTAAGCCAGCTTTTTCATTTTCCTGTTTTACCTTCAATAAGAGGCACTTTAGTTCCTCATCACTTTTTGCCATAAGTGTGGTATCATTTGCATATCTGAGGTTGTTGATATTTCCCTCAGGAATCTTGATTTCAGCTTGTGCTTCATTGAGCTCTGCATTTCACATGATGTACTCTGCATAGAAGTTAAATAAGCAGGGTGACAATATACAGCCTTGACATACTCCTTTCCAATTATTGACCAGTCCATTGTTTCAAGTTCAGTTCTAAATGTTGCTTCTTGACCTGCATATATTTAGTTCTGTGGTAGTTTGTTCTTTATGCTGTGGCCTCTGGTATATAATACACACATGTATCACCATGTATAAACACACATGGAGTCACATATCTGTGTTGCTAGCTCCTGATTCTTCACAAACAGTTCCATTTTCTTTTGTTGTTGTTATAGTCAACACTTTGCAGATGAGGTGATCATGTGACTTTCTGATCAGTGAGACAAAAGAAGCAGATTTGGAGTGTGGCTTACAGTGTCAGCGGCTCTTTTGCTCTCTCCTTTCAGTCTAAAATGCAGACATGATGGCTAGAGCTATAATGAACATCTACATTAATACAATACTGAAAGGCAGAGAGAAAGTCAAACAAGACAAGGAAAAGGAGGTAAGGCAAAAGAAGAAAGGAAAGATATACCCATTTGAATGCAGAGTTCCAAAGAATAGCAAGGAGAGATAAGAAAGCCTTCCTCAGTTATCAGTGAAAAGAAATAGAGGAAAACAATAGAATGGGAAAGACTAGAGATCTATTCAAGAAAATTAGAGATACCAAGGGAACATTTCATGCAAAGATGGGCACAATAAAGGAGAGAAACAGTATGGACCTAACAGAAGCAGAAGATATTAAGAAGAGGTAGCAAGAATACACAAAACTGTACAAAAAAGATCTTCATGATCCAGATAAGCACAATGGTGTGATCATTCACCCAGAGCCAGACATCCTGGAGTGTGAAATCTAGTAGGCCTTAGGAAGCATCATTACAAATAAAGCTAGTGGAGGTGATAGAATTCCAGTTGAGTTATTCCAGATCGTAAAAATGATGCTGTCAAAGAGTTGCACTCAATATGCCAGCAAATTTGAAAAACTCACCTAGGGCCACAGAACTGGAAAAGATCAGTTTTCATTCCAATCTCAAAGAAAGGCAATGATAGAGAATGCTCAAAATACCTCACAATTGCACTCATCTCACATGCTAGTAAAGTAGTACTCAAAATTCTCCAAGGCTTCATCTTGAAGTTCCAGATGTTCAAGCTGGTTTTAGAAAAGTCAGAAGAACCAGACATCAAATTGCCAACATCCACTAGATCATCGAAAAAGCAAGAGAATGCCATAAAAACATCTATTTCTACTTTATTGACTATGCCAAAGCCTTTGACTGTGTGGATCACAATAAACTGGAAAATTCTTCAGGAGATGGGAATATGAGACCTATTCCTGAGAAATCTGTATGCAGGTCAAGAAGCAATAGTTAGAATGAAACATGGAACAACAGACTGGTTTCAAATTGGGAAGGGAGTAAATCAAGGCTGTATATTGTCACCATGCTTATAATGCTTAGTACATCATGCGAAATGCAGGGCTGGATGAAGCACAAGCTGGAATCAAGATTGCCAGGAGAAATATCAGTGACTTCAGATATGCAGATGATAGCACCCTTATGGCAGAAAGTGAAGAAGAACTAAAGAGCCTCTTGATGAAAGCGAAAGAGGAGAGTGAAAAAGTTGGCTTAAAGTTCAACATTCAGAAAACTAAAATCATGGCATCTGGTCCTATCACTTTATGGCAAGTAGATGGGGAAACAATGGAAACAGTGAGAGATTTTTGTATTTTGGGCTCCAAAATCACTGCAGGTGGTGACTGCAACCATGAAATTAAAAGACGCTTGCTCCTTGGAAGAAAAGCTATGACCAAGCTAGACAGCATATTAAAAAGCAGAGACATTACTTTGTCAACAAAGGTCCATCTAGTCAAAGCTATGGTTTTTCCAGGAGTCATGTATGGATCTGAATGTTGGATTATAAAGAAAGCTGAGCACCGAAGAATTGATGCTTTTGAAATGTGAGGTTGGAGAAGACTCTTGAGAGTCCCTTGGAGTGCAAAGAGATCCAACTAGTCCATACTAAAGGAAATCAGTCCTGAATGTTCATTGGAAGGCCTGATGCCAAAGTTGAAGCTCCAATACCTTGGCCACCTGATGTGAAGAACTTACTTATTGGTAAACCCTTATGCTGGGAAAGATTGCTGGCAGGAGGAGAAGGGGACAACAGAGGATGAGATGGTTGGATGGCCTCATAGACTGAATGGACATGAGTTGGAGTAAACTCTGGGAGCTGGTGATGGACAGAGAGGCCTGGCATGCTGTAGTCCATGGGGTCACAGAATCAGACATAACTGAGTGACTGAACTGAAGGTAGAGAATGGGACCCACTGTACCAGCCTTGTACCATCTGCCTCTAGATTTTGTGTTACATAAGATAAAAATAATTCCCTACCTCGTTTAGACTGCTGCCTTTCAGATCCATTCCTAATACAGATTCCATGTATAATTATTACTCTTTTCATAATAAGCAACTTGTATGTATTCATTTAATCTTCATGACCCTTCAAGACATGTTTGTCCTCATTTTACAGATGAGGAAATTGAGAGCCAGACATGAATCATTCAAATTAACTTCATAATTTAAAGTTAGCCCATTATGAACCACTATGCTACGCTGTCTCTTTCTCATGCTTTTCCAGGCTCATCCTCCTTAGTAGGCTCCTTCAGTGAGCTCGGGCACTGATTCTTTGCACTAAAAACTGTTCTGGAGCTACATCTGGGTTCAGAGATGTTGTGAGGGGCTGAGGTGGTAGTAAATAGTTCATACTACTGAGTCAGATTATCTAGACTCAACTCACAGCAGGACTAAAGCTACCTATATGACTTTGATTAAGCTGCTTAAACTTTCAAGCCTGTTTGCTTATCTTTAAAATGGGACAAAAATTATGCTGGGGAAATCAAGGCTGTTGCAAGATTTATATAATACATGTAAACCAACAAAAACAGTGTTTGATCATGGTAGGCATGCAACAAGAAGACATTCACTGCTTTCACTACTATATAGTCCTGACTTTAAGAAGCTTATACAAATTAGGTCATGGTTTCTTTAATAAGAACCAAAGGACCATTGACCTTCACCAGTAACTGGAAATGAGTTTTGGTAATTTCTGATAGCTACACTGTGTCAATGTTGAAATAAAACCCAAATTCTGGAGAGAAAAAAGAGAGAAAGGAAAAAATCTAATAATGCATAAGGCAAAAAAAAAAGTGTTTTATCTACACAAGTGGGTGAACATCTAATGGCTTTCTTAAACTAGACAATTCCAAGAATCCTGTGTAAGCTTGTTTACTCTTAGATGACAAAGCTAGAAAATAACTGGAGAGCATCGAAGCTCAGTTTTGAGACTGAATTCCACTGAACGGTCAATGAAGGGTAAAAATACAGAGAGAGCAGAACGGTGCTACAGGGGGAATGGAAGTCTCGCTTAAGACAGTGCAATCAGTCTTCTGCTCAAGGTGTAGCACAGGGATGGAGGCAGAGACGTTTCTATTAAGAAAGAATGTATGAAAGACATCTGGTGGCAGAACTGACAATAAGAAAACACTCAAACAGAAAGTGGCAAATAATGGGGAAAAAACCCCTGAGGTCCAACTCTGTAACCTCTTGCTATTTTTAGTGATCCTTACGATCACCTACAAATGGAAATGATTTATAATGGAACTGAATTTTGGAAAAGATTCTAAACAAGAGAAGTAAACAGCCGAGGATCAAGATTCTAAGTGACCGCTTCCTGACACTCAACACAAGCTGACAGTATTACAAGGGATGAGCCCATCAAGAACATGTTGATCTCCGAAAAACTTTTTTTGTTCTATGGATTCTTTTCCTTCAAAAATTATTAAAAAATATTCTCCAGAGATAACCACCTGAATATGATATTTCTATGGATTATTTATCATGCAACACAGGGTAAGAGGTCTATTGCCCTAAACTCCCACAAGGTACAGATATGCTGAGAATGAACGGCTATTTTCTTACAGATGAAAAATTACAAAACCACAAGCTTTTCTTTGAATAAAGAAGCTTGGCTTACCTGCAAATTCTTAAGAAATCACAGTATAACATAAAATGACATAAAGCAATTATTGTGTACGCTTCATTTTGTTTATTTTTTTTCCTCTTCCCTCAACCAGAGTCCTAGGAGACTGATAGACTTTCCACTTGGTATTTCCAACCTCCAAAATGTCCAAATGATCAATACCAATTGGCCTTATCTTATTGTATCATTATTACCTGATAGCTTCCCCTTCACACACACTTTTAAAATCCCCATCACTTCCCCTACAGCTAGATGACTTCCATTTCATTTTATCAGATCTCCTGTGAATACAGTCTTTACTTTTAGGCACTAAGGCTTATAAATTTCAATCTAAGGAAAAAACTTGATGCAAAGAGCAGACTCACTGAAAGACCCTGATGCTGGGAAAGATTGAAGGCAGGAGGAGAAGGGGATGACAGAGGATGAGATGGTTGGATGGCATCACCGACTCAATGGACATGAGTTTGAGTAAACTGCAGGAGATGGTGAAGGACAAGGAAGCCTGGTGTGCTGCAGTCCATGAAATCACAAAGAGTCGGACACGACTGAATGATTGAATGACTGAACAACAACAAAGGTAATTATATGCCTGGCCAGGAAACATTAGATAAGACTTACTGCTTAAAAGATTATCCATGATTATCATGATACTTTGTATATAGAATATTGCAGATAGAATCAGTGGACTTTTCTGAGCAAAGAATGAGTCAGACATTTAAAATCATCATTCAAAGCCTCAAATCAAATTTGGAAAAGAAATTGTAGAACTTATACCAGTTGGCAAGTTACTCCAAGCCCCACACGACTAGACTGCTTATTTTGTCAAATATTTATGCTAAAAGGTTAGATTACACCTTTCTAAAGAAACGTATGTCCAATTATTTCCAAATGGCAGAAGTTGTCCAAAGCACTGTTTTATTAACTATATATAAAAGGTAAAAATTTCTGGTTTTCATATGGATGAAAATAGATGTTGAAGGCATCTTACCCTTGCCTGCCCCTTTCTTTGCCTGAAAACCACACTGAGAAACCCATAAAAACAACTTTATAGATGGAGAAGGTCAAATCCCAGTGCCTTAGAGGAAAGACAGACAGGAAAGCAGAAGTTGATTCACCCCTTTAAGCTAGACTCTGAGGGAAGTCCATTACTACCTAAGGATTATTTGCCAAGCCAAAGGTCAGTGGTGATGGGAGAATAAAATATTTTTCAGACAAAATATTTAGAGATTGTGTTCTTTCTCATGAAGCTACTGGAGGATATTCTCCATCAAACTATTGGTGTAAAGCAGCAAACAGGGACTCCAATAGAGAAGAGAAGCAGGGGGCTTCCCAGGAAAGAAGGGAAGTCACAGGATGAAAACTGGCAGCAGATCTGACAAGTGAGTACTCAAGAGGGGAAGACAGAAGGCTTAGGAGGGAGGTGTCAGAAAAACACTGAAACCAGTCTATTGCCCAACCAGGTGTATCTTGGAGAAAAATTATATCATGTGACCTTTCTCAAAGATCTCAGGAAGTAGTGGAAGATGTAGACAAAGGTTCAAACATCTGGGTGTAAATTTTAGAAACTAACAAAACCAAAAAGGTTTGCAAAAAGGAAATGCAACCACTGCAGATAACTTGGAAGAGCAATAAATATTTCCAGTCTTTATGGTGAAAACCCTGAAAAGAGATTTAAGCCACCTATTAGGAAGGTTTGTAAAGAAAAGACGTGCCAAGAGTGCCAAGATGACCAACCATCTACCATAAGAGGAAATCAATACATGTCTAGAATGGATGAATCAAGAGAACCCAGAGCATCCATACTCACTAATGGAGAAGGCAAATACCAACGTGAACTGCTGAAAGTGCGCAGAATGATTGCTTCTGGGGAGAGACAGAGAAATCCAGGAAACTGATGCTTTTTCATCAGGATCTTTTAGTATTATTTAACTTTTTAAACTGTGTACACACATTATTTCTCTACAAAATATAAATTCTTTTAACCATCAACGATCCATATTAAAAGCCTTTCTTACAATACATTAAAAAAAACCTTCTTAATGACTACATCTGAATTCAGAGAAAACCAGCATGAATATTAAAAGCATACATTTGGGGAAGGGAAAAGGTAGATGAAATAAATCTGGATAGCTATAACTGCTGTTTAATCTTGAGATTAACTTTGTAACTTAGCAAATTAAACACTGATACCAAAAAAAAAAAAAACCCACTAATTTCCTATTCATGGATTCAGTAAGATACATTTCCTATTTCTGACTTGACTTTCTAATTTAAAGAAAAAACCTTCTAATAAAATATTGATAAAATGTCATTCTCTTACAAATATCACTCAAGGGGAATCAAAAAATGTTTAGTGAATATCATGGTGAATATTAATTCATTTGATCCTAAGAATGAGTCCTAGAACCCTTTTCAAAACATTAAGCCGCATGTCCAGAGCAAACACTGGTGGGTTCTTTTGCCAAGTCAGTCACAGGTAGCTGTGAGACAGCCTTCCTGATGTCCTGACATAGAAATGCCCCCTAGGGTACATGGCTCCTCCAAGCCCTTCTTCCTGCACTGGTAAAAGTGGCCTGCTTTGCCAGATAAAGTATCTGTGCAGCCATCTACTTGTTTGACTCTCCTACTAAAGTGTAAGCCCTTTGATTGCTGTGGCCACATCATTCACTTTTAACTGCTCCAAAAGAGACGTGATATCCAGCATTTTCCATAAATATCTAATGCATCAATGTACAAACCACTGAGTGAATCAGTATCAGAATCTTGTTCAGCCTCCTTTAAAAATGTTAATGAGATCTACATTTTTAAAAAGAAAAAGGATAAACTGCATATGTGTAACTACTAGTGCATCTTTGCATACTACTTTATATAAGAGGATACTTACTGAAAAAGTCAACTGCCTGCTCTTTGTGCTTCTGTCACGCATCTGTAAAAGGTCAATGAAAAATAGCTTCAGACTTCATTTACTTTTCAGAATGTATTAGTTCATTTTTAAAAGAAATTAAAACATCATACCTGTTAATCATTACTTCCACGGCCAAGAAATATAATATGAATTCACCACTAGGTATCAGAACTCCAGCACTTACAGGAAAAAAGAAATGATTATTACAGTGAGAATGGTGTTGATTTTAAGGCACCTGCATCAACCACATTCTATAGCAAATTCCACATACCTTAGCTCTATAAATGCGTGTTTTGAGAGATCAGCTATATTACATATATAAGATATGGCTACATTACACCATGCACATTTTGCATTGCAATAGGTGCCTGAATAAAAAAATAATCTCTAAATGGTGTGACCACATCACAAATTTCCAACAAGAAATGGTACCAAAGATATAGCTTGCAATATATGCAATATATAATATATGCATATATTATATATATCCAATATATGCCTGTGGATAGTGCAGGCATAAAGATCGCCTAGAGACCTTTTTCAAATTATCTTCCTCCATCCGATTCTCTTCCTGTCTTTGACCTTGTTTTTTCCCCTTCAACCACCAACTAGAAGAGCATGGCTTCCCAGTTGAGAATCACTTCTAGACTGAGCCACAGTTACTGACTGGAATAGGCTCTATACTTCCCATACACCGTGGAGAAAGTGACACACATATAAAGATTACTTAAGTTTTTCAAGCATGGCTGGTTTTAGTGAAGGTAAATACTCCTAACTGAAAAACCAATTTGACTAGTTGGCTGTGACTGCCTGAAATAAGAAAGGTTTGGAGATCCTTTTTGGTCTCAAATACAGATGCAATGACTGCTGAGGTGAAAGTGGGTAGGCCTGCAGCAAACGTGGGATGAATGCTATCTCCCCTTCTAGATCAGCTTGAAAAGTTCAATCAAGTAGAAATCAGATTACAGGCCCCGTAACAGCAAATGCTTTGGATTTCTTAAAGAAACAGTGTACCCTGGAAGGTGAGATGGCAGAAGTAGAACCACACATGCTTTTAATGTGGGCCCTGCCAATAATGAGGTATGTGATCTAAATGTCTCCAGACCCATTTCCTCATCTAAACAGAAGAGCTCCTCACTGGTAAAATGTTAGTCACTCAGTCGTGTCCAACTCTTGTGCAACCCCATGGACTGTAACCATAGCCTGCCAGGCTCTTCTGTCCATAGAATTCTCCAATACTGGAATGAGTTGCCATTCTCCAGGGGATCTTGCTGACCCAGGGATAGAACCCAAGTCTCCTGCATTGTAGGCAGATTCTTTACTATCTGAGCTACCAGTGGAACTCCCTCACTGGCAAGGTGATCCATAAGATCTCTACCAAAAGCCTAAAATTCCTTTTCCTCCTTTTCCTTTTAGCTTCTAACCTGTAAGGGCTGGGGTGTTCTGAACTTTACATGTGAAGCTTCATCAACTCATGAAAATTGCAGCAATCAACTAAGACTCATGTTTTAATTTTTATATTTTAAGCATAACTGTCTTAAACAGGTAGGGTGTGCACTGCATTTTATAGAGATGATAGTAATAGTGACTTAGCTTGACATTTTAAAGAAATCCTCTCCCTTTCCCCAGGACCAAAATGTTTATATAAATATGTTTATACAGCTTTATCTGTAATAGTGAAGTCACTCAGCCATTTCCGACTCTTTGCAACCCCATGGACTGTAGCTTACAAGGTTCCCCTGTCCATGGAATTTTCCAGGCAAGAGTACTGGAGTAGTTGCCATTTCTTTCTCCAATATCTGTAATAGAAATAACCCAAATATAAAATAGCATGAATTTGATAAAATTATAATACATTTTTAGTAGGCAACTATACAACTATAGGAAATTACATATAAAAATATTTAATCACATGGGAAAATATGGGAAGTATATTTAGGATTTAAATTCTTAGTTATAAAAGCTGAATGTGTGCTTGAATAGAAAAGAATGTTAACAATTGTGCTTCTGAGTTGTGGACTAACTCAATACTCCCAAGGCCCAAGTAAATGAATAAAGTGGAAGTGGGCAGGCAGGAGTAAGGAATGATGGAGGCTATGGAAAACTGAAGCACTCAAGCCCTTTCAATAGCATTCAATCTATTTTTTTTTTTTTTTACATTCAGTTCAGTTCAGTTCAGTCGCTCAGTCGTGTCCTACTCTTTGCAACCCCATGAACTGCAGCACGCCAGGCCTCTCTGTCCATCATCAGCTCCCAGAGTCCACCCAAACTCATGTCCATTGAGTCAGTGATGCCATCCAAGCATCTCATCCTCTGTCATCCCCTCCTCCTCCTGCCCTCAATCTTTCCCAGCATCAGGGTCTTTTCAAATGAGTTAGCTCTTCGCATCAGGTGGTCAAAGTATTGGAGTTTTAGCTTCAGCATCAGTCCTTCCAATGAACACCCAGGACTGGTCTCCTTTAGGATGCACTGGTTGGATCTCCTTGCAGTCCAAGGGACTCTCAAGAGTGTTCTCCAACACCACAGTTCAAAAGCATCAATTCTTCAGAGCTCAGCTTTCTTTATAGTCCAACTCTCTTTCTTTATAGTCCACTCTTACAGGACCACTGGAAAAACCATAGCCTTGACTAGATGGACCTTTGTTAGCAAAGTAATGTCTCTGCTTTTTAACATGCTGTCTAGGTTGGTCATAACTTTCCTTCCAAGGAGTAAGTGTCTTTTAATTTCATGGCTGCAATCACCATCTGAAAGCCAAAAATCAATCTGTCAGCTTATGGTTCCTGAATCTGGCTATTTTCTTGTGTTTTTATACTTTGCAAATTTTCTACAGTAATTACATAATATTTCTGTAAGAACTTAAAAACTTGAAAGTATCGTCACATTGGTAAAATTCAGAAAAAGACCTATATATTTTACTGGTGGAAAAATATTTGGGCACTATTATTTAAGCAGCAGACAATGGGGAGTGATTTTGAAAATTTTGTAGTATTAATAATGAAAATATGAGTTTCACAAATTATTAACTAAAGTTAGAAAAAAAACCTCTTTTTTTAATAGATGTGTAAAGATTGGGCTTCCCAGGTGGCGCTAGTGGTAAAGAATCCACTTGCCAATGCAGGAGACACAAGAGACATGAGCTCCATCTTTGGGTTGGTAAGATCCCCTGGAGAAGGAAATGGCAACCCACTCCAGTATTCTTGCCTGGAGACAGAGCCTGGCAGGCTCCAGTCCATAGGGTCACAAAGTTGGATGCAACTGAGCACAAAAACTAAGATTATCCCAAAGTCATACAGCACAAGGACTGAGGTGCCCAGAAAGTACTGTGACACAAAGCCAACAGGAAATGTTTGGCCAGTGCTTTCTAAGGTGTACATAATAAGTATGGAAGCCTAAGCAATCTTGGTAACCAAAGCATGATGCACACAATTCAGGGAAGGAAAGCTTAATAAAATCTTACCTGCATGGGCAGGAGAAGCTACATAGCTGGGGAAGCTTCACTGATAGCTGACGAGAGAAGTCAGAGGAGAGAAATGAGCCAGAAAAGCCAGGTCCTGGATGTTGTTAAGGCTAACGTCAGTAAAGTGAAGACAGCACAGGTAGCACTTAAGCTAGAGTTGATAACGATGGCCAGAAAGACCAAGACCAGGACCAACCGACTTCTCAACGAGCTGCTTTTAGAGATGTCTCTGATCCATCTGCTCACATAGGAATGAAAAGTGATTGTGAGTGCCTGCAAGGTGCATAGTGCTTTCACCCACCTTGACATCCATGGGTGACAGACAGCATTTTCCTACCTTTATAATTATAGACACAGGTTAACTAAACTAGTAAAGATATGGTAAACAAGTCCAACTGACTTGCAAGAAGCAAGAAGCCTGTGCAAGAAGCATGCCCTTCCTGGGTCTTTAATCCAATCTTCATGCCTGCCATTAGGCTCATGGACCCTTCTCAGAACAGCCTGCACAGGCAAACTGGAGCACTGTGGCCAAAGTAATCCTTATCAAAGCTGGGGTGTTAGTCACAAATCAGGTCAGAGTCTGAACAGTTAAGTGTTTTTCCCACTTCTCCCACATCACCATTCTAATAGAAACTTCCAGGTATCAAAATTCGTATTTCCATATATCAAAAACAAGGTACCAGGAATAGAAGAAAACAGTCTAATTTACAACTGCATAAAGAGAATAAAACACCTAGGAATAAATTTAACCAGGCGGTGAGACCTGTACTTTAAAAGAATTTGAAGACAACATAATTAAATGGAAAAATATAACTTGCTCATTGATTTGAAGAATTGTTAAAATGTTCATACTACCCCAGGCAATTACAATCAATCCTTATCAAAATACCCATGGCATGTTTCACAGAACTAGAACAAAGAATCCTTAAATTTGTATGGTACCACAAAAGACCCAAATAGCCAAAAGAACCTTGAGAAAGAACAAAGCTGAAAGCACTCTCAAGAGTGTTCTCCAACACCACAGTTCATCCACACATGAGTACAGGAAAAACAAAAGCCTTGACTAGACGGACCTTTGTTGGCAAAGTTATGCCTCTGCTTTTCAATATGCTATCTAGGTTGGCCATAACTTTCCTTCCAAGGAGTAAGCGTCTTTTAATTTCATGGCTGCAATCACCATTTACAGTGATTTTGGAGCCGCCCCCCCACCCCCCAAAACAAAGTCTGACACTGTTTCCAGTTTCCCCATCTATTTCCCATGAAGAGATGGGAACAGATGCCATGATCTTAGTTTTCTGAATGTTGAGCCTTAAGCCAATTTTTTCACTCTCCTCTTTCACTTTCATCAAGAGGATTTTTAGTTACTTTCTGCCATAAGGGTGGTGTCGTCTGCATATCTGAGGTTATTGATATTTCTCCCGGCAATGTTGATTCCACCCTGTGCTTCTTTCGGCCCAGCGTTTCTCATGATGTACTCTGCATAGAAGTTAAATAAGTAGGGTGACAATATACAGCCTTGATGTACTCCTTTTCCTATTTGGAACCAGTCTGTTGTTCCATGTCCAGTTCTAACTGTTGCTTCCTGACCTGCATATAGGTTTTAAAGAGACAGGTCAGATGGTCTGGTATTCCCATCTCTTTCAGAATTTTCCACAGTTTATTGTGATCCACACAAAAGCTTCGGCATAGTCAATAAAGCAGATGTTTTTCTGGAACTCTCTTGCGTTGATAATTCAGCAGATGTTGGCAATTTGATCTCTGGTTCCTCTGCCTTTTCTAAAACCAGCTTGAACATCTGGAAGTTCATGATTCACGCATCGCTGAAGCCTGGCTTGGAGAATTTTGAGCATTACTTTACTAGTGTGTGAGATGAGTGTAATTGTGCAATAGTTTGAGCATTCTTTGGGATTTCCTTTCTTTGGGACTGACCTTTTCCAGTCCTGTGGTCATTGCTGTTTTCCAAATTTGCTGGCATATTGAGAGCAGTACTTTCACTGCATCATCTTTTAGGATTTGAAATAGCTCAACTGGAATTCCATCACTTCCACTAGCTTTGTTTGTAGTGATGCTTTCTAAGACCCACTTGACTTCACATTGCAGGATGTCTGGCTCTAGGTGAATGGTCATACCATCATGATTATCTGAGTCGTGAAGATCTTTTTTGTACAGTTCTGTGTACTCTTGCCACCTCTTCTTGTCTGCTTCTGTTAGGGGCATACCATTTCTGTCCTTTATCGAGCCCATATTTGCAGGAAATGTTCCCTTGGTATCTCTAATATTCTGAAGAGATCTCTAATCTTTTCCATACTGTTGCTTTCCTCTATTTCTTTGCATTGATCACTAAAGAAGGCTTTCTTATCTCTCTTCACTATTCTTTGGAACTCTGCATTCAGATGGGAATATCTTTCCTTTTCCCCTTATGATCCAGCAATCCTACTTCTGGGTATTTATCTGAAGAAAACAAAAACACTAAACTTGAAAATACATCTGCACCTCAATGTTCACTGCAGCATTATTTACAATAACCAAGATACAGAATCTAAGTGCCCATCAATAGATAATGGGAAAAGATGTGACATATATATACAATGTAAATATACAATATTAACAAATTCAGCCATAAAAAAGAATAAAGTCTTGTCATTTATGACAACATGGAAGGACCTAAAGGGTATTTTGCTAAGTGAAATAAAAGAAATACAATTATTCTATGCTTTCACTTATATGTGGAATCTAAAAACAAAACAAAAAGACTCACAGATAGAGAAAACAAACCAGTGGTTGCCAGAGGGAAAAGAGATGATGGGTTGGGAGTCGGGCAAAATCAGTGAAGGGGATCAAGAATAAAGACTTCTAGTTACAAAAGAAATTTAAGTCACTAGGATGTAATTTGCAGCATAGGAAATATAGTCAATAATATTGTAATAACTGGTGATAACAGCAACTAGTTAACAAGGTGACCATTTGAAATGTATGAAAGTATTGAATCACTATGATGCACACATGAAACTAATACAATACTCTGTCGATTACATTTTAATTAAAAAAACCCACAAGGGAATCACTGTGTAATAAATGACACTCTTAATTAATGATTCCAAATTACCAACATTACACTGTATTCAACAAATTTTATTTAAGTAATAAAGTACTTAATATACATTTGAAATGTAGTACTCAAAAAGATTAAGCTTTTGTCAGCTGAAAGATCTCCTCACACATCTTGCTGAGCCTCAGTCTTCAACAGTTCAGAATAATCCCCTTCTATAGAAGAAACAGAGATATGGAAGCACAAACAACTTTAATGGTTTACGGTAATTAAGAAGGAAGCTTGAATCTCTGACTGAAAAATGAAAATAATTACAAGTGTATCTATACAGAAATATAAGTTTTCAAGAGCTTAACATCAATTAGCTGCTGTCAAAATAAATAGTTAAGGAAACCAAACATAAAAATGCTTAATAGTGGGGCACAAAATATGACAAAGAGGGAGGACAAACCAAGAGAATGAATGAAGGAAAGTGAGATGTAAATATCAGAAGTGTTTTTACAAACAGGGATTCAGATCAGAGAAAACACAAATTTGTCTAGGATATGACCAATGAGGCCATAGAAAGCAACCAAAAGTCAGTTATAAATCAAAAATGACAACCAAAATCCCAGAGAGTCTTAAATTATTTAATCCAGACATTATCTAACCCCTCAGAATTGCTTGGTGCTAAATATGTTGTTTATCATTCTCCATTAGAATGAAATGCAGAACAAACACATTACTGGTTGAAGAGAGTGTTTCAGAGCTAATTCACTCTTTGAAGGTCAGGATCAGCAGTATTACTGTGTTCACATAATACATTTCTTGACGTGGAAAAACAACATTGCAAAGAAGAAATTAAAGTAAACTTTATTTTGAAACAAATCAGCCAAATTTCAAACTTCAAATAAATGGATCTTAAAATGTTCATGAACTTCAGACTCTCCATATTCTAACCTAATGGTTACCAAAAGGGACAAAGCTAGCAAGTCTCAACAGTAATCTCCTTCACATGTTTTCAATATTGTAAGCATACTGAATTTCTAGAAAGACTTATTAAAGAATTCTACTTCTTAGAAAAATGTTAAGTGATCCGATCTTCCTTGCTGATTCACAAATAAGAACACTCAGATCACAGTAACCTTCCCAGGTCTCCCCATTCTCAGATGATGCCCTGTCCACTACTTTGCAGCCTTGGTGGTCCTGGCATCATGAGTGAGCCCTTTTCATTGCTACCATTAAACTTACTGTCACAGCCTTTTGTATCATCTGGACAAACTCTGTTCAAAATCAAGTAATTACCAACTTCTGCCCTCCCAGAAACCTAAACATGAAAAACAATTTATGAAGAAAGAAATTAAGACCTATGAAAAAACTATGTTAGGGATATATGGTAAGGTCTACCGGAAAGACTGCATTCTCGTTCACTTACATTTGACTAAAAATTTGTTAGTCTGGTGAGACCTCCTAAGAAATACTGAAATTAAAATGTGTCAGAGAAAATGTTCTACCCAGATGGATACATATTGTATTAACACAGTTATAAGATGATTATTAATAAGCAAGTATATACAATAAAAATAAGTATTATGAGCTCAGTGTTGATTTTCACCAAAAAGCAGTAATGTGAAGATTCAAATCATGATTTCCTGACTAAAAGACTTTTTTTTCCCTTTTAGAAAAGGAGGATAAAAATGTAGGAACAGACACCCAAGTAAATTATAAGTAACTAAAACACAATTGTAGAAAGCAAAAGAATTTTAACACCTATGGTGGCACATTTAGACCAGGTAAACTATTTTCATTATGATAAAACCAGAATAAATTATTTGACAACATTATCTACTTACTAAACGAAAGCAAATATATTTGCTGATAGCATGTATGGATTGTTTTTCATCAAAGAACATTAAAAGCAAGAGTCATAATGATACCACTGATAGATGTAACCAACAGTTCTGATGCCCTCTTATTAATCTTTGATATCTGATAGCATGAATAGTGACTTCCCAGGTGGTGCTAGGGGTAAACAACCTGCCTGCTGATGCAAGGGATGCGGGTTCTATCCTTGGGTCCGGAAGGTCCCCTGCAGGAGGAAAATGGCAACCCACTCCAGTAGAGTTCTCCAAAGAGGAGAATTCTATGGACAGAGGAGCCTGGTGGGCACAGTCTATGGGGTAGCAAAGAGAAGGACATGACTGAACATCTGAGCACAATGTGAATAGAAAGACATGATGAATCAACACATATGCTAGTTTTAAAAAGAAAAATTCTTTAAAGCAATCTCAGCACTCAGCATCTAAATGGTAAATACAGAATGAATTCCTAATCTGGTGAACAATATATATATTTTTTAATTCAAGGGGGAAAAGTATATGAATTAGTCTACCTATTTGTAAAAATTGTGACTGATAAAAAGAGTGCAATCACTAGGTTATCACACTGTGCGAGTTCAGTTGTCAAGAGGGAGCAACTCAAAGGACATCACACAATCTATAAACCAGCTGGACGGAGCCATCCAGACTTTGCCCTGCCGAACCCTTTCTGGGCGATGATTAGACAAGTCCTCATAGATGATATACTGTGTGCAGAAGTGCTGATCAGAATCAGGTTTGGCATGGTAGGCAACTGTATTGATGGTCTGAGTCACGTCACTGTCTGGCTTGGGCTTTCTAATGAGGATCTGGCCCCCGCCGGCAGCGACAAGCTTAATAAGGTTGTCCTTTGGATGGTGTTTGAAGGTTCCCCCCAAATAGAAGTAACATCCATCAAACAGCTTTGGCAACTGAAAAAAACAAAGAAAAAAAGCTCATTAAAAGCAGATAAAAATATTTAAAAACACTGCACATGAATAAGGAAAGTAAAAAGTCGCAAGCAGTTAAGAAGCTATTTAATGAGGTGCCAGGACAAGACACACTTCAAGAACTCTTTGGGTTAAGTAACTCTTCGGGTTAAGAAAAATACTCATGAAAATAAAGGTTTCCTATAATTTTTTCTCCTGAAGACTCTGGCCCTTTTCACTCTTCTCCCATTTTAGGTGTGCTATGAATGTGTGTGTATATGTGTATGTGGTACACAAACACATTTAAAATCTTTTCCTCAAACTTCTTGTATCAATGTTTATTCATATTTGGTAGGACTTAGAGCCTCAAGAATTCCTTCCTACTGTATCTAAAATATGCTTTGTGTATACCAAGCTAAACTTAACTGTAAGTTTAACAGCTTGTCCGTGGAGCTTTCCAACTCTGCCCGTTCACATTCAGGTCCCTGTATACTACCAACCTAGGTTCCCCCAGGGCAGCATGTGGGAGAGTGACCTCCAGGGTTCTAGAAACGTTTTCCTTAGAGAACAACACATTAGAAAGCCACGGCCAGAGGTCCACTTGGCTATGAAACACATTTCTGTGTGCTTTACAGAAAAAGCTTCACAAGTCCCTTCTACAAAAATTCTTCGTCAACATTTTTAATACACTTGTATGTCACCAGAATAACTTTGTCCATTAAAATCTCAATATGTGGTAATAAAGACATGGTTAACTAAACCTGAGCAGCAGCTCTGTCTTCTCTCAGACTACTTCCTGTATCTAAGATGTACTTGTTACCTGTACTTGTTAAAAGGGCAGGAGAAGTTTTTTCCTGATGCTAGTAACAGTATTAATTTATGATAAGAACAATGGAAGTAGAATCAAAAGGAAAATACCAGCTGTTCTCTGTTGAGCCTGCTTCTCTGTGGTCCTTCAGGAATTTCATACTTTTCTTCCTGTTCACATTCTTTGCTTTGTAGACATGCTTTCACCCCTGGCAAAAACCAAGGATAAAAGCAAAATAAATATCAAGTGAAAACTATTTCTTTCACACTGAAATGAAGCCATTTACCTAAGCAATCTTTCCTCTTCATGGTTAACTACTGCTCTGAAACAGAAAAAGAAACCTAACTTATGCCAAAAGAAAACATAAAAGAACTGATCTTTCCTTCAGAAGACTAAGCAATGAAGCAGTACTGAATACAAATATGAGTTTTCTTTGTGAAAAACCTAAATCAATACATTATTCCACGTACAAAAGTAAAATTCTAAATTTTAGTTTATCACCATTATCAAAATTAGAGTGAATAAAAAGTCCCACGTTAAGTTCAGCTCACAATGATCCGATCCCAAGATCTAACCATCTGCCCACTCATCCTGGCAATCCCATGTCTAACCTCCTGTCAGACTATAAGTGATCTGATATTCAGGAAAGTAACTGAGTCAAGAACACCTCACTTAAGCTGGTCACCTAACAGGGGCTCTATAGCACTTGTTAAACTAAACAGTAAAGCAGAGTCTGCGACGTGTTTGGAACTGACAGGTACACACTGCAGTAACCAAGGGATGACTGGTGAGCATTTCAAACGCCTTAGAGCTGCTTCAAAGAAATCAGTCCTGAATATTCACTGGAAGGATTGATGCTGAAGCTGAAACTCCAATACTCTGACCACCTGATGTGAAGAACTGACTCATTGGAAAAGACCCTGGTGCTGGGAAAGATCGAAGGCAGAGGGAGAAGGGGACAACAGAGGATGAGATGGTTGGATGGCATCACTGACTCAATGGACGTGAATTTAGGCAAGCTCCAGGAGTTGGTGATGGACAGGGAAGCCTGAAGTGCTGAAGTCCATGGGGTCACAAAGAGTCGGACATGACTGAGCAACTGAACTGAACTGACAGTTGCTTCAGTTGAGATGTTCCAAAATACTATATAGTATAACAAAAGTCAGGATATTTTAATGACTGAATACTCCATCTCCTCAAAAGCATAGCTTTTGTCAAGGAACTGAATGTTTAACTTGGAGCTATGAATGTTTATTACAACAACGCTCAATCCTGGCCTATCTGTAATTCTCTATCATGCGATTCTTAATTTTCTGTTAATTTTGCTTGTGTTTTGGGGTCCCTTCCCCCCAATGTTTTCAATACAAGAATCCTATTTAACTAAGTCTGCTATGCTGAATCCTATTCTGATCAACAACTTATAAATATGAGGGTTTTATAAAAATTGTTTTTTTGTATGTAATTAAAAACTATATTTTAAAAATGTAATTTTAATAAACACTCATAGGGTATAAAAACTATCTTTCCAATGAAGCTAATACTAAACTGTCAATTTTACCATTTATTGAAAACGAGTTTCAAAATAAAAATTATGACTAGGTCAAAATCACACCAGAAACACTGACAGTGTGCTTACATGATATCCTATATTAAATATTGATACAAAAAAATTACCAATATAACCAAATAACTGACCTACCTCAGACTTATTATTTCACATATAAATTATTCCTTTTACTTTATGTCACTTAAATATGTAGCCCCCTTCTCCTAGTATTTGAAGAGCATTTACAAATGGTTTCTTTGGTGGCTCAGAGGTTAAAGCGTCTGCCTGCAATATGGGAGACCTGGGTTCAATCTCTGGGTTGGGACGATCCCCTGAAGAAAAAAATGGCAACCCACTCCAGTATTCTTGCCTGGAGAATCCCATGGACAGAGAAGCCTGGTGGGCTATAGCTCACGGGGTCGCAAACAGTTAGACACAACTGAGCGACTTCACTTTCACTTATACTGGTTTCTTTAGATGAACTATACATGCCAGTACATAAAGCCAAGAACTGAACAGTGACTACCCCTATGATATCTAACTGTAACAAGTAAACAGCTAATGTATAACTACAGAACTAAATAAATACACTGTGCCTATGCTGGCTGCTTACTCACCATATGGGTTTATTTGATTGGTTATTTAAACTATCAAAAAAGCATACTAAAATTACTTTAATTGACCCAAGGGATGTGCCAGCATTATTCAATTAACAGAATATAGCCTTAACAGCAGAATGAAACAAGCATGGTATCAAGAGAAATGAGATGGCAGACACTAAGAGGGCAGCTTTTTCAGTGTAAATATGCCTCAAGTCATAAAACTTCCAGCCTTATAGTAATTATTCAGTAAATATCTGTAGTCAGAAAAATCCAAGGTTCTAATTATAATTGTTGAGCTAAATGAATGCATTCCTCTGATATTCTCTTATTACAAAGAGAAACATTTTGCCAATTCTCTCTGCCACTTAATATCAGCTAAAGAAGGAAAATATAGTTCCCCCTCCCCGAAAACTAAGGAACAGTTTCCAGTTCTATGATAATATGGTAGAATTACTCCTACATAGAAAACATGGAGAATTTTTTGAAGCCTGGGTGAGAATAATGCCTACAAGGGCCTTTCAAATTACATAACCATGTTGGGTATCTCATGTTAAGTGGGAGGAAGTTATGGAGACTGTAATAGGAATATGCACATCTTACTTAAAGACACAAAAATTAAATGATTATGATGAACTAAATCACATAAATTTTACCTGTTTTGGACTTAAGACTGCCAATTTGAAACTCCTGATGCTTCATCTAATCAAATTCTTCATTTCACAGGTAAATGAAAGTTAAATTCTTTAAGTGACATAAGTGAGTTAAAAACTCAGGTATCTTCCAACACCTAGATCAGTTTTTTCCTATCTTTATTTTATTAAAAAAAAAAAAAAGCATCTTAGGAAATGCCAGATACTCTCTAGCTCAGATTTAATATATTGTATCTCTCTTAAAATAAATGACATAACCACTAAACAGATGACTAAATAGGAGGATCCCTATTTTTAAGAGATTAGGCAAAAAGTGTACCAAAATGTCAAAAACTGCTGACTACCTAGGAGGTTGGGGCAGGGAGAATAATGCATTTGGCTTTGTCTTCAGTGAATCAATGCATTTGTTTAATTTTAAATCAAAGCTGCCACTCTCTCATTCGTACCCTTTGAGTTTCAGAATAGTAATACTTGTCAGTTAACATTTATAATTACACTTCTTATCAACTTCCTAGTTGACTTCTTTTGTGATAAACCAATTGAACAGATTTACTACAATATGAAAAAAAATACTTTAAACTTTTAATAACTTAAATGGTGATATTTATCTAATCCAATTTCATTTATCCAAAGCAATGAAATGGATGAATCTACAAACCAAAATATGATTTAAAGTTACTACTATAACAAACCTAAATAGATAATCATTAAGGTAATTATTAACTATTAAGATTAAAATAATTATTAATAATAGAGAATAATCAAAGTTTTAATTACTCAATACTATAAGTTAGTTAACCAAACTGCAACAAAAATTATTAAATCTATTTTCCATATTAAACAATTAGAACTTTCAAAATATTCCTAGTCATAAACTCATCTAAAGTAATAACATATACTGTAATCCTTAATCTCTATAAAGACTTTAAAACAGGCCATTTTCACCAATTCTTTTCACAATGGAAAAGAATATTTAAAAAAAGGATGTATATATACATATAACTGAATCACCTTGCTCTAAAGCAGTAATTAGCACAGTGTAAACCAATTATACTGAAATAAAAATACTTTCTAAAACTGAAACAAATTATATTTTGTATTTGTCCTTAATAAAGTCCACATTATTTCATCATCTGCAATAGTTCAGCAGAAATAAAAAATCTATGCAAGATCACTGCTTAACTTTCTCATTTAAATAAGAGGATCTGAATCCAAACTGAAATGACTTTACATGAGTAACTTATATTGCTTATATATACACAGGAGATTTCTGAATATGCCAGAAAGATATATACTTTAAAATGTGTCAACCCACTACGCTTGTAAAATATATGCTTTACAACATCTTCACTTGTCACATGTTGTATTTTAAGATTGTGATCAAAGCTATCATTTTCCACAGACATAGGAATGAACTAGCTATCTTATTAAAACGAAGAGGTTCTTTTCAGTTCAGATGTATCCCTGATCATGTCTACCATTTCAGGTAACCTTTCGTTGTGCCCTGATTTTATTACTTTTTGATACAGAGGTAAGCAAACTACCAATTCCCAAACTACTGCTCAACTCAAAGTCATTAACTCTAACTCATTAAGGCAGCTCTAGCTACCTAAGCAACGTCTAGAACCTGCATACTAATGCAGCTTATGAATTTAAAAAGAGTCTTGTACTATCCAGAAATGTACTTTTTTATTCTAAATCTCTAGTAACCACTCTTGCCTCCTACTTCATAAAACCATAAAAATCCATGGATGTGTATTTTCATTTTAGCTACATGAACCACTGATGATGTTCATTAATCTATACTAAGCTTAGTGACTTTTCCTAGTTTTAGAAGGAAAAAAAGGATTACACAAATGGAAGTAGGTTCCTGAATCCACAGCTACACACAAATGATTACAGAATTCAATGAAGACAGAATAAAGCTTTAAAATGGAAATCTGTCAAATGCTCCAAATTCCAAATGTCCAAAGGGGAAATGATCCCTCGATGAAGCCACAGAACGTGCTCACTCTCTTCAAAGGCCAGAGCAATAAACAAACTCTTATTTTAAAGAACTGTTATTCTTCTGGAGCCAGTGGCTATTTGCAATGACAATTAGAATTAAATATTACTCTCAGCCAATGCTAAATGTTATCCTAAAAAAAGAAAATAAAAATACAGAATCAAAAATTTTATGTCAAAATCAAAAATCCTTAAATACGTCATTAGATCCAGACTAGGCACTTATATAACTCAAGAAAACTGCATATTAGTAAATTTCCTTTCTGATTCTATTAAAAATGAATAATCAAGTTGTAAAAACAAAACAAAAAATTATTTTTTAGGTGTTTTTCTAGTGGGATTTTTAGTCAAATAGGCTATCATATCAGTAAACTTTAAACAAAAGGAAATTGTTTTTAGGGGAAACTTTCTCCAACAATGACAAAAATGGGAAAACAACTTTTATTTTCACTGTAACTTTTTAAAAACTGGATGGCAAGTAAAAGAGCTAAAACCAGTTTTATGAAATTACACAGTGAGGATGGAAGGACAATAAAATGAAGGCTGAAAACACAAAAGGTAAATCTCCTCTCATGCCATCATAAACATTTGGATTTAGAAATCAACTGTCACAAATCATTAGATTTTGCATTTTCATATAAATATCATTGAACAATTGTTTATTTTTGGCTACATTTTAAGCCAATATTCTAATTACAAGCATATTTATACATAAAAACGTATTTCCTCATAAGACAGTCTGCTAAGTTTATTTATTTTACTTAATGCATATTGAGAAGCAAGTCAACTTCTATCACAAAAATATATTACTGTATCATAAAATTTGCTTAGACAAAACTGGGTATCAATTCCAAAACCCTGTATTATGAACTATAATATCAAAATAATCCTTCTCTTTATAAATGTGGTTATCAAACAAACTCAGTCTAATGTCCGAAAATTTTCCTAATAAAACACTAAAAACTCATACTTTGTGCTCTTTTTTAGTCATATATTTAACACAAATGATTTATGTAAGATTTCTAGGTTCACTGAACAAAAACCATATTAAAATGTATCTGTCTAGATCTGCGCTAACAGGTATAAACAATTCATTGCATCAGATTGAAGCAATATACATACATAGGTTCTGATTTCCCTGATTAAGAATGAAACCATTAACTCCTCAACAAATGTTGAGAAAAGATCAAAAAGAAGATCTAATTGTTATCTGAATTTAAGAATTTGGATTTCTTCCTAAAACATTTAAGAGACATATATTGATGTTAAAACTGTTATAAACAAATAGACCTCTACCTACCAATCCATTACTGTTTAATTTGCCTGTACATATTCACATTTATGTAATATTGACAGAAAAGATATACATGTTTTATGCTCTTTAAAAAGTTTAAACAAATTTGTTCTTCATATTTCAGACCTAAGTTATCATATAAAAATATAAACTTTTTTCAGAAAATATCTTTAAGCATTTCAGAATTTTCTTAATTCTCTGACACTCCAGTTATTCCCCTCTATTTCTTGTTATAAGACATAACAATATAAATCACTTTTTTTTCTTCTCTATTACTTGCTTAGGGTATATCTCAGAAATAGGACTATTATTATATTAACAGATATTATTATTTTTTATTCTTAGATAATCTTTGGTAAAAGATTTCTGTAAGCATGAAGCTGCCTAACCAATCTTAGTTGATAGAAATGCTTTGGTAATTAGCAAAATACAAATAAAATTTTTCTTTATTTTAAAAATTCCACAGCACTCTCAATATCCATTTAAAGAAAATCTTAATTGAGAAACATGTTCATTAATCTGATTATGAAGCTATTTATAAAGTGATGATGTAGTCATTGCCTTTTAGGTTCCATCTTCCACATCTAAAACTATACTGTATCTGGCCCTTCCTCTCCTCACAGATACGAGTCCAGAGTAAAATGTTTGGCACATTCCCACATCAATTTCCTTAGGTGCTAAGGTCTTTCAAAACTTTCACATTTTATTTCAACTCAGATGATAGTGAGGAAGAGGAAGAGATTATGAAAGAAAAGATGACAACCATCTGCTCTCCCTTTCACAATGAGACGAGAAATGAAGAGGGAGAATCAATTTTTTTCAAATTAAAAAAAAAAAAGGTTAGGCTAGAGGAGATTTGAAAGCAGTGTATCAAAAGAACAGTTCAGTAAAATATATTTTCTCTTTCTGAAGGTTAGTTTACATCTCTAGGATGCAGTTCCATCTTCTTCATTCTCTAAGAGATGAATACAATTTATACATCTTCTCTTTTTCATTCTAGCCACCTCTTTAGTTATCAAAATCGCCCGGTACAGGGATGGTTATTAGTTTCCTGTGAGGAATCGGCACCAAAACTAGGACTAAAGTAGAATCTTAGGCACAAATTCAATCTTGAAGAAGGAACTTTCCTAAGTATACCTCCTGTTTCTGTAAAATAAATACCATCCGATAAAATATCTGTAAAATAAACATGAGGAGAGAAAACGCCTGGTACAATAGCATAATTATGGTCTATTCTTAGAATGTTCATGCAAAGTTCACTAACTATGACACTATAAGATGTTCCATATATATAAAGTAGAAAAATAAGAGAGATTAACCAGTTAAAAATACCTTTAAACAGAAAACTTCCAGTTAAATTTGGATCCAAGGAATCCAGACTGTTTCATATAATTATTTTTGTTGATTTTTTTAAATTTGTTTAATTTTTTTGAGTAAGTCAATTCTCTATCTATAGAGAAAGTTTACATGAAACTTACATGAAAGTTTCCATAAGCTTTCAAGTTTATGGAAAATACTAAAAAGGTTAATAGTAAACATTCTACAGAGTTCAGCCAGTAAAGATTTTGTCCTACAGGCAAGTTAGTGAATATCTCAAACACAAAATCTAGTTTTAATAACTCATAGATCTTTGTGATTAGTTTTGAAAGCTTTGGCCCACCATATCTTTCCTTAATATAGATGATTTTCAACTAATTTTGAATAGCTCTGAACATGTTTTTAAAAATCACACTAAGTTGCCTGACATTAAGAACAACACAAAACCATAGAAAAATATATTAGGATAGAAAGTATTCTTGCAACTAAACCCAGCAACTATTTAAATTCATTGTCTCAAATCCTGAACCTATTCTTCTTTGGACTTTGAATTAGGAAATATGGGGATATAAAGTTCAGTAAGAGATTCCATCCACCTTTTATCCTAAAAGAACCACTGATGTTAGAGTATGTTATTCACTACTGTGACAATCACCAAATAGCACACTATTAAGTCAGCTTGAGTCCATCAGTGATTCTATAAAAATGACATGGCCGAGCCATTAAAGTGACAAAACTTCCATTTCTTAAAGAAGGCAGATTTTATGGAAATGAATCATGTAGTCTCTATATGTAACAAGATGCAAGTTCAGCAAATTCACCAAAACTAGATTTACAGGGTAAGTGGTAAGTGCCTTAATATTTAACATTTCACATAGCTTCTTTATTACTGAGATTCTTGTTACTATGAAAATCCATTCCTTTCTATAACCACTGGTAAGGTTTCTGGCAAAAGTTCAGTATAAAAACATCTATAATCATGGAACCATTTTAGGTCAATTTTTAAAATACTGAGGCCCACCAAGACTTGACACAGATCTGAAAGGAAAACAAAGGTCCAAAAATAAGAGACTAAAGAAAAAACTTTTTTTCTACATAAATGGCCAATCAGTCCAACTTCTCATACTTTTTAGCTTGACTGACTGGCAGAGTAGAGTAACAGATACAGACTAGAACAGATAGAGTGGCACTGCTAGCTATATATGCCATAGACCAAATCAGTGGCGACAACCATCACAAGAAAAGTGGTGGCTGTATTTTATTGAGATGAATATCAACTGTTAAAAGAAAACTTTTTACCAACCAAGTTAATTTCAAACAACAGATAATTAATAATATAATTAAGGCTTTGATTGAATCAAGCAACTCTACCATAAAACCTTGAAAGTACAAATCTATGAAACAAAAGATTTTTCAAAACTAATTCTAACTCATCATTTGCTTTCTTACAAAGAAAGTTTCATTAAAAACACTCACTGTTCTTTAATTTTTTAATTTGAAATAATTACAGATTCACAGGTAACTGCAAAGAAATGTACAGGAACGTCTCATGCACTCTTTTTCTAGTATCCAGTGTTACTATCTTACACAACAATAGCACAATTATCAGCACCAAGAATTTGACATTGATACAGTCCAAAGAACTTACTCAGATTTCATCAGTTATACATTCACCATTTGTGTATGTGTGCACACACAGACCTGACATTTAATCATATATGTAGACTCTAACACAACGACCTCTAAGATCAAGATATTCAACTGCATCATAACAGGACTTCCCAGGTCCCTCTTTAACAGACACTATTCTTTTTATAAACAATCAGTTAGCAAAAAGGTCATTTCATTGTCCTATTTTAGCTGTCATATCAAAAGCAGAAGATACTTCAGTGATTGAGGAGTAGAAAATAACCTTGTATGAGCTTTCCTTTTATTTCGTTAAGTCCTAGGTAAAACAAACAGGTGAGAGCTGGGAAAGCAAGAGGCAGCAGCAGAGGTGAAGGTGGTTGACTGCTAACTAGAAAGGAGCAACAGGAACACATTTTCATCAGAGGTTTAGAGAATAGCTGGTGTAATTGCCCCCAGTCAGGTGGTACAAGGCAGTCTCAATGTCCAAAGACCTTCCTAAAACAAACCATATTGGCTGAGAGAGCTAAAGAGAGTTATGCGGTTAAGTTCTTAGACATCACAAGGAAAAGCAATAAACTAATTTCATTTAATAACCATATATTTAAAACAAGCATTTATTAAGTTAAATATATCATACAATGGTAATATGGGCTTCCCAGATGACTCAGTGGTAGAGGATTCATCTGCCAAGCAGGAGACACAGGTTCAGGAAGATGCCCTGGAAAAGGAAATGGCAACCCACTCCAGTACTCCTGCCTGGAAAATCCCATTGACAGAGGAGTCTGTCTGGCTACAGTCCATGGGGCCACAAAGAACCTGACATGACTAAGCAACTAAAAAACAACAACAATAATGGTAACACAGATTGCTTAAGCTTACAGGTCTATAACAGGATCCATTTACTCTGGATTAAAATAGTTGGTATTACAGGAAAATTTTGAAATGAGAACATACTTATATATATTTACCAAGAATACCTAAATGATACCATTAATATGAAAAGCTTTTTCAAAATGTAGGGACTAAACAGAGGGAAAAAACATTAGCATAAATCCCTAAATAATTACTGGCGACAGGGCAATATAAAAATGAAATTAGTCTACTTAATTCCCTTTGTAATTCTCCCAAATCCAATACTTACATTCAAATTTTAGGATCCAGCATCCACTGAGAATTCCAAGCATACATTTCAGGGTGCTCTGAACTGTATCACCAGGAACAATGACATGAGTTACTAGAATACAAAAAAGGTAGTAAGAGAAACAGAAATATAAAACAAAATAATTATTTAACTAGTCCACTTACATTTGACTTTTCTTCAAAGGCAACAATTTTTACACTTCAGTGAAGACTTCTTTATTTAGTTTCATTCTCTATTATGGCTACCAACATGAAAAATCAGATCATAAACGATAAATCTTAAAGCCACACAGAGTGCATGTGTGTGCTCAGTTATGTCTGGGTCTTTGTGACCCTATGAACTATAGCCTCCCAGGCTCCTCTGTCCATGGGATTCTCCAGGCAATACTAGAATGGGATGTCATTTCCTCCTCCAGGAGATATTCCCAACTCAGGGATCAAACCCACATCTCCTGCATTGGCAGGTGGATTCTTTTACCACTGAGCCACCTGAGAAGCCCAGAGCCACATTGGCCAAAGCAAATTTCTTTTCTATTTCCAATTACAACTAAGGAATTAAAGCACTACATTGTTCGACCATTTATCTGTCATTAGCAAACTCATAAAATTGCTCTTTTGAAATATGCCCTAAAATAGGGGCAACACTTTAAACTTTATATTTCCTAACTAAATGAAGACTGTAAGTAATTTATAACTATAGAAACATTTTAGAATTATTACCAGATTCAAAGTATATAGTCAGACTCCAATGGGTAAAAGGTATAAATTATCAAGATGAGTTCTACAATGCAATTACCCATTTAAAATTCTCTTCTACCACAACTAAATAAATAAATAATCCTCACCTGTACCATCAAACTCAGCACATTTTTTAGCCTTAAGAATCGTTGCAAGCTCACTGAGCATTTTCTGTTGTTCGGAAGAAAGTCCACTGCCTATAAGTGCAAGAGGCCCATCCCTACGCTGACCAGTGTTTACCTGTCAACAGAAGAGGTGATGCCACAGGGTCAAAAACATTTAAAGGCTAGAGAAAGGTTAAACTGAGTTTCAACTGATATGAGCTTGGATTTCATTCCTTGGTTTACTTTATCTAGTAATTCCCTATAATTTCCATTGAATCTTCATTCAGAACCTTAATGCTCAATGCATCTGAATAACTGTTTTTCTATTTCTTTACCCCTTGCCCCCAATAAAACACTATTTATGATACCTTCTATACCTAGGGTGTCTTGTTTTCTCGATTCTAAAGTGGCTTTCTCTGGGGTTTTATAACTTCATTCTGTTACCAGTAAGCCCTACCTTTTTTAAAAGTAACCCCAAATATCCATTTAAAATGATCAATTCTCTATCTACCCCCCAAACTAACTTACTCCAACAGAGCTAAACCCAACCGGATGTGTTTACTTTAAACTGAGATTACATAAAAAATGAAAAAAACACTAAAGTTTCTAGAATAGCACTGACCTCAAAGACAGAAAACAAAATTTTAACAGCGAAAGAATTATTTCTGAAAACCAACAAAGTAAAAACAGATAAGGGAATACTGAAGTTATATCAGATTCACCAACAGAAATAAGTCACTGCAGTTCATGAAAAGGAAAGTGCTCTAACAAAGATTAATATTTTCACTTTAATAGAAAGACTTAGAACTTACAGGAGACAAACAACGATAAGAATAAAAAGAGGGCACCAATGGATGCCATCAAAGATTACAAGTGAAAGATTCAGAGAAGCAATGGGACAGTGTTTTCAACAGTAGCCAACAGAAATTTAATAAATGAAACTGGAATGAGAGTTAGCCAAAAGCTACCTGATGAAAAAAAGCAATGACCCAGCAGATAAGAAAGAAAGGGTAAATGAGCACTAGATAAAAAGCAAGACACAATAACTCTCAAATACAACACAAAGGGCCCTCCTACATGTCTGAGTACCTAAGTATTCTGGACCTCTGGGCTCTCAGAAGTTCCACAGAACATGAGTGAACACTGCAGGTATAATTACCAGTATAGTTCAGCAACTAAATTGGAGGAAATTGATATTTAAATATTCACTTCATATATCTGAATAATGATAATTTATCTGGTCTGATGCCCTACAATATTACATGTAAATTGCTGGCTACATCTCTAAACAGACTGATCTCAGTAATTCATCCACTCAAAATGCATTAAATAAGATTCTACTATGTATTAAGCCAGTATGTATTCATGACATTTTAAAAACATTTCTATAAAAAGTTTTTTTTTTTTTAATGACAATATTCAGTACTTAAAATTTCAGCACTACTTTTCTCAAAGGTTCAAGTTACAGAGGTTTTACTGGACATGCCGTGCACACACCATACACATACTGACACACATCTCTGTCCATTTATCTTTCCTATTCACTCAGTTATAAGACGAGGTAACCATGTTTAACCTAAACACTGTAAACTATTTCCATAGCAAGAAAATAGTTCAGTCTACTTTACCAATTACTATATTATAATCCTATTAAAAAACAGCATTTCAAATATTCTTGTCAGTTTACAAATGAGCACCATAAAGTAGTTCTAAAATGGAACACATTACTTTTCAATTTTTATAACTCCACTTCAGCTAAATGAGTTCTCTGCACAAAATAAAAAGTGAAAAGATATCAACTGTAAATAGAGCATATGATACTACTTCCATCAACCTCAGGAAAGCACCAAAGTACATCAAGCATTTTTCTATCTAGTTTCTAAGTTTGAGTAAAACATAGAAACTGGCACTAATTTCTCATAATTAAGGAAAACTATTAAAAATAAACAAAATCAAGCAGACTTGTCAAAGCCACATATCTGATTTAGGGCAGGAGGTGGGAGTGGGGAGGTATTTGGTTTGAGTAAGCAGAGGTCTCAGAATCAGGAGATTCAAAAGCTGTTTAGAAAATAATCCAAAGGTTCAATATTCTGTTTTTAGAGAGATTAGGTACTATGTATGTTGGCATTAAATAAACTTATCTAAGGAATAATTTGATATGAAACTTTTTCTTGGAAAAATTAGTTACTTTGAATTTATCAAAACTAATGAGTTTTAGAGTTTAAAAAACTACAACAAGAGCCAGAGGGAGTGAGGAAGCATGTCATGTGTACATCTGGCTCCCTACATTTTTTTCCTGGTGGAGAAAACTGCTAGCACCAAGGACTTCATATGGGAATGTGCCCGGGGGATTCAAGAAACAAGCAAGGCAGCCCATGTGGCTGAAAGAGATGAGTGAAAGGGAGTCTGATGGTGTTTGGAGAAGCAGATCCCAGATCTTGTCTTTAATGACTATACACAAACAACTCTTTCAACTTAAGGAACTGTTACCATTCATGATCATTTCCTTAGCCAAGCATCTACCATTAACAGAGTAAATAACGATATTCACAAACAAGCAGTGTCCATGTGACAGGCAGAAAGGATAGGTTACCTACACTTAATAAAAACACAAGAGTAACTGGATGGCTAAATTAAGAGGAAGATTGCCACTCTCAGATTCCAATAATACCATTAACATAGCTTTATTTTTGACACATCTAAAATAATCCTTTTCCAGCTTTTTACATAAAAGAAATATTGGCAAATGACAACTTAGTTACATTACGTTCTGCCAGCAGAATCCAAGTCCAAATGAATAGAGTAAGGATCAATTTACAATAGGACCAAATGAATACTAACCTATAATTTTCTTAAAATTCTGAATTCAGTCAACTTCTAATTGATCTATTTGGGGGAAAAAATGTGTGCTTTTTTTTTCCTATGGTGTGCTAACCCTGGGCGAATCAGACTACATATCAGCTTTCTCATTTATAAAACAAGGAAATTAAACTGCTGATTTCTAGGTTCTTTTCCAGGCCTATAGATAGGGCACACTTACAAAGCTGATGCCTGGAGCAGGAGATTGAGTTTTCAAAGAATAAAACCTGTGACAGCATCTACTGTTGTTCAGTTGCTCAGTCATGTCTGACTCTTTGCGACCCCATGGACTGCCAGGCTTCTTCGTCCTTCAATGTCTCCTGGAGTTTGCACAAACTCATGTCTATGGAGTTGATGATGCCATCCAACTCTATCTTATCCTCTGTCGCCTCCTTCTCCTCTGGTCCTCAATCTTTCTCAGCATAACGGTCTTTTCCAGTGAGTTGGCTCTTTGCATCAGGTGGCCAAAGTATTGCAGCTTCAGCATCAGTCCTTTCAATGAATACTCAGGGTTGATTTCCTTTCAGTTTCAGTTGAGTCACTCAGTCATGTCCGACTCTTAGTGACTCCATGGACTGCAGAGTGCAGACTGACTGGTTTCTTCTCCTTGTTGTCTAAAAGATTCTCAGAGTCTTCTCCAGCACCACGTTTCAAAAGCATCAATTCTTCAGTGCTCAGCCTTCTTTATGGTCCAACATTCACCTCTGTACATGACTACTGGAAAAACTGTAGCTTTGACTAGATGGACCTTTGTCGGTAAACTGACACCTCTATTTTTAATAGACTGTCTAAGTTTGTCATGGGTTTTCTTCCAAGGAGCAAGTGTCTTTTAATTTCCAGGCTGCAGTCACCATTTGCAGTGATTCTGGAGCCCAAGAAATGCCCACCTCAAATTATAAACTCCTTCAGTTACTTCCTTACCTTAAACCATCAGGACAGCCACTACTCCACTGCCCTTACTGGACAAGAAGCCTTCTCTGAACAGTTCTGGATATTAGTTTACCCTTCTCTCTCATCCCCTCCCGAATAGTTGGTCAGATACATGGAGTCCATCACCCCTCTCTCTTTAAAGCCTCTTCACTCCCGCCCCCACCCCCAGCACCACTGGTAGTTCCAATCCTCCCCACTTCACAGGGACACACGACAGCCTCCTCACCAGGCTTCAGTCCCAGCCTGCCCTCACTGTCCCCCGGAGTCCCATTCCACGGGAGACACACTGAGGGTGCTGCACTAACTGGGGAATAAAGTCTCCACTCCTCCACAGACAGCGCAAGGTCTTTCACAATCTGACCCCAACCCAGGTATTTACCTCCAATTCCTCTTTAATGCACCTCATGCTCCTCTCACTCTAAATTCTAGTTTCTCAAATTTCTAAGGTCCTTTCTGCCTCCTTGTCTCTGAGCAGCTGTTCCTTAGATCTGGGCTGCTATTTCTGCTTCGTGTACCTGATTGCAGTGGGCAATGAAAATCCATTCCTCACTCCTTCTAGACTCTAGTGGAGTCCTAATTCTGTTCAGATACCCACTCTCCAAGGATTGACCCTATCTTCAACCACAATGTATGTCAAAAGCAATTATGTGACCAGTTCTGACCAATAAAACATAAGAGGAAGTCCACTGGAAGGCTTCTGGGAAGGCTTTAGTCCTAACGCTGAACACTGTTGTATCTTGAATTGTGGCAATCATCCTACCATCACCAGGAGGGAGATTAGTGAGGACACAACCACACTAAAGATGGTGAAGCAGAAGAACAGAAAGAATTTAGGTCTTTGGTGGAGGCTTGTAATTGCTAAGCCAAATTATAACAAGAGCTATCATATATCGAGATTATATAAGAGAATACACTCTAAGCATTTGAATGAATGTTTTCTGTTATTGGCAGCCAATATAGCACAGTATTAGACATCTTGCTAAAACGTATACCTTTAAAGGCTTACTTAGACATCATGTTACCTTCTCTTCTGATCCCTCCTAAAATCAGCTTCTTTCTTTAAGACCCTACTATATATTTGTATGGCATCTATTACAAATTCACTGCAGTGTGTAATAATGTTTTTTTGCATCCATATTCCCCACTAAACTACAAGTTCCTAAGGAACAGGCATTCTTTCTACAAGGCAGCAAATGGCACCCACATCTACTCCACTGCCAAAGTAAAAAGGGGAAGTGTTGGTCACTCAGTGGTGTTCCCCTCTTTGTGATCCTATGGACTGTAACCTGCCAGGCTCTTCTGTCCATGGAATTCTCCAGGCAAGAATATTGGAGTGTGTTTCCATTTCCTACTCCAGGAGATCTTCCCAACCTAGGGATCAAACCTGGGTCTCCCACATTGCAGGTAGATTCTTTACAATCTGAGAAAACAGTGAAGCCTAAGTCTTATTAATTCTACTCTTTCTCCACACTTTGCCTATAATCCATCCAAAAGTTCTGTTGGCACTAACTCAAAAATACATACCAATCTCATTACTTCTCACAACTTCCACTGCTGTTCCCTTAATCCAGGTCATCATGGTCTCTCTCTCTTCTTTACCAAGAAACAGTCCAAGTAATCTCTCTGCTGCCACTCTTGCTGCCACCCCGTCTTTCGATTAAAAGCTGCCAGAGGGAACTTTCTAAAGCATAAATCAGATTATACCATTCCTTGCTTTAAATTCTTTCAGTGGCTTCCCCATTACTCTTAGACATGCCCTAGTAACCAGCATTAATGACCTTCTCTCTAAAGAAAGAAGTCTAAACTTCAAATACACCAAGGTTGCCCACTGAGGGACCTACACACTTGCTGTTCCCTCTGCTAGGATAGCTGTCCTCCAGATATTCACCTAGGTGCTCCCTTGACATTAGCAGGTTTCAAACCAAATACCAGCTCTTTAAAGGCCCTCCTCGATGACTCAGGTAAAATGGTACCTTTCTTGAAGCCCACAACCTCCAGTCTATTACACTCTATAAAATCTTCTTCAAAGAACTCATTTGTAAGTTTCCAAAATTATTTTATTTATACTTGTTTATATATCCACAATCTGTTTCTTTCCTAGCTCTCATTAGAAAGTATACTTCTTGAGAATAAGAGTTCTATCAGTCATATATATTGCTGTATGAATGCCATCTAAAATATGGAGGGGAGGAAATAATAAATATTTGTTGATTTATTCTGATTATGTCTTTGAAATCACAACAGCTACTACATAGAAAGTGCTCAATCACAGGTAAATGAAAGCAGTTCACTAACTGGAAATTTTGTTCATTTTATAATCAATTTCAATAAAACACATAAATGTCCCAAGGCTACATCCATACTCACTACTGAGCAATGGCTTGTTGATGATGATTCCTTCTTCTCCGGTAGCAGCAACAGCGATTTCATATTTTTACTGTCTGCATAATCCACAGGCCGCAGACCAAATATGTTGCTGGTAAAATAAGTACAGATGGGTTTAAGTAAATAAAATGTGTGATCTGATTTTTAACTAAATGAATACACTAGTTTAACAATTTTTTCAACCTTCCTAATAAGACACAATTTTTTTTAAATAAATTACTCAAGAATTCAAATAAGGCATAAGAATCAAGTACTATAAGCTGCTGAAAAATAGAAAAAATATGTGAAATTTCAATTTAATACCAGACCATTACAGGGACTATTCTTAACTGAATATATTGTTACTTAAACATGAATTTTTTTCACAACTCTGTATTGGTATTCAAATTCATATTTTAAAATAGAGCTTCATAATCATTAATCACTATGGGCTGATTACAGGCTTTCAAATGCAAATAAAAATCACTTACTGTAGCTGTTACAGGCTCTATAGTCTACATAAACAAATACAGAAATTAGATAAATTCACAAGATAGGTATTTAGACTCACTAGAAGGAAAACTATGCCACGTGACAATTTAATAGAGTAGTAAATAGGACATTTTAAAATTAATTTTTAATATGTATGTACACTACAATCTATAATAATTACAGCCATCACAAAATAAACTGATGTAGTTCAGAAAGCATGTTGATGCAGACTTCCCAGCATGCACTAATTCGAGAGTCACAGAACATCACAATGGAAGAGACTCCAGACACTGACAGAAAGCTTCCACTGACTTGACAAAGGTCTTGCTTTCCTTCTATTCATTCTAACAATATTCCACATTGCCCATGATTAGTCTTTCAATCATAAGTACACTGTTAAAATGACAGCACTTTGTCTACTATTCCACTTCTTTACATATCGTTTCAAAATGATTTTAATGTATTATATCATGGAAGAAAAGTTTTCTAAACTGAACATGTCTTTTGAAATATTCTCTAGTTTTTAGATTACAGGATATCTATACAACGGTCATTATTGTTCATGTAAAAAAATGCAATGTGTTAAACAGGATATGAAATTATAAACTTGGTACAATACTAGCTTTTAAATTTGTATCAAATGTGTAGGAAAAGATCTGGATGGAACCAGAGGGAAACATTAAGAGGGAGAGAGAGGAAGAAGGTGTCAAATCTGAGAGCACAGAGAGATACGAGAATCTACTGGTTTTAGAGTCAAGGTCATTAATGATCTTAGAGAAACCTGTTTTAACGGCAGAGCAGGAAAAGAAATGAACCACAGCAAATCCTTCTCTAATGACTGCTATTCACGATGATCAGGTTCAGTCACTTTTTCTCCTTGGGAAAGTGCTACATAAACTCTCATCCATGTGTATTCTCAGATTCCCTGACATGCCCAAGTCGTATAGTGTGTGTCTTTCTTTTGGAAATAGTTTTTCTCAAACCAAAGTATAACACAGTCATTTGTATTTCAACTTTCTGATGACAAAAAAAATGATACCAGTTGCTGCACTGGAAATTGGGTCCTTCTAAATTATTATACATTTAAAGTAGGAGTGGGGGCTTCCCATGTGGCTCAGCTGGTAAAGAATCTGCCTGCAATGTGGGAGACGTAGGTTTGATCCGTGTGTTGGGAAGATCCCCTGGAGAAGAGAAAGGCTACCCACTGCAGTATTCTGGCTTAGAGAATTCCATGGACCAGTCCATGGGGTTGCAAAGAGTCGGACAGGACTGAGCCGACTTTCACTTTCACTTTCAAAGCAGATAAGGTCACTTTCTTTCAAAACAGAGTCAATCTCATCCACTACACTTGACATTTCTCAATTTTATTATCTGTTATGCCCATGTACCAAATACACAATCTCCTCACATATAAGTTGAAAGTATGACAATCAAAAAGGAACCAATATGCTAGATCTTATATCCCCAGATGCAAAAATAACCAAAAAAGTCACATTATATGCATCAAAAAAAAAAATCAAACAGTGCACACATAAGAACTTTTTAATAAAGATAAATGTAGATTTCTCCAAGGAAATGAAATTTAAGAGCCCAATCAAGTGTACTTTAATGCACAGTAACTACAGCATAGTTATTTGACACAAATACAAAGAACACCATGACAACATTTAAAAATGTTAAATGAAACGTTCCAAAGAACCAAATCAGCTTACAAAGGCTTTAAATAAAAAATAAAAAATGGTCTCTGAACAAGGAAGATGCTTTTACAATCTTAAGAAACCACTTAATAAAATGACTAGCAAGATTCTAGTCATTTAGAGTCCTTACTACACAAAGGTTACTACCTCAGACGATTATTAAACATGTGATTTCTCTACCTGGATTACGGTTGGCTTCTGCTATACATAATTTGCTAAACCCTTAAGTCTTCCTGCAGTGCTAATGAACTAGAGAATGGCACATTAAAAATCCTACAGACCTAAATAATCAGCCAACCCTTAGTCCTGCATCATGGGAGACGCAGTCTATTAAATCCTGTCATGATACTGCTTTGCCATGGACCAATGAAATTTGGAGTTAGACACAAGTTTTTATGTGACACTTTCAAAAACCATAGCAAGAGAAGACAGAGCATATGTAAGATTTCTCCTTGATCATGTGGGCACAAAAGAGGCATAAAACATTTCCCTCATAATGATATATTTGAATGAATACTCTGCTTATATATTTATGTCAAAAATTAGTTTATAAAACACTGATGAAAAAAAATCAAAAAGGACACAAACAGATGGAGAAATATACCATGTTCATGGATCAGAAGAATCAATATAGTGAAAATGAATATACTACCCAGAGCAATCTACAGATTCAATGCAATTCCTATCAAGCTACCAACGGTCTTTTTCAGAGAACTAGAACAAATAATTCCACAATTTGTATGTTAATACAAAAAACCTCAAATAGCCAAAGCAATCTTGAGAAAGAAGAATGGAACTGGAGGAATCAACCTGCTTGACTTTAGGCTATACTACAAAGCTACAGTCATCAAGACAGTATGGTACTGGCACAAAGACAGAAATATAGATCAATGGAACAAAATAGAAAGCCCAGAGATAAATCTACACATCTATGGACACCTTATCTTTGAAAAAGGAGGCAAAAATATACAATGGAGAAAAGACAATCTCTTTAACAAGTGGTGCTGGGAAAACTGGTCAACCACTTCTAAAAGAATGAAACTAGAACACTTTCTAACACCATACACAAAAATAAACTCAAAATGGATCAAAGATCTAATCATAAGACCAGAAACTATAAAACTCTTAGAGGAAAACATAGGCAAAACACTCTCCGACATAAACCAAAGCAGGATCCTCTATGACTCACCTCCCAGAATATTGGAAATAAAAGCAAAAATAAACAAATGGGACCTAATTAAAATTAAAAGCTTCTGCACAGCAAAGGAAACTATAAGCAAGGTGAAAAGGCAGCCTTCAGATAGGAGAAAATAATAGCCAATGAAGCAACGGACAAACAATTAATCTCAAAAATATACAAGCAACTCCTGCAGCTCCATTCCAGAAAAATAAATGACCCAATCAAAAAGTGGACCAAAGAACTAAACAGACATTTCTCCAAAGAAGACATACAAAAGGCTAACAAACACATGAAAAGATGCTCAACATCACTCATTATCAGAGAAATGCAAATCAAAACCACAAAGAGGTACCATTTCACACCAGTCAAAATGGCTGCCATCCAAAAGTCTACAAACAATAAATGCTGGAGAGGATGTAGAGAATAGGTAAGCCTATTACAGTGTTGGTGGGAATGCAAACTAGTACAGCCATTATGGAGAAGAGTGGAGATTCCTTCAAAAACTGGAAATGGAACTGCCATATGACCCAGCAATCCCACTGCTGGGCATACACACCGAGGATACCAGAATTGAAAGAGACACATGTATCCCAATGTTCATCGCCACACTGTTTACAATAGCCAGGACATGGAAGCAACCTAGATGTCCCTCAGCAGACAAATGGATAAGGAAGCTGTGGTACATACACACAATGGAATATTACTTGGCCATTAAAAAGAATACATTTCAATCAGTTCTAATGAGGTGGAAGAAGCTGGAGCCTATTATCCAGAGTGAAGTAAGCCAGAAGGAAAAACAATACAGTATACTAACGCATATATATGGAATTTAGAAAGATGGTAATGATAACCCTGTATGCAAGACAGCAAAAGAAACGCAGATGTATAGAACAGTCATTTGGTCACTATGGGAGAGGGCAAGGGTGGGATGATATGGGAGAACAGCATTGAAACATGCAAATTATCATACGTGAAATGAATCGCCAGCCCAGGTTTGATGCATGATACAGGGTGCTCAGGGCTGGTGCACCAGGATGACCCAGAGGGATGGAATCGGGAGGGAGGTGGGAGGGAGGTTCTGGAAGGGGAACACATGCATATCCATGGTGAATTCATATCCATGTATAGCAAAAAAAAAAAAGATTCTCAGATAGAATTCAAAAATATAAATAAATGAATTAAATAAAATATAATTAGATTTATTCTTTTTTTAAAAAAAATAGGTAATACATGGAGGAAAAGCCACAAGAGACTATCAAGACTTGATAAATCAATTACTCCCCATCACTATATAAGGAGGAAGTGTTTTATGTTTGTTTTAGATTTATTGCAATATCATGGATGCAGAATAAGTATCAATAATTTAATTTGCTATTAGAATGGGTTACCAAGGGTTTTGCCTAAATGTTCTTAAATATAGTATGTTCTTTATTTTCTGACATACTTTAATCAAAAACCTTAACCTTAAAACAGATTATTTTCAAAGGATACATAATACTTAGAAAACATTGTCTTTGCCTATAAATCCTACTGAGGACAGATACTCATTCAATAGATAAGTATAAAACTAAAAAGTAATAATCAAGGCACAAATAATGAGGTGAAATGTGAGATGGATTTTACAGGAGGTTAAAGAAAACCACAGAGTAACAAATAAAATGAACTCAAACTCAGGATGAAACACAAGCTGGAATCAAGGTTGTCAGGAGAAATATCAATAACCTCAGATATGCAGATGATACCACCCTAATGACAGAAGTGAAGAGGAACTGAAAAGCCTTAGGATGGAGGTGAAAGAGGAGTGAAAAAGCTGACCTAAACTCAACATTCAAAAAACAAAGATCATGGCATCTGGTCCCATCACTTCATGGCAAACAAATGGGTAAACAATGGAAACAGAGGCAGACTTTATTTTCTTGGGTGCCAAAATCACTGCAGACTGTGACTGCAGACATGAAATTAAAAGACGCTTGCTCCTTGTAATAAAAGCTATGACTATCCTAGACAGTGTATTAAAAAGCAAAGACATCACTTTGCTGACAAAGTTCTATACAGTTAAAGCTATCGTTTTTCCAGTAGTCATGTCCAGACATGAGAGACGGACCATAAAGAAGACAGAGCTCCAAAGAATTGATGCTTTCAAACTGTGGTGCTGGAGAAGACTCTTCAGAGTCCCTTGGATTGCAAGTTCAAGCCAGTCAGGCCTAAAGGAAGTCAACCTTGAATTCATTGCAAGGACTGATGCTGAAGAGCCACCTGACGCGAAGAGCCAACTCACTGGAAAAGACGCTGATGCTGGGAAAGATTGAAGGCAAGAGGAAAAGGGGGTGACAGAGGATGAGATAGACATGAGTTTAAGCAAACTTCAGGAGATGGTGAAGGACAGGGAAGCCTGGAGTGCTGCAGTCCATGGGGTTGCAAAGAGTCGGACAGGACTGAGCTCAAATGAATGCCACAAATAAGGCAAAAAGCAAGTCATTAGAGACAAAGACAGTATGTAGCTGTGAAAACAGAAAAACATAAATGTCTACTGGCTAAACTATGGGTCAATGCAACACCAATATAATTAAAACTATTTTCAGAATATAGGAAAACATCAACATCTTCATTGCTAAATTTACATGTAGTGCATGACAGTATATTAACAGCTTTCATATGCACTATTTTTGACAGTTCAGTTGTCTTAATGACCTATCAAAGAAAGCTCTTTATGATTCAGTGAATGGCAAATGATTACATATAGGTAACATAGTTTATCAATACTAAATCATAAAAACTGATAAGTAAAACATTTTATATAGTCACTAACCAGGGAAGTATCTTTCTGATATTTTTTTTTCTTTTCTTTCACAACATAGTATATTGGCAAATTTTACCAGTTTTTTTTCCTCTGGTATATTCCTGCTCTATTTCTTTAGTACTGATTTTAAATAATTTTAAATATATTTCACATAAAAGTTTTGAAGATATGACTGAAGATTTTAAATTTCTCTTCAAAAATTTAGTTTAAAATCTAGACAGACTATCTAAGTGTGCATAAATTATTGCTTTTTTACTACAGAAAAATTAATAAAAAATGTTGGAGGGTCATTGTTACTGACCTATAACTGACCTAGGTTAATAGATTCAACATAAAAATGCATATATGTATTAATATATGTAATGCACATATATCACAACTAGTTATAATCATTTACTTATTTAACTCCCAAAGACTGAGTATATGTACATACATGTACATGTACAACCTGCCCTCCATTTCCACAGGTTGCATATCCATGGATTCAACTAACAGTGAGTGGATCAAAAACATTAAAAAAAATTTTTTTTTTTCCAGGAAGTTCCAAAAACAAAATGTTGTCATGGAGCCTGGTGGGCTGCAGTCCATGGGGTCGCTACAAGTAGGACACAACTGAGCAACTTCACTTTCACTTTTCACTTTCAGGCATTGGAGAAGGAAATGGCAACCCACTCCAGTGTTCTTGCCTGGAGAATCCCAGGGATGGGGGAGCCTAGTGGGAGCCTGGCAGTCTATGGGGTCGCACAGAGTTGGACACAACTGAAGCAACTTAGCAGCAGCAGCAGGAGCAACTATTTACATAGCATTACATTGTTTAAGTAATCTAGAGATGATTTAAACTATATTAGAGGAAGTGCATGGAGGCACTAGTGGTAAAGAATCTGACTGCCAATGGAAGAGATGTAGAAGACCTGGGTTCGATCTCTGGGTCAGGAAGATCCCCTGAAGTAGGAAATGGCAGCCCACTCCAGTATTCTTGCCAGGATGATCCCATGGACAGAGGAGCCCGTAGTGGGCTACAACATATGGGGTCACAAAGAGCTGGACACGACTGAAGCAACTTGACATGCACAGGCACACACACGCATAAGTTAGATGCAAAGACCATGCCACTTTATTTAAGGGACCTGAGCACCAGATTCTGGCATCCATGGGGGACTGGTTCTAAGTCCTTTGTGGACACCAAGAGGCAACTCTACACCTAGGGGAAAAACTACAAACATCATTTTGTAATGAGTTTGGCAAAGTCATGCATTCAATCAAGTACTTCTAAGTTCTCTTAGTCACTAAAGAACCAATGAGATAAAAGGGCCACACAGAGCTCAGTGGGGCAAAAGCCAAAGAAAAAAACAGGAAGAACTTAAAAGCCTGGTAAAGCTGCTTAAACATGAAAGGAGAAACAATAAAAGGGGATACAGAAGCAGAATAAGAATCTCCCAGGACAGAGAGAAAAGCTTGTGTGAACGCCTTGACATGAGCTGGTGTGGAAAATGAGAAACACCAAAAAACTTAAAGAGAAGAGCAAGAAAGAAGAAAAGAAGAGGGAAAAAGACAGAGAAGAGAAAGAATGCAGTGTTCTGGAAATGTAAGCTGTGACCTGAAACAAAAAGGATGGAGCTGAAGAGGTAGACTGTCTCCTAAGCATACGAGAAACCCTGAACAGCTCCCTGAACAGCTGTCACCAGGAGGGAGGCATCAACAGAGCAGGACAGCTGAGAGCTGGGGTTACACAATCAGACAGCCTGAATTTAGATTCCACCTCTGCCACTCTATAGCTGTATGGCTTTAGAGGTATTTAATCTCCTATGCCTCTTTCCTCATCTGTATAATGAGAATACAGCCCACTTTGTAGGATTAATATATACAAGGACCAAATGAATTAATGTATCAAGAACACTTAAGACAGTGCCTGGCAGACAGTAAGAGCTCAATAATCATTTGTTATTAATAATATCAGATTGGCATTTTGGGGGAGACAGAAACAAAACGAACATTTGGGAACGTAAGTTATATTTCAGGTATTGGCCTCTTCATTTTCCCCAATTTTATGACACACTTCATGGTAATGACAATATGGATGTGCACTAAAGGGAAGGACAGAAGCCTGGTTTTTTAGCAACATTAAAACACGTGCAGATTTATGTTGTCCGACATGCTTCCCAGGTGGCTCAGTGGTAAAGAATTCGCCTGCCAGTGTAGGAGACACAGAAGACACAGGAGATGCAGGTTCAAACCCTGGGATGGGAAGACCCCCTGGACGAGGAAATGGCAACCCACTCTAGTATCCTTGTCTGGAAAAGTCCATGGACAGAGGAGCCTGGCAGGCCACAGTCTATGGAGTCACAAAGAGTTGGACACGACTTAGTGACTGAGCACACACGCATAGGATACAACACGAGGATTAAAAAAAAAAAAAAAAACGAAAGGTACAATGTAAAGATAAAAAGTATAAATCAGATAACCGAACATTCTTTTCCTCACTAGGATTCTTTTTCATCACTAAGGCTAATAAAAAGAAAGTACTTATTGGAGTGTATTTTAACATTTCAGCCCTTTTTTCAGGTGTTTTAACATTTCCCCAAAGGCAGAGTTCAGAATACAGTATAGGCCTTCAATGTCCTCCCCCTCAAGAATGACAGAATAACTTATCAGGAGCTACTGTATAATATAGGGAACTCTTCTCAATATTCTGTAATGATCTATATGGGAAAAAAACCTAAAAAGGAGTGGTTATATGTATATGTTTTGAGCAAACTCTGAAATTTACTGAAGGACAGAGGAGCCTGGTGGGCCACACTTCACAGGGTAGCAAAGAGTCAGACGTGACTTAGCGACTGAACAACAACAAACATGTATATCTTTATCTGATTTACTTTGTCGTACAGCCGAAACTAACACAACATTTTATATCAACTATATTCCAATAAACCTTAAAAAAAAAAAAAGAATGACGAATAGACACACACCTACAGCTGTGCCCAAGATGAATTTGACCACTAGTAGCAGGGGAGAAGGAGAGAAGGGCAAATTTAAACCTGCACTTGCACATATAAATCATTCTATTCCAAATAACACATGAAAGAAACCATTTTTACTAATACTAAACCTATCACATACGACAGGATACCAAGACAGTCCACAGTGAAATCCTTTATGAACAACTACAAAACTGCAATATTTTAATTTCTCAAGTCACTTAATTTGTGATGAAACAAAAAGAGCAGAGAAATTCAAAAGAGCAACATGGTTCTTAACAGTTTTAAAATATAAATTATCTGTTATAGAAGATGAATACTTTAAAAATTAACAAGAGTAGTGGAATAATAAGTCCAATGGCCTATATACTATATTCTAACTAAGAATTCTACATCCTTGCAAAGCAAACTGTGTTAATAGCAGACCAAGTATCAAATTCTGAACTATATATTTCTGTTAAAATAAAAAAAAACAGCATACGATATGCTCCAAACACTCAATATAGTTCTGATGTGACTGGAATAGTTGTTTTAGGTTCACTCTGAGACACACAGAAAGCCATGGGAAAGGATAGCCTATGAGGTTTTAAACAGTTACCAACATACTTTTGAGCAACAAAGAAATACAGAAGATATGAAATTTATTTGCATATATGAAGTTAAAAATAGAATGAATTTTCCCTCCTGGGAAAATTTTCTTTATTTCAGCCCTCAAGGGGTAAATGTCTCATGCAAAACACAGTAAATTCAGAGCTAAGCAAATTAATACTATATTCAAATGCAAGAGGCATTTGAAAAATGCCAGAGTTTGCACAGCAAAAGCTCAAAGCACATTAAGAAAGTATTCTAAGCAAAATGTGACTGTAAGAAAACAGCAAAGAAATCGAATATTAAAATTAAATCAAAATAAAAGATAAAGTAAGAAGTATATACATATATGGCCTCAGATTTAACTACAAAATAGGCAACTTTGTTTTATAGTTCACAGGGACAATTTCAGGATAAATTAGAATAACAAAAAGTCCATCTTCTCTTTAGTACCTATATTCTACTGTTAATACATTAGAATTTCAGAGTGATAACTACTAGTAACCAAATTGAGAGAGATCTCCAAATATACAGTATGAAAGTGATCAAAATAAATAATGTTATGTCAGGTTGGGGACAAAGGACAAGGGATGGGAAACAGGAATTAGAGTGCAAATCATTTCTGTTATATACTCTATTCACATACCCAAGACCAGAGAAGGTAGAAAGCATCCTGATTATTTTTAAGAACTAAAAGTATGATTTTAACATCAAAATCTAAGGGTAAAAAATGGAAGTTAAAACAACAAATTATTCTAATTTATACCTATAGATGCAAATGTCTTAAATAAATCCTAGGAAACTAATACGAAGTATTTGTTTAAAGATTAACACAATACATTAAGTTTATCCCAAGAATGCAACATGAAGTAATATTTTTAAATGTGTTAATAACATCAACAGGCAAAAAGTGTAAGATCATCTCAAAATCACTTAGTAAAATAAAATCCAATCTTGTTTAAAAATGGTAAAATAACTGGAAGGAAGATCTTCTTTTTTAAAAATTGTAAGCGCAGGTGACTTACAATGTGCTAGTTGCTGGTATACAGCAAAGTGATTCAGTTACACACACATACATACATTTATAAATATATACACATATGACTTCCCTGGTGGCTCAGATGGTAAAGCGTCTGTCTACAATGCAGGAGACTGGGTTCGATCCCTAGGTCAGGAAGATCCCCTGGAGAAGAAAATGGCAGCCCACGCCAATACTCTTGCCTGGAAAAATCCCATGGATGGAGGAGCCATGGGGTCCGAAACAGTCCGACACGACTGCATGACTCCACCACTATATACACAAACGCATATATATATTCTTTTTTATATTCTTTTATGCTATGGTTAATTACAGGATACTGATACAGTTGCCTGTGCTATACAACAGGACCTTGTTTATCTATTTTATATATAGTGGTTTGTATCTGCTAATCCCAAACTCCTAATTTATTCCTCTCTTACCCCCTTTCCCCTTTGATAACAATAAGTTTGTTTTATGTCTGTGAGTCTGTTCTGTTTTGTAAATAAGTTCATTTGTATCATACTTTAGATTCCACATGTAAGTGCTACCATATGGTATTTGTCTTTTTCCTTCAGATTTACTCAGTATGATAATCTCTGATGTGATTATCTGATATGATAATCTAAGATAATTAGCTCAGTATCATAGTACCAAAATCAGACTGATCATATTCTTTGCAGCCAAAGATGGAGAAGCTGTATACAGTCAGCAAAAACAAGACCAGGAGCTGACTGTAGTTCAGATCATGAACCTCTTATTGCCAAATTCAAACTTAAATTGAAGAAAGGAGGGAAAACCACTAGACCATTCAGGTATAAACTAAATCAAATCCCTTACGATTGTACAGTGGAGTGAGAAACAGATTCAAGGGATTAGATCTCATAAACAGAGTGCTTGAGGAACTATAGACAGAGGTTCCTAACACTGTACAGGAGGCAGGGATCAAGACCGTCCCCAAGGAAAAGAAATGCAAAAAGGCCAAATGTCTGAAGAGGTTGTCTGATGAGGTCTTACAAATAGCTGTGAATAGAAGAGAAGCTAAAGGCAAAGGAGAAAAGGAAAGACACACCCATTTGAATGCAGAGTTCCAAAGAATAGCAAGGAGAGATAAGAAAGCCATCCTCAGTGATCAATGCAAAGAATAGAGGAAAACATAATGGGAAAGACTAGAGATCTCTTCAAGAAAATTAGAGATACCAAAGAACACTTCATGCAAAGATGGGCACAATAAAGAAAGAAATGGTATGGACCTAACAGAAGCAGAAGATATTAAGAAGAGGTGGCAAGAATAAACAGAAGAACTACACAAAAAAGATTTTCATGACCCAGATAATCACGATGGTATGATCACTCACCTAGAGCCAGATATCCTGAAATGTGAAGTCAAGTGGGCCTTAGAAAGTATCACTACAAACAAAGCTAGTGGAGGTGAAGGAATTCCAGTTGAACTAGTTCAAACCTTAAAAGGTGATTCTGTTAAAGTGCTGCACTCAATATGCCAGCAAATTTGGAAATCTCAGCAGGCCACCAGGCCTGCAGGCCACAGGACTGGAAAATGTCAGTTTTCATTCCAATCCCAAAGAAAGGCAATGTCAAAGAATGCTCAAACTACCACACAACTGCACTCCTCTCACATGCTAACAAAGTAATGCTCAAAATTCTCCAAGTCAGGTTTCAACAGTACATGAACCATGAACTTCCAGATGTTCAAGTTAGATTTAGAAAAGGCAGAGGAGCCAGAGATCAAATTGCCAACATCCGCTGGATCATTGAAAAAGTGGTTCCAGAAACACATCTACTTCTGCTTTATTGACTATTCCAAAGCATTTGACTGTGAGAATCATGACAAACCATGGAAAATTCTTCAAGAGATGGGAATACCAGACTACCTGACCCACCTCTTGAGAAGGAAGCAACAATTAGAACTGGTCATGGAACAACAGAATGGTTCCAAATAGGAAAAGGAGTACGTCAAGGCTGTATATTGTCACCCTGCTTATTTAACTTATATGCAGAGTACATCATGAGAAACACTGGGCTGGATAAAGCACAACCTGGAATCAAGATTGCTAGGAGAAATATAAATAACCTCAGATATGCAGATGACACCACCCCTTATGGCAGAAAGTGAAGAACTAAAGACTCTCTTGATGAAAGTGAAAGAGGAGAGTGAAAAAGTTGGCTTAAAGCTCAACATTCAGAAAACTAAGATCATGGCATCTGGTCCCAACACTTCATGGCAGATAGATGTGGAAACAGTAACAGACTGTTGGGCTCCAAAATCACTGCAGATGGTGACTGCAACCATGAAATTAAAAAACTCTTGCTCCTTGGAAGAAAACTTATGACCAACCTAGACAGTATATTAGAAAGCAGAGATATTACTTTGCCAACAAAGGTCTGTCTAGTCAAGCCTATGGTTTTTCCAGTAGTCGTGTGTGGATGTGAGTTGGACTATAAAGAAAGCTGAGCACCGAAGAATTGATGCTTTCGAACTGTGGTGTTAGAGAAGACTCTTGAGAGTCCCTTGGACTACAAGGAGATCCAACCAGTCCATCCTAAAGGAGATGAGCCCTGAATATTCATTGGAAGGACTGATGCTGAGGCTGAAACTCTAATACTTTGGCCACCTGATGCGAAGAACTAACTCATTTGAAAAGATCCTGATGCTGGGAAAGATTGAAGGTGGGAGGAGAAGGGGACGACAGAGGATGAGATGGTTGGATGGCATCACCGACTCAACGGACATGAGTTTGAATAAACTCTGGGGGTTGGTGATGGACAGGGAGGCCCGGCGTGCTGCAGTTCATGGAGTCGCAAAGAGTTGGACACAACTGAGCAACTGAACTGGACTGAAGATAATCTCTAGGTTTATCTGTGTTGCTGCAAATGGCATTATTTCATTCTATTTTATTTTGGAGTAATATCCCATTAATATTCCAGCTCTTAATATTTCATTGTATATATATCCTACCTCTTCTTTATCCATTCCTCCGTTGACAGACATTTGGGTTCTGCCAAGTCTTGGCTACTGTAAACAGTTCTTTTATGAACACCAGTAGGCATGCATATTTTCAATTAAAGTTTTCTCCAGATATATTCCCAGCAGTGGGATTCTTGGATCATATGGCAGCTCTAGTTTTAGTTTTTTAAGGAATTTCCACATAGCTTTCCATAGTAGCTGTACCAATTTACATTCCCATCAACAGTGTTTCCTTCACACCCTCTCCAGTATTCACTATTTATAGACTTTTTTTATGGTGGCTACTCTTACCGGTGTGAGGTGATACCTTATTATAGTTTTGAGTTGTATATCTCTAATAATTACTGATTTTGAGTATTTTTTTCATGACTGTTTCTGTATGGTAAGATCATTGCTTTTAACATGACCTTAATATCGACTTGTAAACCTACAGCCAATATTTTTTTTTAAATGAGAATAAAGCAAGTATGCTAAATATATCACTATTATTTTAAAATACTGCTCTGGAAACTGTGACAAATGCAATATAAAATAAAAGTTAATATATGATCACTTGATCCTTCTGATTACTTCTCCCCTTTATTAAACAGACCTTTTTAATGGGATTCCTTCCCAGTGTAGAAGTGAAAATTTTCAACTTAATATGTGAACTCTTTAGCACACATGGCCTTTCACTGCCTCTGCCCCCCTTCTCTGGCCTCTTATCTCACTGTCCTCCCTCCCCTCATTCCAGTCTTGTATCAGCTCCTAGAAGTGAAACAAGTGCCTAGTACCTTAGCAACCGTCATCCTCTTTCTGAAAAGTCCACCCTTTTATCCTTTTTCTTCAAATTCAGTTGAAGTGCTACATCCTCTAGAAAACCTTTCATGACTTCCTCTAGTCATATTTCTAGCCCCTATCCTAGATTTTCATAGAATCTTGGGGGCATTGAGCTATGAAGACATGTATCATACTGTTTTGTAACCACTAACAAATCGTCTGTTCACACCTACTAGAATACAAGTAGCAGATAAAACAACTGGGGAGATGAAGATGTAAAGGGAGCAATGTAGAGAAAGGGAAGACTGTAAGAGAAAAATCTAACACACATTCCATTGGAAATCCAGGAAGGGAAGGCATCTAAGTAGAAAGAAGGCATTAGCTTTGAGATAATGAAGAAGATTCCAAAATGTCTCTTCTAGAGCTAAGGAACGGCATTTAGAAATTTAGAATAGGCAAAAGGACACTACTTATCTGCAACTTAAATTAGCCAAAGCACTAAGGGCCAAAGAAGGAAGGATAAAAGAACAGTTTTTGCCCTTTCTGGTCTCTACCCTTCTTCTAGAGATGGAAAAAGTACAGCCCTGGTTACTCTGAGATAAGATATATTAAGAGTAAAATACATGGTAAGCAGAGTAAAAAAAGGAAGCACGCCTGTCAATTCAGATTTCAGAGTCTGAGACAGTAATGGAAACAAAAAAACAAAAGAGTAGTAAGAACCCTACAAAGTCTCCAAGACCCCCTCCCCATGCTCTACTTCAGATATGGAGGAAAGCACAGGAACAAATTTCATCTATTCTCACCTGTTAATATTTAACTCTAGAAAAACAGTATATAGAACACTGGCAGGAAGAAAAACAGACATTAAAAATGTCAAGGCTAGAGGAATTACTTTGGTTGGCCTTGATCCCACAAAAGGGAATAGGAATGCCCAATGGGCAAGAGACTAGCAATTCTGCCCAGGGAGCACACATCGTTCGTTCACTCCAATGAATCCCGGAAACCAATTCTACCATCAGAGATAAGGTGCAGCTTACGGAAACTTGGATTTACACATTGTCTTCATAGTTATCGTGAAGCTGGGAGCAAACTGGCAATTCCTATTTTATTTTGTCTGTCCCTTTAACCAAGAGATGAAAAAATATATCATCATCTTATGGATTCAGAAAAGTCCAAGTATTAGTTGTCCAATCATGTCTGGCTCTTTGTCACCCCATGGGCTGTAGCCCACCAGGCTCTCCATGGGATATTCCAGGCAAGAATACTGGAGTGGGTTGCCATTCCCTTCTCCAGGGGAATCTTCCCAACCCAGGCATCGAACCCAGGTCTCCTGCATTGCAGGTAGATTCTTTACCATCTGAGTCACCAGGGAAGCCCTTTATGTATTCAGAAAAATGAGAGTAAAAGTCGTTCAGTCATGTCCAACTCTTTGTGCCCCCAAGGACTATACAGACCATGAAATTCTCCAGCCCAGAATACTGGAATGGGTAGCCTTTCCCTTCTCCAGATCTTAGATCCAGACAGGGATCGAACCCAGGTCTCCCACATTGCAAGAGGAGTCTTTACTAGCTGAGCCACCCGTTAGGCATTCAAAGACTTACAAATTCACTCTACAAATAAATGTGGGTACAGACTACCTGGCATGCTACAGTCCATGGTGTCACAGAGTCGGACACAACTTAGTGACTGAACAACAAAAGACTGTATCAGGCACTCAGGAGGGCCTGGGAGAGCAGGCCTGATCCCTGCAACACAGACCACACAACCTAACAAGAAGACAGTAAGAAGCAGGTACACTACAACCTCCATTTATGACCAGGAGGAAGCACCAGATACAGACAAAGCACTCATGAAAGCCAGCCAAAAACAAACCATACCTAAGATGAAACCCAAAGGAAGAATATCTCACACAAAGCAAGGGCATATTTGATGGTTAGGAGGTAAAATAGCTTTGCACATCTTAAGGAAATATAAATTTAGAAAGGCTAATGCAAAAAAAGTTGAAGGGGGACAGGAGGGACCAGAGAGACGGAGCTGGAGAGATGAGGAAAGTTGGACCACCTGAGCCCCTGCAAACCAGGTTCTTAAGTCTGATTTCTATTTCAAAAACATTAAGAGGTACCAGGAAGGGTTTTAAGCAAATAAGTCATTTGGCCAGAACTGTCTATTTTGAAAGCTCTTTGGCTGTGTAGTATGAAAAGTAATCTGAAAAGGAGAGCAGTTAGGAAATGATGAGGCTAATCAGGTCAACAGCAATGATCACAAGATAAAACAGAAACCAAAAAGCACAGAAAGTATGATGACTAACAGTCTAGAACAGAAGGAATAAGATGTTTAGAAGCAGCTCCCTGTCTGTTACACCTTAAATTAAAGCAACTCTTGCAATTGTCCTACAGTTGCCTTAATATCCTCTACCCAAAATCATTCCTGACTTCAGTCACCAAATAAACCTGCCTTGCCTACTATCCAAACTGTACCAACCAGCTCTCCAATGCAGTAACCACCTGGCGTATGTGACTATTTAAATTAACTAAAACATATTTTAAAATGTATTTCCTCAGTAGCAACAGCTCCATCTCATGTGTTGAATAATAAGAGATGTCCAGTGGCTGCCGAGTGCCCACAACTGTTAGGGAGCGTTTCCATCACTGCAGAGAGATCTACTGGGCAGTAACGGGCTAGCAGTGTACCTACGCCTGCTGCTTCACCCCATAACCCTACTGGGAACAACAAAGCCATCTGAGAAGGCACCTCTGAAAGCAGACCCGCTCACCGTCTTAGACCCACACCTTGTGTATTGATGAGCTTCACAGTGTAGGGAAGAATCATGGTGTACAAACCATACGACAGACCCTGTGTTTTGGCTCATTAATCCCCACTATACTCTGAAGAAAGAGAAAAGCAGCAGGCATCAACCAGGTTTTATAGGTAAGGACACCAAGGCACAGAAACTAACCTGACTGAAGCTATAAAGGCAATAATGGAGTCGCAAATAAAAGCTGGAATCCCTAACACCCCGACCAGCGCTCCATCCGTTAGAGCAGTCATGGTTGACTTAAGTGCCCAGGAACAGGAACTATTCTGTTTTACCCAAACAACACAACCACCTGCTATACCAAATGGATCGCTACCCTCACAAGAGGGTCATACCCGTTATACACATATATATGTACACATACACACAAACATATGGCCTAGTATAATACACATGTATGTGACATGTGTGTAAAAAAAAAAACAGAAAAATTCTAAAAATTGAAGATACATATTTTCTGAGTTTGCCCCAACCATCTTATCACATGTGATGAGAAATAAAGGACACTGAAAACACCAAAACTAACAGCACCAAAGTATGGTAGATTCTTAAATTATTATTTATCTTTCAATTATATTATATGATTACCTATTTAAAAAAAATTGAAACCTAGAAGATTTGCATTTTGTTATCTTTATTCCCTTCTGTAAACAGAGCAGACTTTTGTGTACTACTTCCAAACCTGCAGCAGTAATGGGTAAACAGAGAGGCAATTCTTACATTTTCATTTCAACTACTTCATTAACTAAAAAAAGTAAAATAATATACAGGGAGACATAAACCAAGTTAGAGATTACAGATATAAAATCCACATACAGCATTTACTTGTGACACTCTTGACAACAGCAACTTTAAAATGCAGCCACCAGCATTTACTGATGTGTCTCTGTGCTCCAATACTGGGAAAGAATTTACCTGGAGGTTCCCTTGAATGATGTGAAAAATCTAAGAAATAATTTGACTGCACTTGCCTAACATCTGAATTCTTACATATTTTAAATGTGGTTATACTAAATATTCAGGAAAAGAAGAAAAGGAATAGAAGATTTACACCAATTCTAAAGTACTGGGGAGCATACACAGTAGTTATTTACAGGTTTCTAATTCTTGCCTTATTAATAAGTATGAATCAATCTATATAATACAAAAATTGAATGACTTTTTCCAGAAACTCGAATCTTCCAAAATTAATCTGAAAACTGTTTCTGAATTAAGAGTACACCTCCCTTCGACACGTAAGAATTATAAAGGAAAAGGGCATGAATGCTGATTTTAAGTCTTGACTATATTGGCCACATCTAAATATAGTTGTGGGGAAAAAAAAAAAAAACACACTTATCAACTCAGTAAAGTCTCTGCTTCATCAAAGACCATTTCATCAGGAAAAAATAGGCTTGAAGGTGAACTACTTACACGGCCTCCCTGGAGGCTCCATAGGCGAGTAAGAGTTTGACAATGTCCACATGCCCGTTCTTCACTGCGTCGTGAAGAGGCGAGTCGTTCTGATACCCGGGCGTGTTCACCAGCGCCTTGTGCTGCAGCAGGAGTCGCACCACCTCCAGGTGCCCGTGATTGCAGGCTTCGTGCTGATTGAAGGAGAGGAGAAGAGTAATGAGGAAGACCAATGAGTAATGTCATAACAGAGCCACACTGCAGAAAAATAGATACGAACCTCAGTCAGAAAACTGGTTCGTACCTAAATACTCACACAGACCGTAAGTTATTGACAGAGCAAAAGCACTCTTAAGAGTCTTTAAGGTAAGACAGGCCACAATCAAGATTTATGCAATTCATGAAAAAAGATTTTTCTCATTTGAGCCTTGGGTCAAACATTCTTTACTTAGCTTTAGTCCAATTTCAGCTCCTAAATTGCTCTATAGTAAGAAATTTAAAACAAGGGGGAAAAAAACATGGAAAATATTTCAAAACCAGATCATGCATAAGATCTGAAATCCTTCAAGGGTGAATAATAGTCACTAAATCAAGTGCTTAGCCATAAGCTCAGTGGCGTATATGTATGTAAGCATCCAGCAAAGTGAATATCCTAGAATGAGAATTGACGAGACAAGCCTCTCTCGTTGTGGAAGCTACAGATATTGTATGGCTGGTGTCAATGACAACATATATAACACAGAGGAGGTGCTGAGAAGGAACTGAATGAATGACATAACTGGTAATGATGGAATGTTCAAAGATGCTTCACACTGCAAATCTTCCTTATGCTAAATGATCTGCTAACGATGCCACTGTGTTGTATTCTAAGAAATCTCTGGCATACCATGCCTTTTAAGTATATAGCTTCAAATCTTAATAGGCAAAACACCACACTGAATGCTGGTAGGTCTATTTCTAAGAGAAAGGACTTCAAATTAGGTCTCATGTCCTCTAAATCATTCACCACTTTCTATTAAAGTATGCCTTAGTTGCTTAAAAGAAAAATTAAACTTTCTTTGAAGAGGTTAGGCAGACTGTGTGTGGAGTCCAAACAACAAAGTGACTCTAATCCAGAATAAACACTCCCAGCTTAAAAAAATTGCAGGGAGAAGTCATTACACGCAAGCTTAAAACATTTTTTGCACCTGGTCTAATGAGAATCTCTCCATTTCTTCGAATTTACAGTTCACAAAATAAGGGTATCCATCTCATCTCTTGATAGTCTATGGCTGTATTCAAACCACATGCTAACTGTCCTAATGGTCCACAGAGCACTTGTTTCCATGTACATGTGCCATTCTTTATCCAGACTGTTCTTCACATTGTATTCTTAACAATAAAAAGCAAAGACTTCAAAAATTATTTAATGTGAGCAAAGATTTTTACTACCTCTGTGTGTCTGTAATTGGATAGGATATAAATGAGGCCAAGCCAGATTCTCAGTAAGAACCACGGCCATGTGCTACATTCCTATACCCAGGTCTTGACTTCTTTTCCCAAAACCTGTGGTTCCAATGACATGCAGTGCTGCAGAATAGAGCCTATGTCTGTTGCAGCAGTTAGCTTTCCATATATGAGCTAAATTCAGCAATACAGTAGAACCAAATTCTTAAATCTAGATGGAGTCAGTGAAAAGGTAGGCAATTTTTCACCTGTCACAGCCGAAAAGCTAGATGAAACATTAACATTTACTTTATTTGTTTAAAACATGAGTTCTTCAGATTAAAAAGAGACTATATGTATGGCAGAGGGTGATATATAGACACCTACATAACTATAATAACTATCAACCATAAACAGAAAGATAACAAAAAACAAACAAGAAGAAAACTACCAATGGTGTCCATCCAGCATGGTCTTTAACATTCGGGTCGCTTCCACTTTGTAAGAGGTATTCAACAGAAGGGATGTCACCCTAGTAGAACAATGAGAAAGTAAAATTAAACCTCATTAAGTAAAGAAAAAAAATCAAGATTCTGTATTTCTTCTTTAAGAGTTTTGTCTTCTTCAAGACAAAATTTAAATCAGTTGTATGCCCATTGCTCATGAGTTACTAAATAATAAGTTACTCATGCATGGATTGTTCTGAGATACCAACTCAAACTCATGTAGTCCATCCCTGAATAGAGTCCAATATCTCTGCTATTAGCAACTTGCAACAAAATTCATTTCAAAATACCAAGGACAGTAGCCAAAGTTCATCTGATAATAACTAAGTTTTTCAAGTCACCATTTACATTTGTGAAAAACATTCTTTTTGAGCATACAAGAAAATGGTTTCTGATTATCATTTAACACAAAATTTAAGCCAAGAAGGCATCTCAGTGAAATAAATGTTAAAACCCAAACTGCTGTCATATTGGTAATTATTACACTTATCCTCAAGACATTAATTCAGTTTCAGTTCAGTTGCTCAATAGTGTCCGACTCTTTGCGACCCCATGAACCGCAGTACCCCAAACTCCCTGTCTATCACCAACTCCCAGAGTCAACCCAAATTCATGTTCATTGAGTCGGTGATGTCGTCCAACCATCTCTTCCTCTGCCGTCCTCTCTCCTCCTGCCTTCAATCTTTCCCAGCATCAGGGTCTTTTCAAATGAGTCAGCTCTTCATATCAGGTGGCCCAAGTATTGGAGTTTCAGCTTCAACATCAGTCCTTCCCATGAACACCCAGGACTGATCTTTAGGATGGACTGGTTGGATCTCCTTGCAGCACTTTCACAGCATCATCTTTCAGGATTTGAAATAACTGGAATTCCATCACCTCCACTAGCTTTGTTTACAGTGATGCTTCCTAAGGCCCACTTGACTTCACATTCCAGGATGTCTGGCTCTAGGTGAGTGTGAGTGATCATATTCACCTTATTTTCTCCAAAAAAAAAAAAAAAAAACCAACTAACAGCTTACTCTGAAATGCTGAATAAATAAAAGTTACATGTGATAAAAGTTACATATGCCAATGTTGTGTTTTGAAAAGAGCTTCTTTAGGGAGAAGGAAATCTCTCCTACAACAAGCAGCCCCAGCTCCTATGAAATAACCTATTCTGTATTGGTTGGAAAATGTACAAGTCACTAAATCCCCTCAAGACAGTAACATTTGCTTTTACTGAGCTGTTAAAGACTACCTCTCAAATATAGTAAATCTTAAGATGGTAGCTTACTCAGTTTTCTAAAAAAAAAAAAAACCAAATTTTCATGCAATATATATTAAGTTCCTAAATTACCAAAAAGACCTATTCAATGGGACTAAAAAGCAAGCACTCTACATGTTTCAAATCAGTTGTGCCCTGTCCAATAAAAAAATATTTCCCATAGTTGCTGAGAGGAGCAATTCTACACCTCCGGTCCAAGTTAGCGTACAGTTAAGCTGCTTTTGCACTATGTTTAAGTCAGTTCCAAATGAACTCAAGAACATCTGTCAAGATACAAATTTGATTTTTTTTAAACAATCCCATGAATACTGGGGCAGATGAATCACCAGAATCACACACATTCCCAACCTTCAAAATGAAAGTATCCACAAAAAATACACAAAAACCTTCTGAAAAATATCCTCAATCTAATTCTACACAGCAATCACAAAAATATTAACTTAAAGAAGCCTGTAAAATAATATAAACACAACTGTGCAATGGAAGAGTCATATGGAAGTCACACAGACAATTAGAGTGACAATTTGGAAACTAAAAGCAGAATCTCTTTTAAACTTGCCAGCCGGTAGGAGTCTTCTTTCAAGTCACCTCTTCACATTATCAAAGGTGTCTTCTGTTAACGTTATACTCCTAAACTACTCTGAAACGTACAAACAAAGATAGTGGAGGTGATGGAATCCCAATTGAGCCATTTCAAATCCTAAAATGACGATGCTGTGAAAGTACTGCACCCAACATGTCAGCAAATTTGGAAAACTCAGCAGTGGCCACAGGACTAGAAAAGGTCAGTTTTCATTCCTATCCCAAAGAAAGGCAATGCCATAACAAAGAATGCTCTAACTACCACACAACTGCACTCATTTCACACGCTAGTAAAGTAATGCTCAAAATTCTCCAAGCCAGGCTTCAGCAATACGTGAACTATGAACTTCCAGATGTTCAAGCTGGTTTTAGAAAAGGCAGAGGAACCAGAGATCAAATTGCCAATTGGGTCATCGAAAAAGCTAGAGAGTCCCAGAAAAAAATCTATTTCTGCTTTACTGACTATGCCAAAGCCTTTGACTATGTGGATCACCATAAACTCTGGAAAATTCTGAAAGAGATGGGAATACCAGACCACCTGACCTGCCTCTTGAGGAACCTGTATGCAGGTCAGGAAGCAACAGTTAGAACTGGACATGGAACAACAGACTGATTCCACATAGGAAAAGGGTACGTCAAGACTGTATATTGTCACCCTGCTTATTTAACTTATACAAAGAGTACATCATGAGAAACTCTGGGCTGGAGGAAGCACAAGCTGGAATCACGATTGCTGGGAGAAATATCAATAACCTCAGATATGCAGATGACACCACCCTTATGGCAGAAAGTGAAGAAGAACTAAAATGACTCTTGATGAAAGTGAAAGAGAGTGAAAAAGTTGGCTTAAAGCTCAACATTCAGAAAACAAAGATCATGGCATATGGTCCCATCACTTCATGGCAAATAGATGGGGAAACAGTGGAAACAGTATGAGACTTTATTGGCGGGGGGGGGCTCCAAAATCACTGCAGATGGTGATTGCAGCCATGCAATTAAAAGACACTTACTCCTTGGAAGGAAAGTTATGACCAACCTAGACAGCATATTAAAAAGCAGAGACATTGTCAACAAAGGTCTGTCTAGTCAAGGCTATGGTTTTTCCAGTAGTCATGTATGGATGTGAGTGTTGGACTATACAGAAAGCTGAGTGCCAAAGAATTGATGCTTTTGAACTGTGGTGTTGGAGAAGTCTCTTGAGAGTCCTTTGGACTGCAAGGAGATCCAACCAGTCCATCCTAAATGAGATCAGTCCTGGGTGTTCATTGGAAGGACTGATGTTGATGAAACTCCAATACTCCAATACTTTGACCACCTGATGCGAAGAGCTGACTCATTTCAAAAGACCCTGATGCTGGGAAAGACTGAAGGCAGGAGGAGAAGGGAACAACAGAGGAAGAGATAGTTGGATGGCATCACCGACTCAATGGACAGGAGTTTGGGTAAACTCCGGGAGTTAGTGATGCACGGGGAGGCCTGGCATGCTGCGGTTGATGGGGCTGCAAAGAGTCAGATGGGATTGAGCGACTGAATTGAACTGAACCCTGAAACGTATAGCTGATTTGCAATTGCTTGTTTTTATACTCAATTTGTTTTTTCCTCCCTAGTATTGAAAAGTTTGTCATATTTTCTCCTTCTCCTTTATGCAGCTGTAATGTCATGCACATAAATAAAATTATGATAATTAGATAGGGTCCACAGTAACAGGGTAAGCTTGAACCAATATATAGTTTCCAGGAAATAAATTAACTTCTGCTTCTTATTTCTTAAAATTACTTTCTTCTCAAACAGAATATTTTCTGAGTAATAAGAACTCACTTTTAGGCTTCTCACAACTTATAAGAATAATTGAGATTCTCTTAAACCACAGAAGGAGGAAAAAATCAGACGAAACAGTATTTACCAAGGTTTATAAAAATTTTTAAACAGACTTGATGTTTTCTTATAATACCTTAAAGGGAACATGTGTTACATTTAATCTTCTTACTGCTAACCTTTCATTCAAAGGAAATATTCTTCATGTATTCATGCATATGGCATCAATATAAGTTAACTTTTCAAAAACAAATACACTCACACACAAACAAAACTTTTTCCTTATAAAGGTAAGCTCTTTAGAATAAATATCTGTATAAAAATAGTACAGAACAGTACAGCTAAATACAATAATAATGACCTACCCAAGGTGGCACTAGTTGTAAAGAAACTGTCTGCCAATGCGGTAGATGCAATAGATGTGGGTTCAATCCCTGGGTCAGAAAAATTCCTTGGAGTAGGAAATGGCAAACCACTCCAGTATTTTTGCCTGGAGAATCCCATGGACAGAGAAGCCTGGTGGGCTACTGTCCATGGAGTCACAAAGAGTCAGACATGACTGAGTACATACACACAGAAACACCCAAAACGGTTAAGCTTTTACACATAAATGAACTAACCAGATACCTAAAATTTCTCCTTTTAGCAATTAGGTATTGTTTTTGCCAGCTTAAAGACAGAGGAAAAGGGCCACATACCCAGGAATGTGAGTCTCTGGAACCTGAGAACAGCTCTTAGCTATAAGCCAGCAAGAAAACAGGATCTCAGTCCTACAACCACAAGGAAGTATACAGTTCCTATGAATAACCCAGAATAGCCTCCAGAAAATAACACTGCTGTTGAACTGATTATAGTCTGATGAGACTCATACCAGACTCTAACCTACAAAACTGTAAAAAATTAATTTCCCTTGTTTAACTCACTAAATTTGTAGTTACTAACTATGACAGCAACAGGAAACTATTTCAAGTGGCTAGGACAAGTAGCTTCCACTAGAGTGATAGCTATGGCCAACAAAGATGCCCAGAAGTAGGTATGGGGCAAGATTTTAAAGAATTTTAGTAACGATGTGGCCAAACTCAAAGGTCCTTCTATAAAACTATCACTGTAGCAAGGGACGCTAACCAGCCCAATAGAAGAGTAAAACTCCTATGGGATTCTCAGACCTCAGCACATCCACCAGGTGTACACAGTGCCCCAGTGCACACCGCGGACCTGAGGGAAACAAGAAAAATGTGGGCACTGCATGTTTACAAGATGTTTCTGGAAAAAATAACAACAACAACAAAATCTATCTCTGACAGCAAAAAGCTTCATCTGTTCTGTTGACCTGCAACGTCATCAGATCTGTATTCATTACTCGGCTGCTGTAACTCTTTCCTTTTCGCTGCTCTTTGTTCCATCTTATAGTCTAGCTGACCCTTGAATAACAGATTTGAACTGTATGGGTCCACTTAAACACAAATTTTTTTTTCAGTAAATATACTGGAAAAATTTTCGAAGTTTGTGACACTTTGAAAGAACTTGCAGTCACATCAGGTAGCAGAGAACTGTCGAAAAAAATTAAGAAAAGTTAGGTATGTCATGAATGCATAGCTGATCCTTACCCTGATCTACGGTGATATTCAAATTAAATTAATAATGCATTAGTCTTCTTATACTTTTATAACTTTGCTCTCAAAGAACTACACTACCATACAAGATGCCTCTATGTACAGTATGCCTCTCTCCTGCAACTGGAGAAACTGCACATCAGTCTATCATTACAGGTAAAGTCATTTTTTTAAAAATGTAACAATATTTCCAATAGCGTATTATGAGTATGACACTGTAGGTCATAAAAATCTTATGATTCACTTACAGAGTATAGGCTAGGCTCCAGTGATGCAACTGTATCAATTACACTAGTCTACCATAAAGCAATCACATTGCTGCTTCACTATCAATGCATGAATCATTATACTTGTTAATAAATATGAATTTCCTTTTCACAATATCTTTTCATTTTTGATGTCTAATGTTAGTACTGCACAGACCAAGTACACTGTTTTATATTGTACAAGACAGCACTGGTGTATGTACTGACAGACTATCCATCTCATAAACAGACAACATAAACTAATGTTATTTTGTATTGTATAAAAGCAGTACAGTACCATAAATGTTTTCCTTATGATTTTCTTAATCAACTTATCTCTAGCTTCCTTGGGCTTCTCTTGTGGTTCAGCTGGTAAAGAATCTGCCTGCAATGCAGGAGACCTGGGTTTGATCCCTGGGTTGGGAAGATCCCCTGGAGGAGGGAATGGCAACCCACCCCAGTATTCTGGCCTGGAAAATTCCATGAACTGTACAGTCCATGGGGTCGCAAAGAGTCAGACACGACTGAGCAACTTTCACTTCTAGCTTCCTTTATTGTAAGAATACAGTATATATACTTATAATATAGAAAATACATATTCATTGACTGTTATATTACCAGTAAGGGCTTCCAGTCAAAAGAAGGCTATTAACTTTTTAAAGAGTCCAAAGTCACACGTGGATTTTGACTGTGTGGAGGTCAGCCCTTCTAACCTCTGCCTTGTTCAAGGGTCAACTGTAGTTTCAACTTTGGAGTCACCTCAAATCCTTTTCTGAAGTAGGTGGACAGAAAGCATAAACAAGACAGCAGAACCGCAGCAATCGATTAGCATGCACGGATTATTCATTCTGGGTTGCAAGCAAAAAACCAGGATAGTAACTGAAATGAATACTATTCATAAAAAAATAAATATACTGATAAATCCTTTTATTTTCTTCAAGTATTTGTTTTGACTATTAAAATCCAGCTGAGATGGGAGCATGCATTCTACTTTCAAAAAATTTTTCAAAGGACATTACTGTTAAATAGGTATTTAAAAAACAATAGAAATCAATTAACTTTTCTTAAAGGTACTGTATCAGAATCCGCCAGTGAGTGACAAAACAGTACCTGATAAGTTGGAGAGAATCAAAATTCTAGTTCTGGCATTACAATTTCTAAGTAAAATAAAATGACAATCTGACAAAACTTGCATTGAAGCAATCTTGAACATTATCAATGGAGAAAATTCACCAAGACAGCATCGTGCCACCATATTTTCCTGCCTTAAGATTCCTCTGGGCTTTTTTCCATGGCCCATGCTGAGAGTAGATAAACTAGGGCCTGAAGGCTCGACACCTGATTTTGTGTGCAGAGCATTACTGGTTTACAATATTGTCTATGACTACTCTGGCTCTAAAATAGTGTTGAATAGTTAAGACCATATTACTACAAAGCTGAAAATATTCATTCTAATTTCTCCTTTAATAAAGAGTCTGCTGAACCATGTTTGGACTCTAGGTCCTAGAGATCCTCACTAATAAAGATAAATGATTCTTATGATTGAAAGAAAAATTCTCTACCAAAGTAAGTGGATGCTTAACTGGTGGTCAGAAAATAATTCCCAGAAAGCAGAATGAGTCTCCATTCATGTACTAGCTAGAAAAATGAACAAAAGACATTGATTACTATGCTAGCTACTTAAATCTATAAAGCATTAATAACACTATAATGTTAATACTGTTATACCTACTGTAATACACACACAAACACACACACACACATATATATATAAATAAAACAAAGAAGATAAAAAATAAAGTCTGATTTTTTAAAACCACACCTTGCAAAAATCAGACAAAAATGGAACTAGAGCCAACTCCAAAAATTCAAGTTGTTTAAAGTATATAGACTGCCTAGAAAATAGTCATCTTACAGGGGAATCAGACAAAGAGTATTCTACATTCATCGTTTATTAGAAGATAAACAAGAGTATTAGAAGAAACTCGAAGTGTTTTTCCCTTTCTACACAGAAAGAATACAGGAATCCCTGGACTCAGCCTACTCCATTTTCCTCCCAAACATTTTATGACGCTCACCACCTTCATGCTCACGGGTCTCGAGGGGTTCTTTCCAGACCTCCCAAAGTTCTCTACCCATGCAAAAGACCTAACAGCTTCCCAGTGAATTTACTGTAGGATCACAAAAGCTATCCAAATTCAGTACTAATCTTTCCTATATTATCTTTCGTAACACCTGCATGAATTCACAAACCAAAGTCTATAAAGCTGTGTCGCTAAGTGCTCCCTCTATGTCCAGCACTTGTGTCCATTTCAAAGAGTAACCACTGCAAGCACACCTCACGCTCAGCAAAAGAGGTAGCTTCCAAAAAACAAATATTGCCACTTCAGAGGTACAGAGGCAATAAACAGAGATAACTCAAAGAATGGGCTATTGAAAGGAATGGGCTGGCTGTGGGGCCCAGAGAAGTCCCTCTGAGGTGAATCACAGGAGTCCTTCATGACATTCGAATTTCCAGTCACTGGAGGAAGGCACAGGCCATGCAGTGCGATCTCCCGGACCCTGCTCGGGCCCTCTAGGTAGGTCAAACATACAGAAGCCCACGCCTTCTCAAACTGCCTTGAGCTCACAAGCTGGGTAAAAGACATGTTGCCAGTAGTAAACTTGGCAATGGTGTGTCTGTATCCATAAAGCATGAGAAGAATGGGTACACAAAATGTTGAAAACTGAACAAAACCATTGAAACTGAAAGCCACTCAGTCATGTCCAACTCTTTGCGACCCCATGGACTACACAGTCCAAGGAATTCTCCAGGTCAGAATACTGGAGTGGGTAGCCTTTCCCTTCTCCAGGGCATCTTCCTGACCCAGGAATCGAACTGGGGTCTCCTGCATTTCAGGCAGCTTCTTTACCAACTGAGCTGTAAGGGAAGCCCAAACAAAACCATTATGGAGTAGAAAAAGACAAAAGCACTTGGCAAAGCTGAAGGTGAAATATGGAAGTACCAGTTTTCTCCTGTAAGTTCATGCTCCTCTGGTCCAGGGCTCCTGCTCTGAGGTAGGGTTCCAGTCCCTACCAATTCTTGCTTCTGGGGTTCACAGGAAGTACCACTTATGGTCAGGTTAATTAGCCTAGTAATCATGTCACTTTTCACAAACCCCAAGGAAACCATTTTCTACTGGGTCTCATTGTGAAGCTGAATTTCACAGTAAGCATCCTACCTTAATTGAAGCAATATGGAGCAAAGTCTCTCCTCGATGATTTCTCTTCACGGCTGTAAGGCTAACGGGCCATAGCTTCATTGCTGAGGGACTACACATCATTCGTCTGTAACTTGGACTGTTCAGTGTAGAAGGTGGCGTACCTGGTGAAAGGCTAATGGATTCATCCAATATAGTAGGGCTTTTCCCCCTTAACGTGTCACCAACTTTAACTTTGTTTGAAGGTGGTGAAGAACAGCCAGGCAATGGCGTGTTTTCTGAGAGCACTGTTTGCTTAACAGAGTTTCCACCAGTGCTCTGACCGCTGCTTCTGCATCTCTTAGAAACAGGACTGGAAATTCTGTTGTGACGCCCACGCTTCCCATGACGACCTGATGGCAAGGATTTCTTGGACAAAAGATGGTTTGCAGAGACTGTCTTCTCAGGAGTCACTACTTCATTCTTGCTCTCAGCTTCTGGAGACTCTATATGGTCAGCCAACGGTAAAAAGACTTCAGCCAAGCTCCCGAAATATTCAGACTCTGTTACGGACCCACTTGCTAGTAAGTCTATTTCACCATTTACCTGCGGGTTAGCAATCACAGATGGCTGGCTACAGAAGGATACCAGCTTTTCCTTACATTCCTCTTTGGAGTCAAGGTCACCATCTTCCTTTTCTACCTCTAAATTCCATTTTTGGTTGACTTCAGCTAAAGTTTTCTTTTTCTGTTTTTTTCTAGATTTTGTGGAAGGCTTCTTAGGCCTCTCAGAAACCTCCACCGGAGGGCTCGTAGAGACAAATTCGTACATGGAGGTCTGCTGAGCATTTTTATCATTTTTCACAGAAGGCTGGGTTTGCACTGAAATTTTATTCACAATATATCTGACTTTCTTACTTCGAGGACTAAACCACATTTTTATTGAATTCTTCTTACTTTGTGCATCATTAAATAAACTTTTCCTAGATGTTTCTTCTTTCAAATCTGATAGGAAAAAGGAAAAGAAATTTGTTACATGACCTTAATCTCTCCCATCTTGAGCTCCCAAAGAATTGTGTTGATAGTTCTCCTAAGGTGTATCACCTTTTACTTGTATACCTCTTCCCTCCTTCCTAGATTATGAAAGCAGATATCCTCATTCAACAAATATTTACAGAGTCCTACCTCATTTCAGACCATGTTCTAGAAATTTATATTCCACTGGGAAAGACAAAATATACAAACAAATAATTAGAACATATAGTCTGCTGTATGGAAGTGATAAGAGCCATGGGGAAAAGCCATACTAAATAAACAGATTAACAGGTGAGACTTCATTAATAAACAGTAGTCAAAAAAATTAAAACTTATTAGCTGGGGAGGGAATAAAGTCAAGAAGAAAAAAAAAAGACTTATTAGCTGATGCTTAATTTTAAAAGAGGACTTTTGAAAATTAACCAATGTAACTCACTATAAAACAAACTAAAAAGAAAAACAGGTGGTTTTTCTCAACAGATACAGAAAAATATATACACTGGCCAAATCCAGTATCCATTCATTATTTTTTAAAAGGTTCAGCATTAGGGATAGAAGGAAACTTCTTCAACCTGCTAAGGACATTAACAAAACTACACACCGCTGGTGCCATCCTTAATGAAGAAAAACTGGACTAGTGTTTTGTTCCTATTATCTTATTTCTGTCATCAACACAAGGCAAAGATGTCCACTCTCACCATTCCTATTCAACATCACACTGAAAGGCTTGGATAGCGCACCAAGGTTAAGAAAAAGATATAAAAATCACCTGAATTAGAAGATATAAAAATCTATCTGCTCAAAGCTAACTTGATTTGCTATATAGAATATCCCAAAGAATCTCTTAAAAAATCACTAATGAAACAAGTGACTGTTCAAGGTCATAGAATACAAAGTCAATATACCAAGTTCAGTTGCAACCGTATTTCTATATACTAACAATGAACATATGTAAACTACCAGACGATGCAAATTCTTGTTGGAAATGTTAAAGACTTCAACACCTATGCTAAGAGCAAAAGAAAACCAATAAAATGTTTTCTATCAATCAGGTGGCATGACTATATGTGTTTATTTAAAAGACCCCTCTTGGCTGGAGTGTGGGAGAATAGGTTGGAAGAGGGCAAGAGTGGATGCAAGAATAATCGTTAAGAGGCAAAATAGTAATATAAGTAAAAGATAAGAGCCTAGGGAGGTGACAGTAGAGAAAAAAGTAGAATTATCTGAAAAATATTTAGGAGATAAGATTTACAGGATTTGGTGATGAAATGAATTAAAGGAGAAGAAGGTGACAAAAACAATTCATATGTTTCTGGCTTATAACACTGGATGCACATAGAGAAGAAACACTGATGCTGGCACGGACACTCTGCCCAGGCTCCCGAGCATACCAACATGCCCTTGTGGGGTGTACCAAGGCAAGGCCCTGGATGCTTTTTACCCAGGCCATTTCTCAGGACTGTGTGTGCAGCAAGCAACCCTGAGGGAGCAGCAGTGTTTCCCCAGAGAAAAAAAAAAGCAGGCCATTTCTGCTTTCTATGTGCATACTAAGGTGCTTCAGTGGTGTCTGACTCTGTGCAACCCTAGGGAGTCTAGCCCACCAGGCTTCTCTGTTCCTAGGATTCTCTAGGCAAGAGTACTAGTGTTATTTACAGTCATTTCCCCAAAGCTCAGAGTTCCTTTCCTGTATCCTAACCACCTAAAATCCCTTTGCCAAGTATCATCACAGATGCAAAGGTGCACTGAGGAATTTCAAAGGCAATGTGATAAGATATTTGCAAATTTTTTATGCATATACTCTTTCACAAGGCAATTTTACCTCTAGTAACCTAACTTGCAAAATATAGAAAATATTCATACATGTGCCTACAAATCTGGATGTGTGAGTGTCAACTGCAGCAATATTTCTAATAGCCCAAATGAGGGAAAACAAGTCAGTGTTATCAACTGGAAATCAGTTAACTATGGAGCACTTATATTACAAAATCTTATGGAGCTGCTGCACATGTCAACTAACATGCAAAGATCCTCAAGACACTTTAAGTGTAGTACAATCCTACTGACATTTAAAAAATTCTATTGTGTTTATATTCAAATATTTTCATAAATTTATAAAAGAAAGATTAAGAAGGTTAACTAAAAACAGTACCCCTGAAAAGATTTTGTGTTTTTTGGTTGGGAATAAAGGGTAGAGGGGGACTCTCACATTTTACTCTACACACTTTCATACTGCTTACTCAGTTGCTAAGAGACTCTTATATTTCTTATGTAAATTAAACAAACAGAAAATGAAACTTGTATAAAGTTATATATCTTATTGGTGACTGAGCTGGCATTTGAATTCCTAAGTTTCCACTAAGTAAAAATTAAAACTTTTCACTAAATACATACTATATGTAATACTGTGATTTATAAGAAATATACATTGGGTCTTTGTCCACTGTTGTTGTTGCTGTTTAGTCACTAAATTTTGTCCAGCTCTTTTGAGACATCCGGTACTATAGCCCGCCAGGCTCCTCCATCCATGGGATTTCCAAGGCCAGAATACTGGAGCGGGTTGCCATTCCCTTCTCCAGGGGATCTTTCAACCCACAGATTGAACCCGTGTCTCCTGCATTGGCAGGCAGATTATTTACTACTGAGCCACCAGGGAAGCCCACTGTACCAGGCAGAGTTCCTAAAACCCTTGAAATTTCCTATATAAACCACAGGGGCATCTTTTGTTACATTCAATTTGTTCCTAGTTACTAAAATAGCTCCAGTGAAAAAGGTAAAATAGGTGCCTTTTATTATTCAAAACAAGCCCTGGTTCAACCACACCTGAGTTTATGTTAATAAGATATCAGAAAATCCCTAATGTTGGAGGCTGGTTGCCAGGAGAACCAACCTGGATTAGAGGGTTAGAACTTTCAATCCCCCCCCCCACCACCTACAGGAAGAAAGGGACAGAAGTTGATCCAGTCACCAAAGGCCAATGATTTAATCAACCAAAACCTTGATCAGGCTTCCCTGGTGGCTCAGACCATAAAGAGCCTGCAATGCAGGAGGACCCAGGTTCAATCCCTGTCTTGCGAAGATCCTCTGGAGAAGGAAATGGCAACTCACTCCAGTATTCTTGCACAGAGAATCCCAGGGACAGAGGAGCATGGTGGGCTACAGTCCATGGTATCACAAAGTCAGAAACAACTGAGCAACTAACACACACACACACACACACACACACACACACACACACCCCTATATAAAGAAGTCTCCATTTAAAAAAAAAAACCTCCAAAACACAGTTGGAGAGCTTCTGGGGTGATGAACATGTGAAGGTGCAGGGGAAGTTATACCCCCAGAAGGGACATGGAAGCTCTTTGCCCCTTCAACACACCTAGCCCTATGTACCTCCTCCTGTCTGGCTGTTCCTGTGGTATATCCTATTATAATAAACCAGGAATCTGGTAAGTAAAATGTTTGCCTGGATTCTGTGAGACACTCTAGCAAATTATTCAAATTCGAGGTGTTGATAGGAGCGTACAATTTATAGCCAGTGGGTCAGAAACACAAGCTGGATTTGAGACTGGTACCTAGGAGGAAGTGGGGGCAGTCTTTGACACTATCTCCAGGTGGACAGTGTCACAACTGGGTAAACTGACATCCAGCTAATGTCACATAATGGCTTGACTTGTGGAAAACCCACACATCTGGTGTCAGAAGTGAAACAGCATTGTATGTCATAGTAGGGTGAGTGGTGGTGGTGGTTTAGTTGCTAAGTCGTGTCCCACTCTTGCGAGCCCATGGACTGTAGCCAGCCAGGCTCCTCTTTCCGTGGGATTTTCCAGGCAAGAATACTGGAGTGGATTGTCATTTCCTACTCCAGGGGATCTTCCCAACCCAGGAATCGAACGTGTGTCTCCTGCATTGCAGGTAGATTCTTTACTGACTGAGCTATCAGAGAAGCACAGAAGGCCAATAACAGGGAAGAGAACTTTTCTTTACACAACATATAGTATAATCTTTGTGGGTATTTTATTTTTTCAGACCTACCAATCTTGCCTATTAACAGAGGCTCCAGAAATAGAGAATGAACTATACAGCATTTCACCTTCTGATTCTGGCAGTGGTCTCTCTTCAAGCTCTTTTGCTTTGTTTTTGCCCTTAAGCCCATTCACCTTTATTCAAAAATATTCCCTTAACATTCTCTTTTCTCACTCCATATGGACAGGTAAAACCAACCCAGTCAGCCCAGCACAAAGGTGAGCACATAAACAGTGCTCAGAAAACACTGATGAATTGATGAATAAATTATTTGGTATGTTCTCTTAAATCTCGACTAGTATTTATACAAGGGAGGTTAGAATTTAATTTAAGGGCCAGAAGAAAGTTGAGGAATTGTCCAATTCTCTCATTTTAAATATAAGGAATTAAAGTTAAAAAGAAGAAGCAGTCTCTCCCAATCCAATGCTTGTCTCTCCACACACACTGGATTATCAAGAGGCCTCTTCAGTTATGAAGAAGAACACCAGAAAAGCAGGGAAACTGGAAAAACCACAAGCACCAGGACCACCTGACAGGACTGACAATGACCAACAAATAACTTTATATTGCCTAATGCTTACTCCCCGAATTAACATAGGCTGAATCTTCTATAACTAACTAGGACAAGTAGAATAGGTTTCATTTGTCCTATTTTAAAAAAGAATAAGGAAGTTATTTGACACATATTTTTCTCTTGAAAGGTCACTCTTCATTCAAGCTGAAGTAGGCATGAGTGCTCAGTCATGTCTGGCTCTTTGCAACGCTATGGACTGTAGCCCACCAGGCGCCCCTATCCATGGGATTCTACAGGGAAGAATACTAGAGTTGGCTGTCATTTCCTCCTCCAGGGCATCTTCCAACCCAGGGATGGAACGCATGTCCCCAGCATCTCCCACATTGGCAGGCAGACTCTTTACCAGAGTTCTGTATAAAATCTTTCTTACATTACGGAATCAAGAGAAAAATTTTAATGAAGTTCTAACGCTAAGTTGCTTTAAGAAGAAAACCAACCTGTGCATCTTACTGCTAAGGACTGGTAACGGCCACTGAGTAGGAAGTAAGCATGGTACTACAGTGAAACTGACAAGTGTATTTTTCCTATGAAGCTTTCATACTCAAAGAGATAACACAGTAATTTTTAATTTCATTTTTCTATTGTTTCTGGGGTTATATTTCAACATTTCTCATGTCTTAAAATATTAGCAAGAGAAAACGAAGTTATGAGATATTATTTTTTAATTCCTTTTAGATACTCTTCATTCACAAAGAACAGTTTAAAATTATTAATACATGAGAGGGTTAATAAACTAAACTCTCAGATCTTTTCTAAAGTTCAAAACTCCTTTGGTGTATTCTTTCACCTCATGCTTCTTAAATACAAAATTACCATCTTTATAAATAGATCTGCCAAGTAAAAAACAGCACTTTAAACAGATTAAGAGAAATGAAACACTGGATTTTGAAAATCAACTCGTATTTATCTCTGGAGAAATTTCAGAGATATGATCCCTGTCAAGCAAAACAATTCAGTGAAACCCCTACTCACTCCAAGGAAGCTATTCCTTGCTCCTGGGAATGGAAAAGGAAGCCACTGCACTGAAAAGTCAGTTAACAATGAGCCAGCTGGTATCGGAGTGAGAGCAGACCCTCTAACACCCTTTTTCCATCCGAACTGAACTGATACTCAGAAAAGTGCAATTAAGACAAGATCTTGGAAATAAAGACAATCCAAATGAAGATCCATTCACATAGGCTTTACATCTAAATTCAACATCTAAATGTCATTTTTCTCTGCAGTGACAAATAGACTTCAAAACTAAGTCCTTTCCAACATAATCTGGAGACAAGAGAAAAGGTCAAAATGAAATGTTATCAGGATTACTTTTTAAGAAAGACTCAGAATTACAAAGACTTACAGGTTAACCCTTTGCTAGTCTGTAAAAACTCATACTTGATTTTTTTAATTTAGTATTAAACACAGCTGATGACATTTTCAGTTAAAAACACTGAATTCTGAAGTCCTTAATGATTATAAAACTTACAAAATGTAGAATCAGGCATTTTAAAGGAAAATTAAGACTTGCAGGTAGTAATAACATAATCAACTAAAAAAATCTAAGCCTAAAAAGACAACAAAACTTCAAACTGAGGAGCACATATTTTCTTCAGTAATAACAATCAACAACAGACTTTAAACTGAGGAACACAAATAAAGGAGTAACTGAAGATAGCATATATTCATGTAATTTACATGTACACAATAATTTTACTAATCATCCAGTAATAAATTTACTCAGGATGATTTTGATTATGCATCTTGTCCTAACTAAGCAAGAACCACTACTGCAAACACAATTTTAAGTTTTGGATTTTACACAGCATAACTAAGTTACACAGTATAACTAAGTTAAGATTGTAAAAAAAAGAAACCACGACCACTGTTGGAACATAAATTAAACTATCAACAGCTACAACAGCTTTTATGGGTGAATGCTTTTAAGCATGATAAATTATCATATTCATTTCATGAAGAAAAATATTGGTTCTTCCTCTATGTAGTAAATTTCTTAATGATGATGACATTCAAAAGAACTCTATTCTCTGAATTTAAATATTTCTGCTGCTGCTGCTAAGTTGCTCCAGTCATGTCCGACTCTGTGTGATCCCATAGACGGCAGCCCACAAGGCTCCTCTCTCCCTGGGATTCTCCAGGCAAGAACACTGGAGTGGGTTGTCACTTCCTTCTCCAATGCGTGAAAGTGAAAAGTGAAAGTGAAGTCACTCAGTCGTGTCTGACTCTTAGCACCCCATGGACTGCAGCCTACCATGCTCCTCCGTCCATGCGATTTTCCAGGCCAGAGTACTGGAGTGGGGTGCCATTGCCGTCTCCAAAATATTTATGAGTACTCCACAAAACACCGAGAAATCAAGACGTACATACTGCTAAGGAGCCACTTAGCCAAGTGTTTTTCTTAAAATTTAATAATAAACTATAGAAAGGGAAGCAATTGGCAAATGTGATTTAGCTATCATTAATCTACATCAAAGGATTATAATGAGGTACATTGTGTGCCTTTCAAATTATTCTCTATTATAGGTTTCACAACAGAAGTTGAAAAATCTCTTTGACAAACTAGTCCCTTATTAAAAATCAAAGGAAAGTACTCTGCTACCATCTGTGCAACATTAACGCCTTCACTAAAGAATGATTATTTTGTAAGTTAAAAAGTATTCAGTTCTACTTAAAACAAAACAGCAGTGACACAGCTATTCAGATGCTCATCTTCATCTATTATAAAAAAGTCATAGCATATATGAAACACTATGCAATTCGCTACATAAAGACCAGCATCTCTCCCAAAACCTTTCCTAACAGAAAGGAAAAATTGAGACCCATGAAAGCATAATCAAAGTATTGCTGATTTTTTTTTAAACGTCACCAACACCAACATATGCTTCACAAAACCTGACCAGCACCTGCAATGTCTGATTTAATAAGATGAGGGGCAAGAGAAAACAAAAACTTTAAAGTTTAATGTCACTCATAGAAAGCAGATCATGTTTTAAAGAATAAGGTAAAATTACCCATAAATGGTTGTCAGAAAAATTTATGACAATCACTTCTCTTTAAAAAGAACACTGAACCTAGAAAAATCTGTTCAAGTATTTAAAAGCTCATTTTAGAAAGTATTACTATAAATCAGGCTTCTTTGTCTCCAGTATACCATATACCATGTCCATGATTTGACAAGTTCTTCCTAATTACCCATTTTAATTACAGTAATTATATATTTTATAGTAAATGAAAGTAACAAGGTTCATTTGGAAGATAAATTGTGAATTACAGGTTTAAAAAAAAATAGAGAAAATGTGGCTAGGTCCAACCATTCCACTTAATTAATCATATTCAACAGATTACCACTTATTAGAACCATATGATTTTGGAGCTAGAACTTAGGAATCACTTAATCTAATACCTTTATCTTATAATGATATTATTTTCCAAGTTCCTCATTACAAAGAGGATGAACCATTATTTGTCACCAACTGTTAGCTCCCTTTACATAGTCATTTAGTTTGCGTTGTAATATTTTGGCTATAGAAATACTTGCTAGATAAAAAACATATGGAATAAACTATAAAGACACAGAGGGATATACCGAAGGAAATCACCTCAGTTCCCTTTAAGACTAAATCTGTTTTGGAAGGCTAAACCTTGAGAGGAAAAGACGATAATGATGCAACTTACAAGAAGTAGAAAATACTTTGTACCATGGAAATAACACATTCAGACAGAAATTTATATTTCAATACACTTATATTCTAGATACATTTCATCTTCTCTAAATATAGCAAAAGAGATATTACCATTATAAAATGAATTACTGAAATCAAAATGTAAGAATTTGTTTTAATATTGTTTTAATTAAGTTTAGTTCTCTAGGATATGAATTAGTTTTAACACTGTCAATTTTTTTCTAACACAATTCAACAAAATACCCACACTTCTAACAAAAGTATTGTGCTAAATGATAAAACAATAGGCGAGACACTGACAATATAACCACCCTGCATAACCTAGGCCCTCAGTTTCCCTACCTACAGAATAAAAATCCTAAAATTCTGATTATAGGTTAGGTAAACAGTGAAATTTCATTTCATTTTAAAATAAGTAAAATGTTAAAGCCAGCACAGCTCAAGTCTAATAATGACTAACGTATAATCATCATTCATTATAATAAGAAAAACAAACACAAAATGGCCTTTGGAAAGTGAATCACTGTAATTCACTCCCCACGCTCCACCTCTGCTCTTAGATGAGAAAGAATTCCAGAAGGCCTCAGGTTCCACATGAAAGCTTGTTCTCTACTCGGCAATTTTCCTACATCTCTTTTTTAATGATGGAATATTAAGGCATTTAATATTCCAAGGTCCATGAAATGTGAAAGCCATACTGATAACTCAAATGTCACTAACAGTAAAATTTCTTGAGGAGCCCCAATTTATCTTGGCACCACATGGTACGCAGACCCCAGTGAGCTGGAAGTGACTACAAGCAACCCACTGATGGTTATTCTGCTCCCCCATTAGTACCATCAGAAATGGCACAGTACCTCTTTATGGGCTAACCTGTGTCCCTCCCAAAATTCACATTTTGAAGTCCTAATCCCATTACCTTAGAACATGACCTTATTTGGAAACAGGGTTATTGCACATATAATTAGTAAAGATAAGGAAGATGGGGCTCTAATGCAGTATGAACCAAAATCAAACAAAAAAGGGAAATTTGATACAAACATGCATATATGGAGAACACCACAAGACCGCCTTCTACAAATCAAAGAGAGAAGCCTGGCACTCATCTTTTCCTCACAGACCTCAAAGTAACCAAACTAACCTACCCCTTGATTTCTAGCCTTCAGAGAACTATGAGACAGTAAATTTCTGTTGTTTAACCCACCCAGTCTGTGGGACTTTTTTTTACAGCAGTCCTAAGAAGCTAATATCTGACTATACAGCAGCTGAAGAAGAATCAAATCATAACATCATGACAGCCACAAACAAAACAGCACCCAAATTTCAATGCCTAGCCAACATTCCTAAAAGGCCACATATCTTTAAGAATCTGATGCAAGCCACTTTCACACAGACATGACATTTTTCGTATCGTACACTTAACTCAAGAGAATCATTAATCCCCACCCTCAACACTGCTAAAGATGCGTGGACTCTTGATTAAGAATCCCTGCCTAATCAATGGTATAGGGATGGGGAGGGAGCAGATCATACACCCATCTTTTTTAAAGTAAAACACTATCAGCACTGTCTCTGATAAATAAGGAAAAGAACACAGATGAACTAATAAAACTTTTCCTCATTGTGCCTTTAAATAGGTTTATGCTATTTTTAAAGTACTTATATATAAAATTATATCTGATAATAAGCAAAACTTTATCACCATAGCATGAAAGAATAGAATCTAATACAATAATTAGAAAATTAGATAAAGAAAACTTTTCTTTGGTAAACTATGGTTTAAAATCTTCTCAAAAATACGGACCTGGTCAGTAAGACTCAGAGTAGTTGTCTTATTTCTTTATTTTGCCCAAACAACTTCACCTTTAGTAGCTGAAAATAACATATTATGTTGGAAAATAAGATCATAAATTTTAAAAAATAGAAACTCTACCATTTTATATGAGCTTAATCAATCATTCATGGCATTCTACCAGTCAAGAAAAGGTTCTCCCATAAACACAAGCTAACATGGTATTATCTGGCCAATTAAAAAACCAATTCCAATATCTGATTATGAAGATTCAAAATGCTTTCCTTTCTTTCTACAGCTGATTAGCTCTCAGCAGAAAGCACAATGGGAAGATACATAGTTAATACACAGAGTCTAAGAACAATTTAAAAAAACATTAAGCTCTGTTTAAATAGAAAAGAAAATGAATATTAGGTTTTTGCTCTTTCAACATGTGCACATCTAATAAATCTGTAGGAAAGTGATAGACAGAAGGTTGCATTGTTTTGTGAAATGATATTTAAGTGACTTTTAAGGACAAAATCATTATTACTAGGGACAAAATTCACTACTCCATATATACTATACAGAAATTATTGTAACAGTAAAAAGTGGGCAAGAAAAGAAGGGGACGACAGAGGATGAGATGGTTGGATGGCATCACCGACTCAATGGACATGAGTCTGAGTAACCTCCAGGAGCTGGTGACGGACAGGGAGGCCTGGCGTGCTGCAGTCCATGGGGTCGCGAAGAGTTGGACACAACTAAGTAACTGAACTGAACTGAAAAAGCAGGTAGTGTAGGCGAGGAAAAATTTCTGAACTGACAATCAAAAAAAACAGGCTTTATTTCTCCTGCTCCTGGTACTAACTGTATGGGAGACTTCAGGCAAGATCATTTAACTTCTCTGGACCTTGGCTTCTCATCTATAAAATAAGGAAGTCAGACTTAAGTATCTCTAAGGTACCTGTCACCTCTTGATTCATAACACTATAAACCTTCAAATCTGAAATACGTCATTCATATTTTATACATTTTTAAAATCAATATGAACCTCAGTTATTTAAGAGAGACAGTGATACTTCCTTCTTACCTGAAAAATCAGTGTCATGCAGCAGATTCCGAAGCTTACTACAGAGCTGGATCATGCTGTCCAGCTGTCTGTTTATCTTCACATCTTGTATCCAGGCTGGGGTATAACACACTGGACATCCGCTTCCAATGCAGTCACTTACACAATTACTTGAAAAGGATCAAAAAATATATAGGCATCAACACACATTCAGCAGGGTCCAAACTCCAAAATAGTGTGAAAAGAAGTAAATGAAGCAGAGGCTGTTCTAATAAACACTGGGGTCAATCATAAAATATTAGTTAAAACAGTGTTTTTGAAAGAGTATATGACACTAACACACACATCATGCAATTTACATTTAAAGTCGCTTATGTAACTTGTTACCAAGTGACTATACCTGGCCAGACAAGAGTCTGCATAATTTTTCCCTGTAAATAAATCTATAGTTTCTAAAGAGAATACGGAGATTAAAAAGAAAAAATTTTTGTCCCTAATGCATACAAGCCATGCATATGAACCTTTCCTATTCTAAACCTAACGCTGTGCTTCATAGAAATTCCCAAAATTACTGCAAAGACAGAGGTAAAGGTATTTTTTCTTTCATTTGTGTACAAGTGTCTAAAGGCTTTTAAAGAAGTTTTTGAGAAAAGATTTTGGTTCTTTCAGGTACTTTTAATCTGTAGACTCAGTTAAATAACCTCAGATTATCTTTCCAAGAGTTACAATCTCATAGCTAGAAAGGCTTTTCTTAGCTATTTTGGTGGCTCAGATGGTAAAGAATCTGCCAGTAATGCGGGAAACCTGGGTTCAATCCCTGGGTTGGGAAGATGCCCTGGAGGAAGGCATGGCAACCGACTCCAGTATTCTTGCCTGAAGAATCCCCATGGACAGAGGAGTCTGACAGGCTACAGTCCATGGAGTCACAAAGACTGAGAGACTAAATACAACACAACACAACACAACACCATTTGTGACTCCGATGAAGAGGTGCACAAGCTTTTGCTCACAATTCCCCCTAAAACCTATCTGTGAGTCCCAAAACAAGAACCCTCTACACTGCATGGTGGGAGTTCCCTGGTGGCGGAGTGGTTAGGATTCCAGGCATTCACTGCCAGGGTGCAGGTTCAGCCCTAGTTGGGGAACTGAGATTCTGCAAGCTGTAAGGCACAGCTGAAAAAAACAAAAAGAAAAACCTTCCGCACTTTCTCTGGCTTCACCAGATGGGCTGCAGCAGGAAGGGGTAAAATAATAGCCGTAACAGCCACATCTCCTTCAAACACCATACCCTTTTCCTGTGACCCTCCTGTCTGCAGGCAGAGGATTCCTCCCACAGGAGCCCCCTTCAGAATATTTAACCTTCTACTCAGCAAAACAAAGAAATTTGCAAAAACATAAAAACAGTGCCACCCTGCCATTTTTTCTTTGGTTTGCCAAAGATATTTGCCCTTAAAAAGTGTTCTTTAATATTACTATGTAATGTGTTTATTATCGTTATTTTTAAATGAATTAGTATTGTTTAAATGTCTCAGTTTTACATAGGAAAAAAAAAAATAAAAGCTCTTTGGGGGGCTCATTTTTGAAGAATGCAAAGTGGTTTGAGCCCAAAATGTCTGGTTCCCCCTTCCACGTATCTTTAAGACTTACATCTGAGAGTTCATGAACTACTTTTATCAGGGACTGGCATGAAAGTATGATATTCTGAAGCTGCCAAAACATGTCAGTAAGATAAAAACCTGTGTTCCCACCAATCTTCCCTTGACTCCAAGGCTTCAGCTGCACTGCAACATATTAAAACCACCTTTTAAAACCGCACTGCGGTCAGAGAAAGCGAGGGTAGGAAGACTTGAGAACAGCACTGAAACATGTATATTACCATATATAAAATGGTTGACCAGTGCAAGTTCGATGCATGAAACAGGAGACTCAAAGCCGGTGCTTTGGGACAACCCAGAGGATGGGGTGGGGAGGGAGAAGGGAGCGGGGTTCAGGATCGAGGGACACATGTACACCTGTGGCTGATTCATGTCGCTGTATGGCAAAAACCACCACAATACTGTAAAGTAATTAGCCTCCAATTAAAATTAATTAATTAATTTTTAAAAAACCTGCATGGCAGGAGTTCCCTGGTGGCCTAGTGGTTAAGATTCCAGGCATTCACTGCCAAGGCCCAGGTTCAATTCCTGGTTGGGGAACTGAGATTCCAGAAGATGTATAGCACAGCGCCCCAAAATGAAAACAAAACTTCATGGCATTCACAGCACTGGGCAACAGCTTTAATATCTCCAAATCTCCAAGGAACACAAACAGCTACCCTAATTCTTGGCACCATATAATGAAAAGGAATCAGAACTACACTGAATCAGTTCTTTCTTCTGTTCACATACAGATGACCATTTTCTCTTTTGGATGGTTCTCATGCCTCTCTTAATCATTCATTGGTTGTTTTAAATCACAGATCCCTTCAGAATCCAATTAAAGGTACGGTCACACACATATACACATGCTTTACATACAATTTCAAGTTTGTTATGCTCTAGATGTGTAACTGATCTATTGTATACAGTGAGGACAACCCTGAAATGAAATAAATCTGCTTATTCCAGAGTGGAGACAGGGAGCAGACAAATGTTAGATAGGCATCATGGGAGGCCTTTTGGAGGAGGTAATATTTGAGCTGAAATGCAACTGATGAAAAGCTAGGCTCACAAAAATCTGGTGGACAGAATTTTAGACAGGCATTATGGGAGACATTTGGAGGAGGTAATATTTGAGTTGAAATACAACTGATGAAAAGCTAGCCTCACAAAAATCTGGCAGAAGTACAGTTCAGATGGAAACATCAGTGAGTGCAAAAGTCCTGGGGCAGGAGTGAGTTTAACATGTTTAATGAACCAAAAGGAGAAGATGGCTGAACAGTGTGGTCCAAGAGCAGTCAGAGACTGCCCTGTGCAATCTTGTGGACCCCAGTGCAGAGTATTCTGATTGTAAAAGGAAACCACTGAAGGGTTTTAAGAGTGGTAATGATATGAATGTGATGCAGATTTTCAAAAGATCACTCACAAGAATGTAGAAAATGGAGAAGGCGATCAGCTCTGAACACTAGGCTAGGGAGAGATATTTGACGGTGGCTTGGACAAAAGCATAAATATGAAATAGAAAAGGGGAAAAATGAAAGACTTAGGGTACATTTTCAGGTGAAACTGAGAACTTTACAATATGGGATAAGCAAGAAAAAAAGAGCAGCCAGGTGTGTTTACTGGTTTCTTCTTTGAGCAACTTTGGTACCATTTATTCCAATGGCACCATTTACTGCTATGAAGATTACCGAGGCAGGAACAGGGTAAAGGCGAGGACGAGCAACAGATCTGCTCTGAACATACCAACCCTGGAATTCCGCTTCATCATCCAAATGGAGTTATCAGGTAGGCAACAGATACTCTTTCCTGCCCCATCCTCTGCTGGATGTGCCCCAGGGAGCAGACCTATGTTTCCACATAGAAACAAAATCTGGACCCTAAGCACAGCCGCCTCCCACAGTCCGCAGCACACCCAAGTCACACGGTAAATTACTTTCATATGTGCTTAAACTTCATATAGCAGTTTGCTCATGCCAGATAATCACAGTCATAACTTGAAATAATTAAAAGATTGATTCAAAGGAGGATATATTAACCCTGTCTCACAGACAATTAAACTAAGACATTCACTCTTTTAATTGATTTCCTCTTGAATAAGAAATAAGATGAGACGAAAATCTAACAGTCTAACCTCTCAGCCAGGGCTTCAGTGGATATAATTTTATAGCAACTGTTATGGCTTGACTTGTGTCCCCCCACAAGAAAATGTTTAAGTCTTAAACCTCAGGACCTATGATCTTATCTGGAAACAAGGTCTTCGTAAATGATCTAGTGTAGATGAGATCATTAGGGTGAGCACCCTAATCCAATATAACTAGTATTCTGAGTCTTATAAAAAGTGGACATTTGGACACAAACAGGCTACTCTGGCCACCTGATGTGGACAGCCCACTCACTGGAAAAGACTCTGATGCTGGGAAAGATTGAAGGTGGAAGGAGAAGAGGGCGACAGAAGATGAGATGGCTGGACGGCATCACCAATGCGATGGACATGAACTTGGGCAAACTCTGGGAAAAGGTGATGGACAGGGAGGCCTGCAGTCCATGAAATCGCAGAGTCGGACACGACTTGGTGACTCAACAACAACAAAAGGCACAAAAGGGAGACTGCCATGTGAACTTGCAGGCTAAGAGCAGAGTGATGTATCTCTAAAAGGAAAGAATGCCAGAAACCAAATATTCTCCACCACAAGGCAGGAGAGAGGCATGGTACTGATACTCCCTTTCCTCCCTCAGAAGGGGCCAACCTCTATCAGACTCACTAGCCTCCACAACTGTGAGACAATAAATTTCTGTTGCTCTCAAAGTCACCTGGTTTTTTGGTACCCTGATATGGCAGTCTTCAGAAACTAATATCGTAAATGATAAGAACTTAGGTTTCACAATTTGCAGAGGCCTAGATGCAAAATTAACTGGGAGAGTAAGAGAGGCATATTTGAATTATATAGTAATTAGTTTTCTCCCCAAACTTACTTAGTAAAGCTATTTTCTAAGCTTTGTACCTGTAGATAAGTTATCCTCTTTGACTTTTTAGCTTCTGATTTGTAAATTAAGACAGATAAAAGGATCAAAAGGAGATAATGTACAGTAAGTCACTTTGCAGTCCTTGAGAGTTATACAACAGAAAGTAATACTAGCATCAACATGATCACGTGATTATTACCTTTGTAAAAAATACACTTACATTAAATGTGTTTGTCTATCTATCATAAGCCATCATTACTTACCTACAGAAGATGTGCTCACATCCACCTAAGCACACAGGCTCCCTCAGAATATTAGCACTGTTTAAAGAAAGAAAAATAATCAAGACTTAGGCTCACTGTTAAACATTTTTTACCCAACATTTCACGAGCCCAAGACCCAACACTACTGTACTTGTTTCTCAAAACATAAGATGTTAAGGTCATATTCACTTGAAGGGCTGTAACTCCCTGATTAAACATTGTATCATCACACATCTGCTGAATTCAAATAGCAACTACCAAACTCAGGACAAACTCTAACATTTTTTATAATGCATATGCTGTGAAATCATAGAAAGAAGCAACTGTGCTCAGTATCTCTGAACCTCTTACAAGTAAAACCAACCACTGGCCACTTCTTTCAATTCATGATTCAAAGTGTAGGCGATAAATCTCAAAATGAGACCCACAAACAGAATGACTCTACAGCATACTGTCCAAAGGAAAATACTTCTGAGAGTGAAGAGGAGTGATAACTGGATAGAACAGCAGGTGTAAACCAAGACTGTCACAGAAAAATAGGACATCTGGTCCCCTTGACCATAAAAATGTAATGGTTTTTTTTAATGATTTCCCATTTAACAAAAAATTGCTTTCCAGTTGTTGTCAAGTAGCCATCTATTTTTTACAGATGGCTTTTCAGAAATGCATCTATTCTTTCTATTTACAGGAAATTGTTTTATTCTTTAAGGCAACTGGGAATAGGAATAATCAGTTTGGCAGTCTGCAGAAAATTAAGCATCCCCAGCACTGTCCATCAAAAATAACCTGCTAAGTTTGGTAATCCTAAGAAGGTTAAAGCTACTTAACTAATAAACACAGATCAAGTCATTAAAGTCAGAGGGCATAATGAGGCAAGAAAAAACAGGAGAAGTAAAGCTTTTTAAAAATGACCTTTTTTTGGTTTATTATACTAACCCTAGGACCTTTAGGTATTTACATCATTATTATCCAATTATCTCTGCACACATCTCACATATCAATAAAAATAGTTTTCTATGTTTCTTGAAAGATCAAATGCATCACACTGCACATTTTAATAGATATGAACATTAAAGTGAAATTGAGCTTTCAGCAAGAATGCTAAAAACAGAGCACACCCACAATGTTATTCTCAAGATATTGAAAATGGTGCTCACTGACATTATAAAACCCATCACTTTTCAAACTCAGAATATCTGATTTCTCTATCACATTACACAGAACATAGTGATAAAAATATGACTTATGCCGGCAACTTCTGGCAATTCAGATGATCTCTGCTACAATGCTCACGCTGGTTCTATAATGCTCATTATTTGAGCTACCAAACCTAACCTCTGATCTCCGAATAAGTGTGTTAAACTCTACTTCATTACAAGCTCTGACGTTGAGATCTCAAAAGTGGTGTGAGATCCTCTTATCATAATATCCCCCCTCCCTTTTACCCCATCACTTTGACAAAACCTCCACATTCAGGTTGCTCTCCACCTGGAGAGACTTCCATTCAGTATTAGCTGCTTGGATTCCCTACCAGCCCAGGCCACAGAGTTTTAAATGCTTCAGCACCATCTTCACCACCACCGTAATTCTAACCTCTCAGACGCTCAAGAATGCCAATCTACAATGCTAGACAGACGCCCAGTCAGCTCCCTCCATGCCTGCACTCAGGCTCTGAATTACCACTATAAAAAGACAAAAATATATACAAACTTGTCTCTAAAACTCATCAGGTAGTTTCCTCACCATTGTATCTCTACCAAAATGATACAGTAGATGTTCTGTGAGTGAACAACAAATGAATAGACTATTAAAACAATGCCCAAGCTCTAAATCCCATTAATCTTACTGAAGTCAAACAGTGTGAGCTTTGCCCTATCAGATTTATTCCTACTTCCCCACCCTCCAGGTTCAGAGGGAAAGACCTCCTTCAAATCCTTCTTCCTTCTTAAAATGTGCTGCTCTATTTGTCCTTGGGTCCCTTATCATCTGTTTTCTAACAGTCTATTCACATGACTATAGCCACCTTTCATCTTCTAGCTGCATCTAAATATGCAAAGTCAATCTTTCCTGTAAGGTTAAAAAAAAATCCTTTAGACCCTACCCCTCACTCTACCTTCCTACCTAGCTCTTCCCTTTCTTGTATATTTACGATCTTAAATAAGGAATCTCACCAGCAAATCCAGGAGTCCCCAAACCCTTTATATAGCACCAGGGTCTAGTTTTGTGGAGGGCAATTTTTCCATGCACTAATCGGGGAGTGGGTGGGATTTGGGGATGATTCAAAAGCATTACATTTATTGTGCATTTTATTTCTACTATTATTACATCTGCTCCATCTCTGATCATCAGGCATGAGATCCTGGAGGCTGGGGACTCCTGAGCTAATCTACCTTTTCTTCCTAGCTTTAACTCCCATCACTGTTCACACTGCTCACCAAGACATGTTTTGGTCCTCATTCTCCCCGATATCCCTGTGAAATAACATCAACTTCACCTTCTTTCCTGAAACCTTCTCTGAGTTCTAATTTTCTTACAGTACATTTATTTGCTGAGTTCAATACTTCCTTAGCTGTTTCTTTTCCTATTTCTCAATGGAGGTATACCCTCAGGATGCAGCCCACAGCCTTCTGCCTTTCTCTGCCAACACCTGACTCAATGACTTGATTCTATTTATAAACTTAAATTTCCTTCCTAAAATGACTCTGAATTTCTTGATCTACAGTTCTTACCCTTCACTCCAGCAACAGATACTACATTGTAATTAGCAATGAATCTAGTACTATGAATAACTGGTCAACTATAGTAATTATTTTAATTAATGACCTTGAAAATATTTTTTATTGTTGTTAATAAAAGAGAAAAGACACTGGGAGAATGAATGAAAAGTACCTGCACGTGTGAGTTAGGGGAAGGAGCAGGGAGAGGAATGTTACAGCCAAAGCTGGGAGTAGTTCAAAACAATTCTAATGGAAGAGCTCAAAGAACAGATACACTACACAGAGGGTGACACCGATTTCTGTCAAAAGTGAGACTTTCTCAAATCTCTATAGAGTTTCACTGAGAAGACTCTCTGGAATAAAAGAATTCTTATTATAACCAGACAATACCTATCAAAATTTTAAATGTGTCTAACTCAATTATTCTACTGCCAGCAATTTATTCTTCAGATAATCTCAGATGCTTGCAAAACTGAAACTTCAAAATAGGTGTCTATCTAAACAAGACACCAAAAGCTTCCAGAGACTAAGATAAAATGTTAGATATATATACGTACATATTTTTTTTTAAAGAATTCTGCTGGGAGCCGTCAGGATGCCCCCTTGCTCGGATGACAAGGTCTAAGAAAGAAATTGCAAGGCTGACTTTCTCTATGGGGCATCCTGGACTAGCGCGCGCACACACACACACAAACACAACCCCCGCGGTGATGCTGGGAACCATCAGGATGCCCCCTTGCTCGGATGACAAGGTCACGAGACTAAGAAAGAAATTGCAAAGCTGTCTTTCTTTATTGGGGCATCCTGGGCAAGCCCCCACCTTGGTATTTTTCTTGGGAGTTCAGTCCATGCTGGGAACATTGGCTCACCTCAGTAGATCAGTCCTAGTTGGAAAGAATTTGTCCTGAGATAATCCCCCCAGACCTTATCGACCAGAGGATCTGGGAAGGTGGATCATCTTCCCCAGGGGCTAAGGAGGAATGAAAGGGACATTTAAATAGATTACTACTCCTCCTACTAATTACTGGGGAGTTTACCAAGAGTTCTCTGGGGGTCATGGCAAGGCCACCACCAGAAAGGCTTGTACTTGGGTCACCTTTCCACCTCCCACTCCCCAGACCACTCCACGGAGGAGGCTCTCTTCCTTGAAGAAATCAGGCTGGAATGGGACTTAGGAATGCTCATAACTGTGGCCAGCATAGTTGGAGATATTGATTGCTCTAGGATATTGTAGACATAGGGATTCATTATAGTAGTTATAAGGTTAATAGGGTTTTATTGCTAACGCAGTGCTGCTAGACTGTCTCTTAGTCCTCTTTCCTCTTTCTAAACTGTCTTAGTCCTCTTTCCTCTTTCTAAATTGTCTCTTTGTCCTCTTTCCTCGTAAGAACTGGAGTAGGTTACTAGAATAAAACAGTCTCAAGCTTAAGCCCTTCCCTCTAGCTCCTACATAGTTGTACCCGATAAGAGAAATGTAACCTTTCTACTTAGGTTGATGTACTTATCATGATTGAATGAAGTATACTGAAGACATTCAAATGGTAAACATACTATTGTTAAATCTAATTACATAAAAATCTGACTTCTGTAAGGGGAAGGTTTCATGATAGATTGGGGAATGAGCTCAATGATAAGGTTGCTATGGAAGGTAGAAAACAAAAAATTGTATAGAATGATAGGTGATGTAATGATGTAATGGGGATGTCTTTTGGCTATAAAACTGTAAACCAACAACAATAAACTGAGAGACTGCTCCATCACCACACATCGACTCAGCTCAGTTCTTCCACCGACGCCACTCATCCCTCAAGACCCCCGGACCCCGCCGGGGCTGGACCCCGGCAGAATTCAGAATAGCATAAGTCATCTTAAGGGAGACAATGGACATTAGGTCTTCACAGTAATGACTAAAAATTATTTTGTACTTTGAATACAATATCCAGTCATCTTCCACAGTAGAAAGTTGATCACTGGTAATCAGAAAAGTCATCTTTCAGAGTAGGAAGTTAGGAAATTAACAAATAATGTTCAAAACGGAAAAAAAAATCTAGAACTAGTAATAGAAACACATTTGGTTGTGTGAAAGTTTAAGAGATGAAAGAGGCTGTATCTGGAGTATAGAACTCAAAGGTGAGAGGAATGAGGCAAAAGACTATTTCTTTATAGTAGTCGTCTTTGTCCCATTGATTTTGCCAACTGTGTTCAGGCATAATTTCTATTTAAAAATTTTAAATGTAAAGACACAAGGACAAGGACATTGACTCTAGGCATCTTGTGTTTATATAACACAAGACTGGAAACTAAATTTCTACCAAGGAAATGGTTAAATAAATCATGATACATCTACCTGATGGCTGGTATCCTCTCATTTGAGGTACAAAGTGCTTATACAAATGGAGAACCACTTAAGGGACACACAAGTAATTGATCGCAGTGGGTTCTTGAAGAAGTTTGAGCCATACTTGTCATTCATGAACAAATATTGAATAACTGTAGACTGTGTTACTTTAATTCTTTGGCATATATATGTATTACTTCAGTTTTTAAAACCCAATTTTAAATAGTTCTTCACCATTTGGTTACTCCAAAGCAAAAACTGCTCTTATCACAACAGTCAGCGTCTGTTAACATTTCTTGAACTCCTTAAGTCCAATGCCAAGCCCTGGACTGCTCAGACTGTCCCCAGTCTAGAAAATATCAACAGTTCCTCCTCTTCCAACACTATTCAAGCCCAACACATTTTCCAAATACTCCCCAGGATGACAGAATAAAAGTGGCACTAAACAAAGAGGCGTAGAAACACTTGAAACTTTGTTTCCATACCATTCACTTCTGTAGAATCTGTACCCTGCAGCAGACACACACAGGACACAAAGCTGACTGCATTATACTCCTTCCTAAGGGGCGTACTAATCTAGTTAGGTAGCTTTATAAGCCAAGTTAACATGTGACTTAAGTACAAAATGTTCTAAAGTTCCACCCACGGCATCAAGGGGGGTGGGGAGCTCTGGAAACCAATGGTGAAAACTAAGTATTTTGTATTTTATCTTCCTGATTCCTTTTTTTTTTTTTTTTTAAGTCTCCAAACAGATCATAGTCCTACGGACAAGAAATACTGACTTTCATTTTTCCTGAGCTCCCCAACACACCATTACCCACCTAGCATGGTGCTATGTGATTTCAATAAATCCTTAGTGAATGAATCAAGCAGAAGACTACATACAAAAATGCATTTATATTAGCAATTCTATTTTATCTTCACCCTGTATTTTGTCTGATATACAGGGGAAAAAATCCAGAGGAATAAGAATACATTTGCATGGTAACAGGATTTCTGCACCTTGAAAATTCAGCTACTTTACTCTTTTCCGTCTGCTGTCATACCTTTGTTACTTTACATGTAGCTGATTTAGAAAGACCTGTAATCAGAGGATTATAACTAAGTAAAGAAATAAGTAGGGAAAACAAACTTTTTTTTTTAAAGGTCTTACTTTCAGAAAATTTTCTTTGCAAAGAAGAAAAAGATTCAGTTGAGATCACAATACTGAGACAGACCTATTTCTGAACTGAATTGGTCCCTAAAGTTTCCATGAGAAATACTAACACTGCTATTTAATATTAGGCAAGATAGCTACTGGGCTTCCCTGGTGGCTCAGTGGTAAAGATTCCGCCTGCCAAGTAGGAGACTTGGGTTCAACCTTTGGGTCCAGAAGATGCCCTGGAGGAGAAAATGGCAACCTAATCCAGCATTCTTGTCTGGGAAATTCCACGGATAGTGGAGCCTGGAAGGCTACAGTCAATGGAGTCATAAAAGAGCTGGACCTGATTTAGCGACTAAATAACAACAAAAACAAAGACAGCTACTACAGTGCTCTTGCATTTCAGAAAATCCTCATGCTATTTTTAAGCGTGGACCAACACACTTACCAAAATGCAGAGGCTCACAAAGTTAATTTAAAAATCTGGGTTTTTTTCTTGAGGGAAAAAAATAAAATTGTTAGCAAATAAAGGAATATGGACAATGACATGAAAGAATATTATTTTGCACAGTTATTTTGTAAGTCAGACTCAAGTAAATTACAGGGAAAAATAACAATTCATGTCTAATTATTCAGTTCAGTCGCTCAGTTGTGTCCGACTCTTTGTGACCCCATAGACTGCAGCACACCAGGCCTTCCTGCCCATTAGCAACTCCCGGAGCTTACTCAAACTCATGTCCATTGAGTCAGTGATGCCATCCAACCATCTCATCCTCTGTCCTCCCCTCCTCCTCCTGCCTTCAATCTTTCCCAGCATCAGGGTCTTTTCAATTGAGTCAGTTCTTTATATCAAGTGGCCAAAGTCCTGGAGTTTCAGCTTCAGCATCAGTCCTTCCAATGAATATTCAGGACTGATTTCCTTTAGGATGGACATGGACCGACTGGATCTCCTTGCAGTCCAAAGGACTCTCAAGAGTCTTCTCCAACACTGCAGTTCAAAAGCATCAATTCTTCAGCACTCAGCTTTCTTTATAGTCCAACTCTCACATCCATACATGACTACTGGAAAAACCATAGCTTTGACTAGATGGACCTTTGTTGGCAAAGTAATGTCTCTGCTTTTTAATATGCTGTCTAGGTTGGTCATAACTTTTCTTCCAAGGAGCGAGCATCTTTTAATTTCATGCTGCAGTGATTTTGGAGCCCCCAAAATTAAAGTCTCTCATGATTTCCATTGTTTACCCATCTATTTGCCATGAAGTGATGGGACCAGATGCCATGATCTTTGTTTACTGAATGCTGAGTTTCAAGTCAACTTTTTCGCTCTTCTCTTTCACTTTCATCAAGAGACTCTTTAGTTCTTCACTTTCTGCCGTAAGTATGGTGTTATCTGCATATCTAATTATTTAGTGTCAATAAATATTAATAAATCAAAGGGGTTAATAGAATTCTATATATTAATGTCTAATAGAACAGAATCTACTATTATGAGACAGATAAGCCACAGAGAATATCATGTATATCCAACTCATATAGTTTCAGTTATTTTGTCTTCCGATATATTCCCTTTCTATCAGAGCAAAACAGTATCTAATTAACTGCTGATACTCCTGTCCTTAAAGTATCACTTCCCCTACCAGGTGGCTCAGATGGTAAAGTGTCCGCCTACAATGCGGGAGACCCGGTTTCCATTCCTGGGTAGGGAAGATCTCCTGGAGAAGGAAATGGCAACTCCAGAATTCTTGCCTGGAAAATCCAATGGAGGGAGGAGCCACGAGGTCGCAAAGAGATGACTGAGCGACTTCACTTCTTTCCCCTCCCTGATGTTCAAATACTGAGATTTAAGGCTCAGACACAGGCATTCACCTTTGAGTAGATGGAGTATTCCTGCCATATCAGTCATCAGAAATTCAGGTTTCAACCCTGAATTTCTGAGCCCTAAGGGCAACCTGGAAGGAAAACAATACTTCCAATCCAGCAGTCAGTAGCCTGCAGCCACTCCCTACAGTGACGCTACTGGCCCCAAATAGCTGAGATGCCAATGAAAGGAATGCTGTCCAAGAGCCCAGAGTCACATCTTCCCATACATAGTAAAGTCCTAAATTCCTTAACCTGAGATATCTGATTTTAATTCACAAAAATACTTTTGATATTCAGACTTACCCACCTTTTGTTGCAAACTTCTATGTAAACTGACTCCTCCCAGCCCCCAAGCAATTCTCTCAGGGTTACCTGACAAGCTGTCTCCTATGCTTGAAGTCCTAAAAATTCCCACTGAATAAAACATAACTCTCAAATTCTAGGTTGTGACTATTTTTTAAGTGGACATTTTTATACCCTCTTTCCCACTCACTTCCAGGAGTATGCCTTCGATTGCCTTGTATTTGCTGGTGACTTTCAGATTTGCACCCTGAGCCTGAAACTCTCCTCCGGCCCAGCCCTGCGTAACAGTAACTTCACTTGCAAGACCATCTCCTCTGCTACAGAGGTCAGCACCTAAAGGGTGCTCAATGTGTCTGGTAAGTTTCCCTAGGAGTCACAAGCACTATATAACACCAGGTCTGCGCAGCCTGTTACAGGACTCTGTGTGTCCTGGTTCTAGCTCTGAATCCCTAAGGGAAAGACCTGCACTTTTACATCTGCCCTGAAGCCTTGCTGTTGTTGTTGTTCAGTTGCTAACTCCTGTCCAGCTCTTTGCAACTCCACGGGAATGCAGCATGTCAGGCTTCCCTGTTCATCATCAACTCCCAGAGCTTACTCAAACTCATGTCCATCGAGCCTGTTATGCCATCCAACCACCTTATACTCTGTCATCCTCTTCTCCCTTCAATCTTTTCTAGCATCAGGGTCTTTTCCAATGATTGGGCTCTTTGGATCAGGTGGCCAAAGTATTGGAGCTTCAGCATCGGTCCTCCAAATGAATATTCAAGCTGACTTCCTTTAGGATTGATTGGTTTGATCTCCCTGCAGTCCAAGGGACTCTCAAGAGTCTCTCTTCCAGCACCACAGTTCAAAAGCACCAATTCTTCAGCTTTCAGCCTTCCTTATGGTCCAACTCTCATATCTGTACATGACCACTGGAAAAACCATAGCTTTGACTATACAGACATTTGTCAGCAAAGTAATGTCTCTGCTTTTTAACATGCTGTCTAGGTTTTTCACAGCTTTTCTTCCAAGGAGCAAGCATCTTTTAATTTCATAACTGCAGTCACGGTCTGCAGTGATTTGGGGCGCCCAAGAAAATAAAGTCTGTCACTGTCTCCATTGTTTCCTCATCTATTTGCCATGAAATGATGGGACCAGATGTGATGATGAAGCCTTAGTCACTGTTTACTAACCCCCAGGAACTATGGAGGATTCTCTGCATTTCAAACGAACTAACCAGGTCCTCTGGTACTTCCACCTGCAATGTAATCTTAATCTAAATGCTTTATTATCTTAATTTAACAAACACTAAGAAACTATATGTCCAACACTGTGGCTGCAAATGTGAACCTAACGTTATGAAATGTGTAGTATAAGAGAAGGAGACAGGTGTCAAAGAAATCAAAATACCACAGAAGTAAATAAATTCCACAATTTTGAGGACATGATACAATAGTTTGTGCCCTTTCTATGTGTATATCCAACTTAACTAAAAGTTTTAAATGATATTTTGCATCCAAAACATGCTAGTAATTCCAGAATCTGAGAACAGGAAAGAGTTTGAAAAATCAAGTCATCCGTTTTCCTCTTTTTACTTAATGAGGATCCCAGAGGTCCAGGGAAAGTTACACAAGTGGCTCTCCTTAGGGAGTAAAAATGCTTCTAATCTAGGACCTGACCATGTCCTAACTCTGCCCACCTGACTCACTCCCTTGTTATTCTATATACTTTTTAAGCATATTTTCATGTGCTATAATCTTTTATCTGGCTCCACCTATAAAAATGTATCCAAACCCCAATGCAAAAGCCCAGGAAGCTTTCCTCCATTAGCCCCACACAAGTACTCATTTCTGTATCCCCTAATTTACCCTGGATTGTGTGTTAAGGTAACACATTTCACCTCTTACAGCTAGAGATACCCTCCTTGAGGGTGGAAAGCCTCAGGATATCAGAACACAACAAGCAGTGTCTCAGCGATTGCTCATTGTCCTAACAATGAAGGCAATAATCATCCCATCAAAGGATCAATGACCTGTAAAAATGCCTCTGAACAATCAGAACTAATGAAGAAAGACAAATTCCTGATGCTGGCATCAGGAATTCTACCCTTTATTTTACAAGCATCCGTACAACAATTCAAACATAACACACACTGCTCTGTGTACCTTATAAATATTAACTCATTTAATTCCCTTAACAAACTTACAAAGTAAAAACTACTACTAACTCATCTCACAGATGAAGAAAAGGAAACATATAAAGATGAAATAATTTGTCCAAAATCACTAAGCCAGGATCCAAAATCCATTCTCTTAACGACTAAGCTATACAACTTCAAAACGATGTCAATCACCTTTACTATTAATAAAATGACCAGAGATAATTCAGAAAAATAAAATTGCCTATCTTAAAAATCACAAAACTACGTTTTTACTTTTTACTAAAGTTGATTTAAAAAATCATTAGAATAAGGACCTATAGTACGACAGAGAATATTCAATATCAATAGTTTATGGTAATAAACCATAATGGAAAATATGAAAAAATGTACACATGACAACTGAATCACTTTGCTGTACACCAGACACTAACACAACACATCGTAAATCAACTACACTTCAATTTTTTAATAAGTCACTGGAATTCCAAGTTAAAATTGTGGTAGATGCTAAACTCCAACCCTCACCAAAAAAATACATCAAGAGGTATCACCTGGGCTTTCACACTACATTTCCTAATTCCTGCTTCCTTTAGGAACACGTTATTCTCATGCTTTCTGTCAGCCTCTCAAATGACAGTCTTCCTGTCTCATTTTTCCAAATCTTTAAATAGCTACTATCTGGTTGTAAGGCATGCACTTAACACAAATGTCACATCTGGCCTCTTGAACAATTTCATCAGCTTTGCCTTGAAGTCATACTCATGTTAAAGGTCAAGAAAGGATGCCCTGTGATGTAGCCAATCCACCCTCACCCACCAGTAATGCTTGCTCCCAAACAGATACAATGCGCTACCCAGGACAGGTGACAGCTGGGAACTGGAGATGGATAACAGCTGCAAGCTGAATGTTAGGGTAATTGGGGTAATCACTAGCCCACTGGGTGAAACCGTGAAGCTCTATAAAAAGGACATACTGACACACAATTGCAGATAATATGACGTTGTTTGGAATGATGCGTAGCAAAAGCAAGAAGCAGGGCATCGTGAGATGCTCCTTTCAAGCTATGATACAGCCACTAGGCAAAGCATAAGTAGGAAGACTGAGCTGGTTTTCTCCCATACTTTACTCACCACAGACAATGCCAAATGTGCGGTGACAGAAAGAGGAACACCAATCATTTCTAAACACTAAACCCCATTTGGCACTAAATTTTCCACCAAAAAGGATTTTTTAACCTTAAGATGTTTTAAAATAGTTTTGCAAACTATTGCCTATGCACCAAATCAAGCCTGTTCTTGTACAGCCTTTGAGCTAAGAATTTTTTTATGTTTTTAAGCGTTGTAAAAAATAAAAGAACAGAGTGTGTGGCCAGCAAAGCCTTAAATATATACCATATGACTCTTAGAGAGTTTGCAGAGCCCTATGTTAAAATAAGCACAAAAGGAATAGCTAAGATTTAGTTAATCCATCAGTGATTCACATATTAATTTTGTGTTTTCAATCACTGGGGTTAAATATTATTAACCATGCAGGATGAGTTGTATTAAAAGTCTGGACCTAGTTACTGATGTCTACTTTCAGTCTTTTGGCTCTTATTATTTGCTCACTTTAGTAAAACTGGAAGAATACTGGTAGGGGATAAAACTGAAACTGGCCTTATTAGATTTCAGGACAATCTATAGATTATTCCTACAGATCATCTCTTTTGTCCACCTTCCCCCAAACCATTCAGCTAACAGACTATATTTTTGTATTTTTATAAGACATTTGTTGTAGGACTTTCCTGATGTCCAGTGGTTAAGAATCTGCCTTGCAATGCAGGGAATGCGGTTCCATCCCTGGTTGGGCAGCTAAGATCCTACAAGTTTTGCAGCAACGGAGCCGACAAGTGACTCGACTACTGACCCCATGTGCCGCCAAGGAAAGATCTCCCACATAACAAAACGAAAAAAGAAAAAGGTCCCACATGAAGCAACTAAGACCAAATGCAGCCAAAAAACAAAGACAACTATTGTCAATCACTTGTCTATGATAATCACCACAGTGGCCACCCCAACAGTCAACCTCTACTGTCTAGTGAAGCAACATGCTGCTACCCTTGCATCTTCCATACTGAAATGTACCATCTGAATGTCTAACTTTGATTGACTTTTAAAGGTGTGACTACATTTGCTTCTGTTACAACAACCAGCAGAAGCCAGTTTGTTTGAAATTTTTTACTCCCCGATGGATAACCTGTGTGCTATGGGAAAACACACACAGTCAGAATGTCTTCATGTACAAAGATGCCACTTTTCTAGAGTGTTACGATGTCATTTTGTCACAAGTTTTAAAATTTTTGTAAAACAAAATGTAAGTACGAAACTCTGACAGTTAAGTCCTTTCAGTTTGAAAAAGTTGCTATATTATTTATGCTTTCTGTACAACTAAGTTCTGCAAGTTGGAAATCACAGTGAGAAAACAAAGTCCAAAAAAGAAATATGATAGAACAGTCACAAGCAGAGAGAAAAGCTGCCAGAGTGATAGTGATGCAGAAATACTGAGCTGTGCACACAGCAGGGGCTCAATAAATGATTTTTGAGCACGAAAAGTGAGATAAACCCTTTTCTGCTTTTATAAACCTTCTTGACCTCTATATTAGGAGAAGCTACAGGAAAAGGAGAAGCAAGGAGTACCAGTAATAAAAATGATGGAATGAAAACCTTGAACTGAAAGGATTTCCTTGGTGTAATAGTATGAAGAAAAATAAGCAAAAGTTAACAACACATAGCATCTCTAGGAGCTGGAATCCCAAGCCACACAGTCTTTGATCAAACCAAGGAAATGTGGGATTGAATGAGCTATTGGCAGTGTCCATTACAGTGGCATCTTCAGTCAATCGCCAACAAGGGTAACCAAAACTTCCCCTCCCCAAATAGGGCTGCGATGGAGAACTTGTCAAAGGGGCCAGTTCAGCAAAGTGACTGCTGCTTTATATTTAGCGGGCCTCTTCAAACCTTACAGCCCTGGGCCTACGGTTCTGAAATTACCCTAGACACAAGAACCAGGGACAAGGTGAACAGTGCAGATGACTCTGCCCTACCGATTCAAACTCTAGAGGCGGGAACTGGGATCCTCCTCTTTAGCCACACCTCTAGATTCTTGCCCGCTAAAGTTCAAAAACTACCATCTTAGATGGTGTTTGGTGCAACCGAAAGGCAGAAAATCGCCCGGAAAGGACTGAATGGGGGCCCGACTGGGGAGAACGAACACCAGATCCCCGTTGTTGTTCTGTCGCTAAGTCGTGTGAAACTGTTTGCGACCCCCTAGCCTGCAGCACGCCAGATCCCTGGGCAGGGACTCACACTACTCGCCCGCCCAAACGGGGGGGCGGGAAGGCGAGCGGGAAAGAGAGGAGGAAATCGGAGGTTTGAGGAGACCCCCGGCCACGCCGCGGCCCTCCCGGCAGCCCCCTCAAGAGTCGGTCTTTACCAGCGTGAGCAGCGCAGCAGCCTCTCCAGCCGGTCGAGCGCGGCGCGGCTGTGGGCCCAGGCCCCGCGACCTGCCGGCTTCATGGCGGGCGCGGGATGAGGCTGGTTCCCGGAGCGGACCCTCGGCTGCCGGTTCCCCTGCATCGCCCCGCCCTCGCGGGATAGACTCCTCCGAAAGCGGGAGGCTGGGAGAATTCGGGGCACCTCCGAGATACCGGAGATGGGTCACCCGACTCCTCGCCCCCAGCCCAAGCAGTTCCTAGGTCCCGGCCAGCGCGGGTGGGCGGGGCGCGCGGGTGGGCGGGGCGAGGCCAGGAAGCGCCAAAAGTAGGGGCGCGCTGGCCGCTGGGCGGGGCCTAGGCGAGGGGCGGGGCCGCCGCAGGACCTTGTATTGCGGGGAAGGGGGCGGGGCCACATGCTGTTGGAAGGGATAAACGTAACAAACTGGGAAGATGGTAAGGAACTTTCCCTGAGTTTAATCAATGAAAACTCACAAGCCGAGAAGTTTTAATTATTATGTTACTTGCTCAGTCGTGTCTAACTCTTTGCAACCCCCGTGGACTGTAGCCCGCGCGGCTCCTCTGTCCATTGGATTTTCCAGGCAAGATAACTGGAGTGGGTAGCCAGGCCCTACCCCAGGGGATCTTCCCAACCTAGGGATCGCACCCAGGTATCCCACATTGCAGGTGGATTCTTTACTATCTGAGCCACCAGGGAAGCCATATAAATTATATGTAAATACATATTATTCATATATTTCTATTTATATATAAGTACATATATATACATTTCTATATGTGTTATAAATTTCAAAAATTTTATAAGTATATTCTTTCTTATAATAATTTTTTCCATTGTGGCCTAAAACATTTATTAATATACCCTGGAGGAGGATATGGCAACCCATTCCAGTATTCTTACTGGGATAATCCCATGGGCAGAGGAGCCCAGTGGGCTGCAGTCCGTGGGGTTGCACAATCAGGTACAAGTGAGCAATTGAGCATGCATTTATTAATATATTTAAGTTCAAGTGTAGCCAAGAAGTTAATCCTTGCTTTTTAACCCTGATAAGCCATTATTTACAATTTGCAGACAAAACAAGCTTTAGCAAACTTAAAATGTTAAATGAACGCAGAGAATTAGTTGGCAATTTCAACAGCCAGTCTTTTTTTTAATCATAAATTTAAAAATTTTATTGAAGTATAGTTGATTTACAATGTTGTATTAATTTCTTCTGTGGCTTCCCTGGTGACTCAGAAGATAAAGGATGTGCCTGCAATGCAGGAGACCCAGGTTTGAACCCTGGGTCAAGAACATCCCCTGGAGAAGGGAATGGCTATCCACTCCAGTATTCTTGCCTGGAGAATTCCACGGACAGAGGAGCTTGGCAGCTCCAATCCATGAGGTGGAAAAGAGCCGGACACAACTGAGAAACTGACACTTTCAACACTTTTCATATGTATATATGTATATATATATTCTTTTTTATGTTCTTTTCCATTATGGTTTATCACAGGATATTGAATATAATGCCCTGTGCCATGAATAGGACCTTATTGTTTATTCATTCTATACGTAATAGTTTGCATCTGCTAACCCAAAGTCTCAGTCCCTCCCCCAAGCCCCCTCCACCTTGGTATCCACAAGTCTGTTTTTAATGTCTTTCTGTTTCATTTCTGTTGTACTTTAGATTATACAAAGTGTTATCATATGATATTTGTCTTTCTCTTTCTGACTTCACTTAGTTGATACTTTCTAGATCCTTCCATGTTGCTGCTAATGGCATTATCAGTTTCTTTTTTATGGCTGAGTGGTATTCCATTGTAGATATGTACCAGATCATCTTTGTCCATTCATCTCAGACAGTCCTACTTCTAATCCCACCTCCTCTACTGAATAATTGTGTGATTTAAACCAAGTCTTAAGTTCTCTGAGAATTTATTTCCTTATTTGCAAAATATGGATTTATCCTGTAGATTTATAAGATTATTAAATGAGATAAATTTAAAATTACCTACATCATAAGTACTCAAAACTAATGTGAAGATGACTGGTACTGTGAATGCTTTACTTATCATAAAATACATTGAATACTTTTATCAAATGCCTTTTATTTTTTATCAGGGCATACTTTACTTTGTGATCAGAGTAAATGAAAATTTCACATTTTGGTCAAATGCTTTGAGACCAAATAATTGTTACTGGTCTATTCATAGTGCTATTAAGTGAATTATGATGCAGGTGCAATGAGTTCTTTCTCCTGTTTGTTTCCTTTTTTCTGCCCTCTACCACTTCTCCAAAGGGCTTCCCCAGTGGCTCAGTCAATAAAGAATCTGCCAGGAATGCAGGAAATAGCCTGCAATGTAAGAGGCCCAGGTTCGATCTCTAAGTTGGGAAGATCCCCAGGAGAAGGAAAAGACAACCCACTCCAGTATTTTTGCTTGAGAAATCCCATGGACAAAGGAGTCTGGAGGGCTACAGTCCATGTGGTCACAAGAGTTAGACACAACTTAGTGACTAAACCACCACAACTGCTCCATTACCACCCACCCCCAACCTCACAAAATTCTTGACAGCTGTTTTGTGGTGGCCATAGTTGACTGGTCAAGAGAATAGGCAAAGTTATTCTTCCATCAACCACTTCCCCTTCCATCCCCGTACTCCCAACCCCACAGTGCTGCAGTTCAGCCTGCTGATGCTTGGCTTTTAGTTGAGATGTGATATGTGTTTTTAAACCAACTCTTCCTCCCAGCACTGGATCCTGAATTTCAAGAGCCAATTCTTTCTCAAACGTCCACTGTGCATGCAGGTAACAAGATGAGCAACCTTTCAGGATGAGGTCCACCAACAATGTGTGAAATCCTGAAATTCTGCTCCCAAGGAAAACCTCCCCTGGGAAATCTAGTCCATTTATAGGATTCCGGTGGAGTCTTAGCTTAGGGCATTATCCCTTCTCTGCTTTAAAAGGGTGAAATGGTATCTTCACATCACTTCATGGCAAATAGACAGGGAAATAAAGGAAACAGTGGCAGGTTTTATTTTCTTGGGCTCCAAAATCGCTGCAGACTGTGACTGCAGCCATGAAATTAAAAGATGCTTTCTCCTTGGAAGAAAAGCTATGAAAAACCTAAATGAATATCTAGATAGCGTATTAAAGAGCAGAGACATCACTTTGCTGACAAAGGTCTGTATAGTCAAAGCTATGGTTTTTCCTGCAGAAGGCAATGGCAACCCACTCCAGTACTCTTGCCTGGAAAATCCCACGGATGGAGGAGCCTGGTAGGCTGCAGTCCATGGAGTCGCTGACAGTCGGACATGACTGAGTGACTTCACTTTCACTTTTCACTTTCATGCATTGGAGAAGGAACTGGCAACCGACTCCAGTGTTCTTGCCTGGAGAATGCCATGGATGGGGGAGCCTGGTGGGCCACTGTCTATGGGGTCACACAGAATTGGACATGACTAAAGTGACTTAGCATCAGCAGCAGCATGGTTTTTCCAGTAGTCATGCATAGATGTGAGAGTTGGACCATAAAGAAGTTTGAGTAGCAAATAATTGAAGTTTTTGAATTGTGGTACTGGAAAAGACTGAAGGAGTCCCTTGAACTGCAAAAGGATCAAGCCAGTCAATCCTAAAGGAAATCAACCCTGAGTATTCATTGGAAGGACTGATGCTGAAGGGGAAACTCCAATACTTTGGCCAACTGATGCAAAGAGCCGACTCATTACAAAAGACCCTGGGGCTGGGAAAGATTGAGAGCAGGAGAAGGATACAGCAGAGGATGAGATGGTTGGAGGGCATCACCAACTCAATGGACCTGAGTTTGAGCAACCTCCAAGAGATATGAAGGACAGGGAAGCCTGGCATGCTGCCGTCCATGGAATCACAAAGAGTCAGACACAACTTAGTGAGTGGACAACAAAATAGTATCTTATGTCCCTTTCTGTTTCCCTGCAAGGACCTCCTGAATCCTTCAGCGTTTAGGTTTGTTGCTTCATTTCACTCCTCTTCTTTTGTTCTGTGCTTTCAATTAAGCATTATTCCCCAGAACCTTAGAACCTTGGACTCTTCCAAAGGTTCTTCCAAAATTATTCATCCTACCCCAGTGTAACACTCTGGTACCAGGAGGGAATCTGAATGATACAAATTGGCTTACTCTAGCCTACTTACCCATTCTGCTCTCTCCATGCCCACCCCCTCCTCACTGTGATTACCATCTATAATTCTACACTGGGCTTCCCAAGTAGCACAGTGGTAAAGAACCTGCCTGTCAACACAGGAGACACAAGAGACATAGGTTTTATCCCTAGGTTGGGAAGATCCCCTGGAGTAAGAAATGGCAACCCACTTCAGTATTCTTGCCTGGAGAATCCCATGGACAGAGAAGCCTCAAAGAATGAGAATGAGCACAAGCATGAATTCTACTTTACTCCAAATGGGTTTCCCTTGTGATTCAGCTGGTAAAGAATCCGCCTGCAATCTGGGAGACCTGGGTTCATTCCCTGGGTTGGAAGATCCCCTGGAGAAGGGAAAGTCTACCCACTCCAGTATTCTGGCCTGGGGAATTCCATGTACTGTAGAGTCCATGGGGTCACAAAGAGTCAGACCTGACTGAGCCACTTTCACTTATTCCAAAGGCATCTTGTGCCTGGACCTCTTTCCCAATCTTCAGGCTCAGTATAACCATTTGTTGAAAACAGTCTAAATGCTAATTTGTTTGCTGTGTTTGAAGTGTTTTACAGGTAGTAAATCTTTCTCATATTCACTTGGATGAACATATATAACAAGCAAAATGGGAGACGCATAATACCCAGACTCTCAGCCCATGGAATGTAAGCTATCCCACAAATTTAGCACTTACACTAGTTCTTCTCTGGCTTTTAATTATGATGTCATGCAGTGAACTCTACCACCCTAGTTCTTTTGAGTGCTTTCTCCTTGACTGATATAAATTTTGCTTTCAAGGACCTCTATGAAACCTCGAGCTCCCCCCAAGAAAATGCAATTTGAAAACAATTGATAAAGAACAATCGAATGTGGTAATTGATGGAGTAGAACAACCTCCCCCGCATCTAGAAGGGTGATGTTTGCTTTCTACCTATAACTGAGCCAGCCTTCCTATGATATGAAAATGCCATTAAAGTCATGAGCTCTGTGCCATTATTTTTAGAAACCAGTGTGGCATAATGATTAAGTGCCTTGGAGCTCTGGAGTCAAGCAGAACTGGGTTAAAAACCAAGCCCTGTCATTTCCTAGAATTGTGTCCATGGGCTCATTGTTTAACCTATCCTAGAACTCACTTTCATCTTTTGCAGACCTCAGATTAATGTGTATCAACCTCACGATCATAGGGTTGTTGTGAGAAAGGAATGACAAACTGTGAAACTCTTCTAAACCAAGAAGGCAGCACAACCAGTGCAAATACCTTCACAGTGGGCTGTCCTAAACCTTAATGCATATATTAAAGCTTAAGTCACAGAAAGTGCACAGTACAGTTTCCCATTTTTAGAACCAGTTTTAGCATTGTTGAGTTACACTAAGCCAGTTTCGCTTGCTTTAAAATTCTCTTATGAAAAACTACCTCTTCTGAACAAGGAGCCACTCAATTCCGTGCCTATGGAACAGAGATACTAGCTGTAGTAATTCATTTGCAAATATGATGTCATAACTCTGAAAAGAAGCTTGAATTCTGTTTAATGCCCATAATCTCTCTTAGTATCTTCGCAGATGCAATATCTACTGAATTAATTCCTAACATCATCCTTGGCATGGTGTTAGGACTTGATAATAAAATCCTTATAGTTTTTGTTCGGTTAACTTGGAGATTTTTTACTTACAATGTTTTGTTCCTCCTTTAAGGGCAAGAAAACCTCAGCAGTTAAAAACAGTAATTTGGGGGACTTTCATGGCAGTCTAGTGGTTAAGACTCTGTTCTTCCAATGCAAAAGGCACAAGTTTGATCCCTGGTCAGGAACCTAAGACCACATATGCTGTGCAGTGCAGCAAAAAAAAAAAAAACAAGCAGTAATTTTGTTCTATGCACTATAAACAGCATTATGAAGCAAACCAAACAGTATGGCCAAAACTAATAAGTACCCGCCCCCTGCAGAACCATATAATGAAGGTGGATCCCCCCTTGATTAGTACGGTTGTGCATAGCTGTATCGATCAAGTTAGTGGCTGCAGCCTCTTTGTGTTGCATGTATAGACAGTCTCAAGGTCACATGGACCTTGGCATTTACTGAAAAACTACCTAAGTCTCTAGAAGCATGTAGATAGTTTGAAATGGTTTCTGATAGGATGTTAAACCCATGCTTGTGGGCACCTGCCAAATTTTTGTCACTGAATCAGAAGTAACTAGTCTAAGGGCATGGTTATATTAATATGTCCCTTCAGCAGAGAATTTAAAGGTTTTCGTGTCTTCTGTATTTCCTGATCATTTATCAAATTCTGTCTGACACAGATATTTCACTGGTCATTGTTTTTTGTTCAACAGACTTCAGAGTTCAGCCCATTCCACTGCCTTTTATTGCTTGCTGTTTTTAAGGAGATGCCTCAGTAGAAACCCCCTTTTTCTGTACAGTGTAATTACTGAAGCACATAGAGTGGTTATAGCAGGAATTTATCACTTTCAGGTGGAAATACTCCCAGCCAAATAAAAGATAGAGTAGGAATGCCAGAAGCAATTTATAACAGGCTCATTGACATTTTGTGTCAAGAAGCTCTACCACTGAATAAGCATCAGGTCATAAATCTCTGTAAACGTGATTAGAGCAAGCAAGTTATTCTTTAAGGGGACACCATAAAAAAAGAATATTGTGATGCAAAGCAGGAAAATTCTGTTGGCAAAAATCACCAAAAACAGCTGTCAGTAAAATTTACAAACAGCTTGTTTTAAATTCTGTCAAATTCCAGCAGCTGTTTGTTTGCACATAAAGTGTTCATTTAGGAAACAAGAATTGGCCCTAGTTTGGATTCCATTGTGTTTCAAAATCTTGTTATCAGTTTAATAAAAATTCATACGATAAACTTCTTTTCAAGGTCAAGTGAGATGTAATCAGTATATTTAAGTAAGCCTTAGACACAGTATATGTTCAATAAATAGTGAAATAAATGAGTGAATGACTGTATACCACTGTCCCTGAAATTACAAAGTGCATTTCAGCTTTTTTTCCATTCATATATACTGTTTTGAAAATTATTGCTTGTTCATATTGAATTCATTTTGCTAGTGTTGGTAATAACCCTTAATAGCCCTTCAGAAATAGATTTTAGAGTTTAGAACATGGAATTAAAATTTAGTTACTGTTGTAAAGTCACTCTCTGTGAGAGAAAGTTTATCAAAGCTCTCCTCAATATTTTGCATATGCCTTCATTTAGTTGCTTTTGTCACTATTTCAAAGATAGTTTATATATTTCTTCATCTGTGAAGCAGGGATAATAGAAAATACTTCATTGCTATTGTATGGATAAAGTAAGCTAATACCCTTAGCAAAGTCCTTGATTGATACGATGGCAATGGCACCCCACTCCAGTCCTCTTGCCTGGAAAATCCTATGGACGGAGGAGCCTGGTGGGCTGCAGTCCATGGGGTCGCTAAGAGTTGGACATGACTAAGCAACTTCACTTTCACTTTTTGCTTTCAGGCATTGGAGAAGGAAATGGCAACCCACTCCAGTGTTCCTGCCTGGAGAATCCCAGGGACGGGGGAGCCTGGTGGGCTGCAGTCCATGGGGTCGCTAAGAGTTGGACATGACTGAGCAACTTCACTTTCACTTTTTGCTTTCAGGCATTGGAGAAGGAAATGGCAACCCACTCCAGTGTTCCTGCCTGGAGAATCCCAGGGACAGGGGAAGCCTGGTGGGCTGCAGTCCATGGTGCCGCTAAGAGTCAGACACGACTGAAGTTAACTTAGCAGCAGCAGCAAACTCTTAATACTATCACTTATTACTGTACAAAAATCTAGGTTCAAGAATAATAAAGTGATAAGAAATTTATTCTTAGGTAATAAATGACAATATCCTCTTGGATATTAAGATCAGAATCCAGTATGTTTCAACTTTTAAAAATATATGTTCCCTCAGCCTCTCTCTTTCTCTCTCTGTGTGTGTGTGTGTGTGTATGTACATATATGTATGTATGAATGTATGTATGTGGTGCTAGTGGTAAAGAATCTGCCTCCCAAAGCAGGTGACTCAAAAAGACACAGGTTCAATTCCTGGGTCAGCAAGATACCCTGGAGAAGGAAGTGGCAATCCACTCCAATATTCTTGCCTGGGAAATTCCATGGACAGAGGAGCCTGGCAGGTTACAGTCCATTTTGTAGCAAAGAGTCGGATACGACTAGGTGATTGGGAACACATGTGCAATTTTTAGATGTTAATTGGGAGACTGGGAAGTTACCTCAAATGATAAAAGCTTATCTTAAAAATAATTATACCAACACTTTTCACTGTTAAGCCAGACATACACAATGATAATCTTTACAAGAATTATTCAAATTGTTGAGAAAAATAGACAGTCATTCTTTAATATCGGGCAGGAGTCATAGGGTAGGGAGGGGGAGGTTGGTTCCAGGAACTGCCATGGATACCAAAATCCTAGGTTGCTCAAATGCCATGTAAGCCCTCTGCACCTGCAGGTTCCATATCCAAGGATAAGCCAATCTTGGACCATGTACGAAGTTTGGGATCCACGGTTTGTTGAGTCTGAGGACACAGAACCCACAGATAAGAAGGTCCAACTGTACATACAAGAATTCTATGTATAAGCGGACCTGCACAGTTCAAACCCCTGTTATTCAATGGTCAACTCTATCTATTGGCTTTTAATTTCCAAAAAAAGTATAGAATCCAGACTTACCATATAATCTGAACAATCATTATCTGAGTCATTATCTCTTCATAGACAGAAAAAAGGCTTCAGATTGTTTAGTAACCATCCCAAGGACACACAGCTTATAAATGGCAGAGATGGGAAATAGATCCAGGTCTGCCTGTCTTCAAAGCCCAAGTTTTAAGCACCTGCATAACCTAGTTTTAATTAAATTTAGCTTCCAAGGATTTTTAAGTCCAAATTAAAGACCAGAGTGCATACTGACTTTCAGCACAATTACTCATTATAAAATTATAGAAGAAGTTTAATTCATAGTCTTTTCCCTCAAGAGAATTTACTGTCTACAGTTAAGACTAATATAAGAAACAATACAAAGTATATGAGACAGGTTATAATTAAGTGTTTGATTATGCAGTGCATCTGTAAGTATCACAAAATGTCAGAGGATAGAGTGCTTAAAATTGCTTATAGAAGACTGGGGTGATGGTAGATGTTTTTACGGGAGAGGTGAAAGTGGGAGTCCAGTCATGGAAGTTAAAAGTTTAAAGTGGTAGAAAGACAGAGGAAGATTATTTCAAATGGGCAAAATCATATAACAAAGAGACACATGATAGGGGAACATTGGCACCAGTTTGACTAGAACAAAAACATTAGATTGAAGCATATGAAATGACTGTTTTTGTAGGTCAAAAATAGTCAGATAACAGCAATTTCAGCTGGCTCAAGCTAATACATATTAAATAGTAGTGATTATGTATAGTACATGAAAGTGATAGTTGCCCAGTTGGGTCTGACTCTTTTCAACCCGATGGACTATACAGTCCATGAAGTTTTCCAGGCCAGAATACTGGAGTGGGTAGCCTTTCCCTTCTCCAGGGGATCTTCCCAATCCAGGGATCAAACTCGGGTTTCCCACATCACAGACAGATTCTTTACCAGCTGAGCCACAAGTTTCCCTTTACTATACAAGGGAAGCCCATGTACATAGCTGAGTGCAATAAAGAATTTCTGGAATTTGGGAGAGGAGTCCATGAAAAGCCACTTTCTTGAGAGGGAAGCAAGCAGGAATCAACTAATAATGGCTGAGATTATTATTTGTTCATTTATGCACTGTAAGAGAGATTTGGAAATAGGTTGCTTAGATATTCAAATAAAAGCCGTGGTTCAATTAAAGCAAATCGAATAAAATTAAAGGACTGAATTTTTTTTAAACTTGCCTTTTCAAGGCAACTTGAGCATGAGAATAAAAATTAACTCACATTATTAAAAACAACAATTCACATTTATATAGTTTTGGCATCTATAGCTGGTTTATACAGGTTCAAAAGACCCAACACTAAATTTGTAGGAATTTTACTAGCTATTTGTTAAACACAGCCATTATCAAAAAACATATTATGTAAGTTTAGAATTAAATTGTTTCTTAAAGTGGTAAACATTTAAAACTCATCACGTCCTAAATGTTTTACTACGTTTTAAAAATTGTCTATCTTCTTAGTGTGAATTATATTTTTTAAAAATTTTTATTATGAACATGCTGTAGTACATAAAGGTGTGCCCCTGCACATCTCTTGCCAATTTCATGATCAGTAACCTCCTCTTGGTGGCTTGAAATCTATGTTAATTACAGATTAATATGTCATGTCTGTAATTCTTATATTATGAATTGGCACAAAAAATTGATGATTTGTTTTTTCAGTATTCAAAACTAAGTCGGCAAACAATTCACTCACATCACCGATAAACAGGTTTCACTTTATCTTATTCATGAATTTAACACTAATATCAACCAATATGTGTGGGAATTATGCTCAGAAAGCCAGTTATTCAAGGTTTACCAGCAGAACAGAGCATCTTCCCATCTGGTGTCTCCCTTGTCATTCCCACCCCCCCCCCCCCCCCCCCCCCCCCCCCCCCTGAAAGTCTTCAGGCTACATTTCACGTTCATTCACAGACCTGGTGCTGTTGACTGCAGTATTGGCATCTAGCTTTTCCCTTTTCCCAGGTTTTGACTCAGAATCCCACAGTGATTCCTCCTGCCATATGCTCTGAGATCCTGAGATTCTTACTCCTTTGGGTTCCACAACCCCAGTCCAAAGCTGTCTCTAGTGGCTACCTTTGAAAGGTTCTCTGGGTCAACACTGGTTTATTAAAATAGGGAGATTTCCTTTTCTGCAATATTGTACCTGGGAGTTTCCCTGATAGCTCAGTTGGTAAAATCCTCCTGCAATTCAGAAGACCCAGGTTCAATTCCTGGGTCGGGAAGTTTTCCTGGAGAAGGGATAGGCTGCCCACTCCAGTATTCTTTGGCTTCCCTTGTGGCTCAGCTGGTAAAGAATCTGCCTGCAGTGCTGTAGACCTGGGTTCAACCCCTGAGTTGGGAAGACCCTCTGGGAGAAGGGAAAGGCTACCCACTCGAGTATTCTGGCCTGGAGAATTCTACCAACTGTATAGTCCATGGGATCGCAAAGAGTCAGACAAGACTGAGTGACTTTCACTTTCACCTTCACTATTGTACCTATTGTGAACTAATCTGTTGCCTAGTGCCTTAAGTATCTCTCCAAAATAATATATGAAGTTGACTCTTCTGGTTTTGCTGTGCTTTCTATGTTCTCATCACACATTTCTGAGGGCTGGTTTGGAGAAACACCTCCTAATCAACTTGACCTTCTCTGTGTGTTTCTAGCAGGTATCACTAGCTAATACACTGTATATTTAACTTATTTATCTGATTTAATATTTATATTTCCTTATGGAAATTATGCTCCAGGAGAGCAGAGGTTTTTTTTTGTCTACTCATGTCTATAACCCCAGCACACATAACAGCACTGGGGGCTTAATAGGTATTTACAAAAATGAATGAATGGGGACGTGACAGATCTTATGCTGTGGTCAGAATCATCTTGGCCCTTTGATGCTGAGGGCATTTTTTTGGACCAAATTTGCTCTACATTCCCTTTAATTAAGAGAAGGTTTTTGTTTTCTATTTTTTTGTTTTTCCTCTAGAGATTCCTAAATCATTTGTGCCCTCTGCTGTGCTGTGCTTAGTCACTCAATCATGTCTGGCTCTTTGCAACCCCATGGGCTGTAGCCCACCAGGCTTCTCTGTCCATGGGGATTCTCCAGGCAAGAATACTGGAGTGAGTTTCCATCCCCTCTTCCAGGGGATCTTCCCAACTCAGGGATTAAACACAGGTCTCCTGCATTGTAGGCAGATTCTTTACCTGAGTCACCAGGGAAGCCCAAGAACTAAACTGGGTAGTCCATCTCTTCTCCAGGGGATCTTCCCAATCCAGGGATCAAACCCAGGTCTCCTGCATTGCAGGTGGATTCTTCACCAACTGAGCTACCAGAGAAGCCCCATTTGTGCCCTACAAGTTCTCTAAAGATGATTAAACTCTTTTCCTTGGTGGGTGTTCTTAGACTCCCCTCCCCACACCATTCCCTAGTCATACAGAGTCGTAACTGGAAAGTTATAATGTAACCTAACTGAAGAGAAATAAAACCTATGAGTGTGTAAAATCAGAATGTTAAAAAAATGCATTTTCTTAATGGTTCAAATCAGAATTTCTTTTGTGAGATGGTTTGGGGAAATTCTTGATAAGATGTTTGGCTAAGAAGAGTATTCATAAAAGCTAAAGCAGCAACAGGCAGTAATTAAACCACTATGGACAGGGAGGGAAAAAAATTAGCTTTGGGGCCTGGGAAGGGAGAAACAGGGGAGGGGGGACAGAAAGAAGAGCCGACAAGACTGTCACAGGATAGGGCTTGCAACAAGAAAAGCAGCCAATGAAGAGTCCCAGGAGCTGGATGGTGAGAACTTTAAGAACAAGTCCTTAATAATGGAACTCTTTTAGCCGGCTATAGGATTACTATGGAAACAAATCTGATGCTGAGGGATTTATGGGGACTGGTTCCCTGAAAAATGCTATGGATGATCTCTATGTACACTGAAGTAGAGATGGTATTTCATGTCTCTTATGGCAGTGAAAGAGCTAAACATATCTTTGCTTACAGATCAGAGCACATCATCATATGCTGCCCACTGTCGCCACACCAAAAAAAAAAAAAATACCAGTAGGACCTGGCTGGCAATCTGGGACCTTGAAACGATGAGGAAAGTATGAAATTGTTAGCAAAAATGGTGAGAGCCCAGATTTGAGCAAGTATGCTTTGAAATCTAATCTTTTGTTTTATCTCAGTAGGGCCACCGGGTAAGAAGATTCTGGGTTTTTTTGTTGTTTCATTATTATTATTTTTTTTAATTGGTTTTGCCCTACAATGACATGAAACCGCCATGGGTGTACATATGCTCCCCCTGGAGAACCCCCCCCCTCCTCCCTCTCAACTCCCTCCCCTCGGGAAATCTCGGTGCACCAGCCCCGAGCATCAATCCTGAGCTGGCGATTGATTTCACATATGATAATTAACATGTTTCAATGCCATTCTCCCATATCATCCCACCCTTGCCCTCATCCACAGAGTCCATGAGTCGGTTCTATACGTCTGCGTTCCTTTTGCTGTCTCACATGCTGGGTTCTCGTTACCATCTTTCTAAATTCCATATATATGCGTTAGTATACTGTATTGTTGTTTTTCCTTCTGGCTTACTTCACTCTGGATAATAGGCTCCAATTCCGTCCACCTGAGTAGAACTGATTCAAATGAATTTTTTTTAATGCTGAGTAATATTCCATTGTGTATATGTACCACAGCTTTCTTATCCCTTCGTCAGTTGATGGGCATCTAGGTTGCTTTCATGTCCTGGCTATTGTATGTTGGTGGGAATGCAAACTAGTAGAGCCACTATGGAAAACAGTGTGGAGATTCCTTAAAAAACTGCAAATAGACCTGCCATATGACCCAGCAATCCCACTGCTGGGCATACACACCGAGGAAACCAGAACTGAAAGAGCCACGTGTACCCCAATGTTCATCGCCGCATTGTTTACAATAGTCATTATTATTTTTTAAACATCAGATACTTCCTGACCCCAAGGGGAAACATTTTGCTCACAGAACAAGAAGGGCAAAGGCTGTGGTGTTGGAAGATGTTTCAAGCTTCTAGCATTTCACTCTCAAAACCATCCAAAGAGTCCACCAAATGTGTGCTTATTCTGCAAGACGCAAGAGACGATAGTCCGTGTGGGTAAAAAACATTACCTGAAATCTTTTTCTGATCATATTATCATCTCAGTAGAGTTCTATTTTCACATTCAATGACATGATGTCCAAGATTTTCACACCTTTCTGGCTCATTACTTTAGGTGAATGTAGGTGCTATGATAGCAGTAATTATCAAAACCCAGAAAGAATAGGGAAAGGAAAAAGACACTTTGTTTTCCACCTATTTTTAATGGTTAAGGCTACTTACAGCAAAAAGGAGAAATATACTTCAAATGTATACATATTTTTAAAAGGATTCATATGCATCTTTTGGGGGAGGAGTAGGGAGGTAAAATGAGGGTAAGGGTGGGATGATATGGGAGAAGGGCATTGAAGCATGTTGATTGTCATGTGTCTAATCAATCGCCAGCCCAGGATTGATGCTCGGGGCTGGTGCAGCGAGATTTCCCTGGGGGGAGGGAGGAGGGAGGGGGGTTCCGGAGGGGAAGCATATGTAACCCCATGGTGATATCATGACAATGTATGGCAAAAACAATAAAAAAAAATAGGAGAGATGCAAAAACAACTAATTAATAGGCTAAGAAACAAAAACAAACCAAAAATGAAAACAAGACATTGTACTTGAGACTTGGTCCAGAGCAGAGGGTGCAGGGTCAATCCCTAGTCAGGGAACTAAGATTCTACATGTTGCCTGACACAGCCAAAAAATTAAAAAAAAAAAAAAAAAGATACATGGTCAAGCCCTTGCCCTGCCATTTGCTAATATTCTGACTTTAAGTATTTAAGTCATTTAATGCATCTAACACATCAGATGGTTAGGTGCTGGAAAACCAATCTCTCTCCCACCCCCGCCACAGATTTTATAATCTCTGCTTCCCTTGTATTAACTCTATAATAGGAAAAATAATAATTACCTCCTCATTGTGTTGCTGTGAGAATCAAATGAGAATATCTTATGTAAAAATAGTATGTAAGCTTTAAACACCAATGATTATTATAAAGCTATGACAAACCTAAACAGCGTATTAAATAGCAAAGACATCACCTTGCTGACAAAGGTCCATAGTCAAAGCAATGGTTTTTCCAGTAGTCATGTACAGATGTGCGAGTAGGACCATAAAGAAAGCTAAGCGCCAAAGACCTGATGCTTTGTGGTGCTGGAGAAGACTGTTAAAACTCTCTTGGATGGCAAAGAGATCAAACCAAATACTTCTCCTTATCTGAACTCAAAATAAGAGGTCCTCAACTAACCCCACATTTGTTAAAATTGAAACAAATTTTTTAAACTTCAATTGTCAGTGTACAATGGCCTCTGCTGAAGAAAATACCTTCTTTTAAAAAAAAAATCTATCAAGATTTAGTGCAACTTCCATTATGATCAATAGACAATGTGGCTTGCTTGAAAATTTTCCTCTGGATTTCATTTTCAAGTGGGAATTAAATTTCCTTTCTTGAATGGTAGGGTGCCAGAATAAATGGTTGAAGCATTGGGGGAGAATCACAAAATCACTTATTCTGTTCTAATACTAGAACCACAGACAAAATAACCCCCTATAATTTAAATAGAGATATCCCCAGAACTAGGTAGTTTTTAATTACATAACATCATTACAACATAATTAAAAGAAAAACATATCTAAAGATAATTTTTTAAAATATTGAATTAAAGTAACAATTAAAAAATAAAAACAAACAAAATAGAAATTTAATATGCCTACTCAGGGAATAAATTTAATATCAAGTCAAACAGAACCATAGCCCCATATCCTCTCTTATTCTCATTCACATGCTATATTTCTTTAAATAAAATTCTAGCACTAACGTATCTGTAGGTCAAGCAATCTTGACAAGCTGTGCTTTGCTAAGTGTTCTATAATTAATCACAAATTGTTAACTATTACTTGAAATGAGTATTTCTTTTAAGTATTACTTGCTGACAAGCACACCAGTTTTGAAGTAGTGGTAGTATGCATTTTAAACAATATTTGATCTATGCATCTTCTAAATAAAGTTGCCTCTAACTTTTGAAAATAAAAGTTACCATAAGACATCATTTTCTTTCTTACAAACTGAAATATGTCTGCAGACTTGTGAATAAATTGATTTATGTATTCATTTCTGTATTGTGCTTTACTTAAATTTACAACCAAGTAAATATAGAACAAACCACTACATAATACAACTAAGATCAAAGGCACATAAAAGTAATAGTATGTACATACATATATTATTTTAGTAGGATATAAGATTAAACTGACTCATTCTTAAATTCATAAAGTTGAAGAGTTGTGAACTCTAGAAATATAGGAAAGAGTTTTTTCTGCAATAAATTATTGCAGACAGTTGAACATTTCAAAGGGTGAACAACTGGGCCTATGCAAGCATAAAGAATAAACAAATCACTAAATTTGGTTTTTGTAGTATTTAAGCATAGTTTGATATAGGTAATGGCTTAGTTCTGTGTGAACATGAATCAAGTCGTCTACATCCTGTCAAAGTAACAATGGACCCAACCTTGCTAAGAGAGCAATATGATTTCCAAGCAATGCACTTCTTAAAGAAAGAATTTAAGGAGAAAAATGACACTTTGGAAGAGAAGTACAATCATATTCCAAATAGATTGTAATACAGCCTCTGTATTTTAAATAGCTTCATTTATCGTCTTAATGTATTACTTAATACAAATAGCTTATTTATTAAAAAGTCTAATGAAAATTTGAATACAAATATGGTATTCATTATTTTATAAGGTTTGATATATTTCTTAATATAGTAAAAGTTAAAAATATTCATCTTTGTGAAAATCAATATTTTAACTCACTGAAATAAGTACAGGAAGAGCAATTTTACAATTGTGACTATGTTTTTAAAATAATGAGCCTTTTACTGCTTTCCAACATGACTTCAGAAAGGATTGCAGCTCTTTTTTCTATTACTCATATTCTGCATAAACAGAATATGAAACAAAGAATGTCATGAAACAATTTATAAAAGTATATAATCACAGTCAATGAACCACATGTTACTTAATAATTATTTAAGTGAAATATAATTAAATCCTGTATGAATTATGTTTTTATGAGGAATAATCATTTCACATCTTATATTGAAGCTACATCCATCACTGGTGAGATTTTCTTTAAAATAATCTATTAAGATCAATTGTAAGGCACCTGAAGGAAATAAACTACAAATATGGATCTCCTCTTAAGATTCAAGTTCAACCTAAAATTTATGTTTAATGTTTCTATTGGGCATCTATACTAGAATCAGGGGTGAACAAAAAGCCCAGTATTAATGACCCAGGGTTCATTAGAAAGTACTGGCAGGGTAGGTACCAATGGTTTTTATTCCTCACTTGTATGGATGATCTTGACTGAATCACAATGAACAAAGCTGTTCAGTCAGTCATATCCTCCTTTCCAATTACTTAAGTCAGGAAGAGACTGAAAATTTATTCTGGTGATGATTTTCTCTGATACTTAGAATTAACAAAAAGAATACATTGGATAGAAAGAGATTCCATTTCAAGTCCAGAATTAAAAAGAAGGGTATGAGAGATTTATTTCCACATGTTGCAGAATAGCAATGCAACAAGAATGGCTTCCTCCATGTAGTACCTGTTCTGACTGTTAAAACTTGACTTTAATGTAGAAGAAAAATGTTTTTGGTCAAATAAGTATCAATATTTAGAAAGATCTTTTCAGGGAAATCAACCCTGAATACTGATTGGAAGCTGAATACTGATGCTGAAGGTGAAACGCCAGTGTTTTGGTCATCTTATGCCAACAGCCAACTCATTGGAAAAGTCCCTGATGCTGGGAAAGATTGAGGGCAGAAGGAGAAGCGGTCATCAGAGGATGAGATGGCTGGATGGCATCACTGTTGCAACAGACAAATTGGGGATTAATAACAAATAGTGTCAGATCCTGGAGACCCTCTGGGTTGGGGCGGGGGACAGAAATAGAAATGAGCCAGAGCCATTTAAAATCTCAGTATTCTGAGAGGGGAAGGTCCACTTGGGGTAAAGTATTCACCTGCCAACCCAGGAGCCACAGGAGACATGGGTTCGATTCCTGGGTCAGAAAGATCCTCTGGAGGTAGAAATGGCAACCCATTCCAGTATTCTTGCCTGGGCAATCCCGTGGACAGAGTGAGGTAGGCTATAGTCCATGGGGTCTCAAAAGAGGCTTGACTAAGGTATAAAACAATAACAAAAACGGTCTACTTGAGGTGGGTCTTCTTAACTCCAGGGCAGAATTTCATAATAAATTCTAATGTAGGAGAATGAAAAAAAAAAAAAAGAAGAGGAGAAGGAGAAAGAAGAAGAGGGGTATAAAAGAGATATGATGGTTCTTTAACTTAAAAAATTAAATCAAAATTGTGAAAATAAATTATTTTACAACACTTAGGTTATAACTGCAATTATGTGTTCATCTTTAGAATGAACAAAGTATGAGCCAAAACTTCTCTGCTTTGGGTGTAACATGGTAAAGAAATATTTTTGATAGTCAGACACGGCATTCTTAATCCATGTTTTAATGCATGTATGGGCCTCTCTTAATCCTCTGATAGTCAAATAGTTCTTTTCTGAAGCTCCTCCCTTGTCATCACGCCTACTGCTTTTTTTGCTCCTCTCCAGTGGTTGGGTCTGGAGTGGGGTACTCTTGCCTGGAAAACGCCATGGACGGAAGAGCCTGGTGGGCTGCAGTCCATGGGGTCACTAAGAGTCGGACACGACTGAGCAACTTCACTTTCACTTTTCACTTTCATGCACTGGAGAAAGAAACGGCAACCCACTCCAGTGTTCTTGCCTAGAGAATCCCAGGGATGGTGGGCTGCCGTCTCTGGGGTCGCACAGAGTCGGACACGACTGAAGCGACTTAGCGGCAGCAGCAGTGGCTGGGTAGTGAAATTGCCGTTTGCTCAAGATTCTACCAGTTATCTATTATCACTTTCAGTGACTTCAAGAAAGTTTACATTTTATGCAATATTTGTATTTTCACTTTGAATTCGATTTGCCGTTGCATTTATATCATATTCTCCAGATGCTGATGTTTTAAGCAGTGGGGAAAATAGAATCTAGTGTTAAGAGTATAGAATTCTGTTCCATTTGAGTTCTAGTTTTACAAATGGCCAGTTTTGTACTATGTATTTTAGGTATTTTATATTTTCCTTCCTATACAATCCTATATACATCCAGGAATTTGATTATGAAAACTCAAAAGAAATACCTCTTTGATCTCTAAATAATCAAGAATGGCTTGTCTTTCTGAACATCCTATAAATGACTAGATTTTTACATAGATGAAATGTAATCATTGAGAAGTATGTTTCTATTTCATCCTCAGAAATTTTTTATGCTATTCTCATGTCATAAAAATATATCTTTGCAATATATGTCTAGTCTTTCACAAGTTAATTGTTTACCTCAAAATTTAACTAAAAAATAGCAGAAAAATAATTGCTTATCCACTATCTGACTGGTGAGTTGTCAACAAAAAAACAAAAGATTCTCTATTTTAATTGCTTTTCTTTGCAGCAGTTTAAATTGGTTAAAAAAAATGATAGTCAGATTGTTGGGTTTGTCTTTAACTTCGTTGTTTGTACAAATATATGTAGGGAAAGGGTAACCATAAATTATGACAATTTGAAATGCAATTATAATCTCATGACACAATGCATATTCACAGTCAGAAAAATATAATATTGGCAAGAGCCTTGTTGCTAGGAAATAAAGCTCTCTCTACTAATTAGTATTCCTGGAAGTTTTCTATTAAATGAATGTATTGTTTCATTTTGAAAGTTTGGATTTTCAAATGGGGTTTACATAAGAAACTAAGATGATAAAAAAAACCTGTAAATCAAACTTAAATCTCTCCAATGCTTTTCAAAAAATAATTAAGAATGAGTATTCTGACAAAATCCCACTTATAATACCAAATCTCCACATTCCATTTGTACTAGTGATGCAGGAAAAATCAATATGCATCATAAAATTGACTTGTTTGATTTTACTGGGGGAAAAAAAAGGTTTACTTTTGGAAGAAGCACCTTCATTGCCCAAATTGTTTTACATTTGGTTCACTAGAAACCAAGCCATTATTGGCCAATAGATAATCAGTAAATGAAAAGATGCAGTAGAGATGCACTCTTTTCTGCCACCTTTAATGCCTAAGTTCTAATAATTTGGTTCATAACCTGCCCATTTTGTAGCAATCTATTTTTTTCAGTCATTTCTTTATTTAGAATCCTGTGACCCTTCTCATTGCTTTAAACAGTGGGGAACACTTCTGACAATACACTACTGGCTTAACTTCTCCTTCTGTCAGCCATAAACATGCTCTAGTAACTTTGAGAAATGACTAATCACTTTTCCCAGAACAATGACCATAAGACTTGTTTTTAGAATTTAACAAATCAGTTCAGTTCAGTTGCTCAGTTGTGTTCAACTCTTTGTGACCCTATGGACAGCAGCACATGAGGCTTCCCTGTCCATCACCAACTCCCAGAGCTTACAAAAACTCACGTCCATTGAGGCAGTGATGCCATCTAATCATCTCATCCTCTGTCGTCCTCTTCTCCTTCTGCCTTCAATTTTTCCCAGCATCAGGGTTTTGTCTAAAGAGTCAGTTCTTTGTTTCATGTGGTCAAAGTATTGAAGTTTCAGCATCAGCATCAGCCCTTCCAATGAATATTCAGGACTGATTTCATTTAGGAATGATTAGTTTGATCTCTTTGCAGTCCAAGGGATTCTCAAGAGTTTTCTCCAACACCACAGTTCAAAAGCATCAATTATTCAGTGCTCAGCTTTCTTTATAGTTCACCTCTCACATCCATACATGACTACTGGAAAAACCATAGCTTTGACTAGATGGGCTTTTGTCAGCAAAGTAATGTCTCTGCTTTTTAATATGCTGTCTAAGTTGGTCATAGCTTTTCTTCCAAGGAGCAAGCATCTTTTAATTTCATGGCTGCAGTCACCGTCTGCAGTGATTTCGAAGCCCAAGAAAATAAAGTCTGTCACTGTTTCCATTGTTTGCCATTTGATCCATGGCAGAAGCAAAAAGCTCTGTCTCATACACATATTCCTCTCACTTTCCAATGAGTAACAAAGAAGTGGCCTCATATTAGGAAAGGTCAGAGAGATAAAAGTAACTGTAGTAATATTTTAGGATTATTCTCAATTATTGTTAGTCTTGCTTTGAATTAAATTCTTCAATAAACTCAATCATTGTCATTTTAGTTCATGCATATCAAAATTTGGCAAGTTCCTAGAAACTTAGCAGTACATAAAAAATTATCAAATGATTTAAATTTCCCAAAAAGGTTTAAGTCACTAAAGTTCCCTTGGAGGAAATATCACTAAGAACAAAGCTAGTGCAGGTGATGGAAATCCAGTTGAGCTATTTCGAATCCCAAAAGATGATGCTGTGAAAGTGCTGTACTCAATATGCCAGCAAATTTAGAAAACACATCAGTGGCCACAGGACTGGAAAAGGCCAGTTTTTGCTCCTATCCCAAAGAAAGGCAGTGCCAAAGAATGCTCAAACTACCTCACAATTGCACTCATCTCACACACTAGCAAAGTAATGCTCAAAATTCTCCAAGACAGGCTTCAGCAATACGTGAATCGTGAACTTCCAGATTTTCAAGCTGGTTTTAGAAAAGGCAGAGGAACCAGAGATCAAATTGCCAACATCTGATGGATCATCAAAAATGCAAGATAGTGCCTGAAAAACATCTATCTCTCCTTTACTGACTATGCCAAAGCCTTTTACTGTGTGGATCACAATAAACTGTGGAAAATTCTGAAAGAGATGGGAATACCACACCACCTGACCTGTCTCCTGAGAAAGCTATATGCAGGTGAGGAAGCAACAGTTGGAACTGGACATAGAACAACAGACTGGTTCCAAATAGGAAAAAGGAATACGTCAAGGCTGTATATTGTCACCCTACTTACTGAACTAATATGCAGAGTACATCATGAGAAATGCTGGGCTGGATGAAGCACAAGCTGGAATCAAGATTGCAGGAAGAAATATCAATAACCTCAGATATGCAAATGATAGCACCCTTGTGGCAGAAAGTGAAGAAGAACCTCTTGAAAGAGTTCTTCTTAAAAGTGAAAGAGCCTCTTGATGAAAGTAAAAGAGAAGAGTCAAAAAGTTGGCTTAAAGCTCAACATTCAGAAAACTAAGATCATGACATCCAGTCCCATCACTTCATGGCAAATAGATGGGGAAACAGTGGAAACAGTGGCAGACTTTATTTTGTTTGGCTCCAAAATCACTGCAGATGGTGACTGCAGCCATGAAATAAAAGACACTTGCTCCTTGGAAGAAAAACTATGACCAACCTAGACAGCATATTAAAAAGTAGAGATATTACTTTGCCAACAAAGGTCCATCTAGTCAAGGCTATGGTTTTTCCAGTAGTCATGTATGGATGTGAGACATGGACTATGAAGAAAGCTGAGCACTGAAGAATACATGATTTTGTACTGAGGTCTTGGAGAAGACTCTTGAAAGTCCCCTGGACTCCAAGGAGGTCCAACCAGTCCATCCTAAAGGAGATCAGTCCTGGGTGTACATTGGAAGGACGGATGTTTAAGCTGAAACTCCAATATTTTGGCCACCTGATGTGAAGAACTGACTCATTTGAAAAGACCCTGATGCTGGGAAAGATTGAAGACAGGAGGAAAATGGGACGAAAGAGGATGAGATGGTTGGATGGCATCACCGACTCAATGGACATGAGTTTAATTATTCTCCGGGAGTTGGTGATAGACAGAGAGGCCTGGCGTGCTCCAGTCCATGAGATTGCAAAGAGTCAGACATGACTGAGAGACTGAATTGAACTGAACTGAAGGAGGTTTAAAAAATTATCTATTACTGTGAGAGATGCCTGAGAAAAAATAGGTTGTAAAACCACTAGACCATGGTAACTGCCATGTCTTTCTTCCAAACAATCTCTATGGAAACTGCAAACATCCTCTGTCCATTTACTCTCCCTCTCTGAAGCTTTCAAATTCATGACAAAATAAATAACAGACATCAAATTATGGTAGAAGAATTCTGAATTGTGAAAGGCAATGCCAAAGAATGCTCAAACTACCTCACAATTGCACTCATCTCACACACTAGCAAAGTAATGCTCAAAATTCTCCAAGACAGGCTTCAGCAATACGTGAATCGTGACCTTCCAGATTTTCAAGCTGGTTTTAGAAAAGGCAGAGGAACCAGAGATCAAATTGCCAACATCTGATGTATCATCAAAAATGCAATCACTAAGGTAGTTGCAATACTCATAAATTTAAGTTTCTCTTGCATCCCCTCACCTGCTCTGCTCCAACCTCACTCGTCTGCTGAAATTAGAGAAATTCCATCTTGATTTTTCGTTTGTGTTTCTCTCACATTTACTTGCTTCTGTATTTACTCCTACACTGAAATTATTTTTCCTTTCCTTTCTTCCAAAGAGAAGAAACTTTCTCATCCAAGAAATCAATAAAGATATAACAATACTTGGACAGTTTTCTCAAGTTTAACCCACCTTCCTCTTCACCCTCAGCATTTAGCAATCCTTTTAGTCTGGTATACAGTTGTAACTGACAATGAAAAAGATTTCATAAATGTGGGTATTCTTTCTTGAATTTATCATATTCCTCAAATGTAGCAATTTAGTGAACTTCGTAGTCAAAACTATTGTTTTTCCAGTGGTCATATATGGATGTGAGGGTTGGACTATAAAGAAGGGTGAGTACCAAAGAATTGATGTTTTCAAATTGTGGTGCTGGAGCAGAATCTTGAGAGTCCCTTAGACAGCAACGAGATCAAATCAGTCAGTCCAAAAGGAAATCAACCCAAATATTCATTGAAAGGATTGAGACTGAAGCTGAAATTCCAATACTTTTGTCATTTGATGCAGAGTCAACTCATTGGAAAAGACCCTGATGTTGGGAAAGACTGAGGGTGGGAGAAGGGGAAGACAGAGGATGAGATGATTGGATGGCATCACTGACTCAGTGGACATGGATTTGAGTAAACTCCAGGAGTGGTGATGGACAGGGAGGCCTGGTGTGCTGTAGTCCATGAGGTTGCAAAGAGTCGGACACGACTAAGTGACTGAACAACAAATAGAATAAGAGATACACATGAAAATTTTTTTCTTTTCCCTTCTCACCGATAACTCGTTAGGTACCTAGTTAATGCAAATTTCAATAAATTGGCAATCATGGGTTTCTCTGGTCAAAATTTAGTTAGGTATAAAATCTAATTACCTTCAACTAGAAAGCAAACTCTTGAAATTCTTAATACTAATGTGAACTAATATTATTTATATTATTATTATTGTGTTAAAAAAATGAATACATACATTACATGAGGTTGAAATAATACTGTAAGAAATGGCAGGTAAAGATGATAGAAAAGAGAAAAATAGAATAAATGTCCTTAGTTGTCACAGCGGTAAAAAAATATATATATATACACTTAATATAAGAGTCTGGCTGAGTCTATATTTTTTAAATCTTTGTATTAATTAATCTATTCTTTTTATTATTTTGTTTTTTATTTAAATTTGCCAAATTAGTAGCATGAGACATAGTTAATGTTTTCAATTTAAATTGAATTAGGTTTATATATTAATTTATATTTAATTTGTAGTTTTGTTGATTTTATATTTTCTTTACATATTTATTTTAGTTTATAAGAGCTATTAGCTTAAGAAATTAGGCTTAGTCTTACCTTGATGTGTATATATGTAAGTAAACCTCAGTATCAGAAACATTTTTTTCCATTTAAAACCTACTATATTAAAATATATTGCAAAAGCTACGTGACTCAGAAACATTATTTGAAGTCTCTATAAGGCTTAGCTAGGCAATAGCTTTCTATTCTTCCCTACTTCCCCAACAAACTTCCAGGAATAGAGTGTATCTCTCAAAGCCTGAGGAACTACAGCACCCATGCACAAGTTCACCTTATGGCTAAAGATATTCCCCGATACATTTGCTCTGGGATTTCATTTGCTAATGCAATCTTTATGAGTTAGGCATATTTTTCAGAATAACTGCATACCCACTCTGGTTGGAACTCTCATAGTTGGAAAATACAAAGTTTCAGTTTAGATCAATATTGGTTTTTAGATGAAAGTTTACATGACATAAATTCCTCAAGTAAAAAACCAATAGAGTTAATAGATGGTGGTGATAGATGTCAGAAATGTAAACTCCTGCTGAAAACTCAGCTACTTTTTTATTTCCTCCAGGAAGACTTCCCGGGCCCCCAGGCTCCAACAGTGGGCCTGGTGCTGCTCCTCTAGACTCTCGGGGTACCAGTCCTTATTGTGTTCTTTCCCATCAATCAGATGGAAAAGGAAAGGGTATAGGTGTTGGTCTTTTAATCTCTATAGCAGATAAAAGACCTGTCTCAAAGTTTCATACCCCATGCCTAGTGCATAGTAGACTATCAATGTTTATTGAATGGGTCTAGCTCCTGCAAATCTTCTTTTCCAGGGGGAAGAACACTTTTAATAAGAGGCTCTTTCTCATGGGTTACTCAGCAAATGTCAAGTCTTTTAAACTATTGCCTAGGAAAATTTTACACTGGAAACTTTAACCTTTAGAAGCCATATTAGCATTTACTTGAATGCCATGTTGTGCAATGAATAACAGGCTACATCTAAAGTTAGCTAACTTGTACTCCAAAAACACAGATTTAATAAACATGTAAAGTGGATAGTGAAATTATCAAAAACTGTAAACTCCCAGCTCATTACTCTCTAGCAAAGAACATACTCTGTTGTTAATCTTCTATTTCCTAATGATCTATTGCCACTTAGTCATTCTTAGAATCTAGTCAAATCAATTATAGTATCAGTTATTACAGCTTCCAGGCAGGAATATCCTTCATTTGCCCACATCCCCATGTTTCCCTATGGATGAAGATTTCACTGTATGCCAGGTGAAAGCACAGCTCAATTGGTAAAGAATCCGTCTGCAATGCAAGAGACCTGGGTTCGATTCCTGCATTGGGAAGATCCCCTGGAGAAGGAAATGGCGATCCACTCCATCATTCTTGCCTGGAAAATCCCATGGACAGAGGAACCTGGTGGGCTTCAGTCCATGGGCTTACAAGAGTCGGATACGACTTAGCAACTAAACCACCACCACCACAGGTGAAAGCTAATTTTTAAAATGACATGTTCTTTGAGTAATTTTCTGTATCTGGAAAAAAAAAAAAAGGAAAACTGAAAAGATAGAGGCTTTGGAATAAGCAACAGTACAATTGCACTTAGTGTGTGTCCACTCAGGCTTTCTCTATACTCACTACTTTGCTTTTTGTTGTTCAGTCGCTCAGTCGTGTCCGACGTTTTGTGATCCCATTGAAAGCAGCACACCAGGCTGCCCTGTCCTTCACCATTTCCTGGAACTTGCTCAAACTCATGTCCATTGAGTCAGTGATGCCATCGAACCATCTCGTTCTCTGTCGTCCCCTTCTCCTCCCGACTTCAATCTTTCCCAGCATCAGGGTCTTTTCCAGTGAGTCAGTTCTTCGCATCAGGTGGCCAAACTTTTGAAAGAATGACATGGCCCAGAGGACACAACAGAAACCAAGCAGAAGCAAATGGGCCCAAGATGGCAGACAAGTCAACTTTGACTAGACCTTGATTCTCATTCAGCAAGCTAAATGACATACCCAGAGGCACCATGACATTTCCAAGGCACTATCAAAAGACCAAAAAGTGGGCAGTGGCCCAGTTCCTGGAAATCTCCACCCCTTCCTCCAAATAGTTGGAATAATCCTCCCACTCATTAGCCTATGAAATTACGCAGCCCTTGAAAGCTAACCACACCACATTATGAGGCCACTGCACTTCCCCTCTGTGATGGCCAGCATTCTGTCTGTGGAGTGTGTTTCTCTTGAATAAATCCACTTCTCACCTATCACTTTGTCTCTCATTGAATTCTTTCTGCAATGAGACATCAAGAACCTGAGCTTCAATAGGTCCTGAAACCAGGTCTGTGATCTTAGTCGAAAGATCATGGGTTTTGGCTGGGTTCAGGTCCCAGCCACGTGGATTGGAGTCCCAAACTGGGTTTTGGCTGGGTTTGAGTCCCAGCCACATGAATTAGAGTCCCAAGCATGGCTTTGGCTGGGTTCGAGTCCCAGCACATGGATTCAAGACTCAACCTGAGGTAAATGCCTTCAATCCCAAGATGTAGGTACTTGAGCTTGTGGTTAACAGATTCTTTTGTTTTTTTTTTTCCCAGCATAATTCACTGCCTGTTTTCTGAAATAGTTTTCTGGCTTCAGAGAAAAACATTCTCAAACAAACACCACAAAGACCAATCTTTAAACAAACTTTCAACATGAATAATGATCATTTTTAGTAATGTAAATTTATAACATTTGATTAAAGGAAAAATTTAATGTCTTAGTGATATGCAGGAAATATGAAATATATGCTAATGTTTGAACTGTACACATTTGGTAGGAATAAAAAAATAGTTTTTTAAAAGATAAGATTTTATAACTTTGTGTAATTTGCTTATAAGATATAATAAATGTAATATTTTTCCTACTTAACCAGGAGTTAATAGAGGATCCAATCTATTTTTATCAAAAATGAAAAAATGAGTCATTTTATATTTTCATATATTAATATATTTACTAAATATATTATTTATATTTAGCAATAAATAAATATATTTTTATATTTAAATTATATTTTAATTTTTTATATTTCAATTATATTATTTTAATGTATTATATTTTGTTATATTTGTTATATTTTACTGAATATTGAAGTTCAGCTCTTGGACCAGACAGAAAAAAAAAATTCAAGTCACATAGGAAAATAAAATTCTCTTATGAGATAAAATAAGAAAGGCTGGGAAAATTCTCATGGAGACAAAAGACAGAATTCAGAAAGATTTTTAAAAATTATTGTATCATGTATCATTTTATTCTTAAAGAAAAATGCTTTCTTGCCTTATGACAATATTCAGAACCTCTCCCTAAATGTACATGGAATTACAGATTCTACTGAATGCAGAAAAGAATACAGCAAGTTTGTCTGAGATCTGGCAGTTATAAACAAGGAATTTCTAGACTCGCCTTGAATGCCAATGAATGTCAAATTCATGAAACTTACTAATAATAGCACTAACATTTGTGTAATACTTTATAGTTTATGGACACTTTCAAATACATTATCTCATTTGGTTTTCAAAATGACCCTTGGGAAAATCAGAATATATTTGATGATATTTAACTGACGGCAGAAGTTAGGTCAGGCCTGAAGTCATTTAATGGCTTACCAGATGGCTCAGTGGCAGTAAAAAGCTGTTTGCCAATGCAGGAGTCATAGGAGATGTGGGTTCAATCCCTGGGTCTGAAAGATCCCTTGGAGGAGGAAACAGCAACCCACTCCAGTATTTTTGCCTGAAAATTCCCATGGACAGAGGAGCCTGGTGGGCTACAGTCCATAGAGTCACAAAGAGCCAAACACAACTGAGCAACTAAGCACACTCACACACACGCAGTGACTTCTCCAACACCACAACTCAAAAGCATCAGTTCTTCAGTGCTCAGCTTTCTTTAAGATCCAACTCTTACATCCACCTACTCCTGTACTCTTGCCTGGACAATCCCATGGATGGAGGAGCCTGGTAGGCTGCAATCCATGGGGCTGCTAAGAGTCGGACATGACTGAGCAACTTCACTTTCACTTTTCACTTTCATGCATTGGAGAAGGAAATGGCAACCCACTCCAGTGTTCTTGCCTGGAGAATCCCAGGGACAGGGGAGCCTGATGGGCTGCAGTCTCTGGCGTCACACAGAGTTGGACATGACTGAAGCAACTTAGCAGCAGCAGCGGCAGCTTACATCCATACATGACTACTAGAAAAACCATTGCTTTGACTAGACAGATCTTTGTTGGTGTAGTGATGTCTCTGTTTTTTAACACACTGTCTAAGGGCTTCCCTGATAGCTCAGTTGCTAAAGAATCCTGCAATGCAGGAGACTCTGGTTTGATTCCTGGGTAGGAAGATCTGCTGGAGAATGGATGGGCTACCCATTCCAGTATTCTTGGGCTTCGCTTATGGCTCAGCTAGTAAAGAATCTGCCTGCAATGCTGGAGACATGGGTTCAATCCCTGGGTTGGGAAGATCCCCTGGAGAAGGGAGTGGCTACCCACTCCAGTATTCTGGCCTGGAGAATTCTCTGGGCTGTATAGTCCATTGGGACACGACTGAGAGACTTTCACTTTCACTTTTCACAGGTTTTCTTCTAAGGAGCAAGAGTCTTTTAATTTCATGCCTGCAGTCACCATCCACGGTGGTTTTTGGAGCCCAAGAAAATAAAGTCTGTCACTGTTTCCATTGTTTCCCTATCTATTTGCCATGAAGTGATGTAACCAGATGCCATGATCTTGATTTTCTGAATGTTGAGTTTTAAGCCAGCTTTTTCATTCTCCTCTTTCAACTTCATCAAGTGATTCTTTGGTTCCTCTTTGCTTTCTACCATAAGGGTGGTGCTATCTGAATCTCTGAAGTTATTGATATTTTTCTCGGCAATCTTGATTTCAGCTTGTGCTTCATCCAGTCCGGCATTTCGCACGATGTGCTCTGCATATAAGTTAAATGAGCAGGGTGACAATATACAGCCTTGACGTACTCCTTTCCCAATTTTAAACCAGTGACTTAATACTGTACTGAAATAAGCAAAATCTACCCTGCAGCTTAACCTCATTTTACTTGGGAATAAAGCTTTGCATTGCACAAGAGTACATAAGTTGAACCTGTAGCAGCCCTGGGACACTCAAGGCAGCAATTTACATTTCCACTAAGATGCAAATGGATAATTACAGATCCCTTTCTGTCAGAAGATTTGGGGAAAAGGTGAAAGAAAGGGCCTGGAAGCACTCTACTTCAGAAAACATGGACCTCCTGCAGTGAGGAGTTTGCATAAGTAGGAGCCCTGGAAGAGAAACCTGGCCTTATCCACAAGCCAGCTGGGGCCACCCTATCCTCCCTTTAAGCCATGCTAGTGAACACCATGTGTGAAAGTGTATTAAAGTTCTTAAAAATGTTCATCTGTGCCAATTTTTTAAGATAATGAGTCAAGGCATAGTTCAAATTTGTTAAGTGATGGGCCTCCCTGGTGGCCTAGACAATAAAGAATCTGCCTGCAATGCTGGGTTCAATCCCTGGGTCGGGAAGATCCCCTGGAGAACCTCTGGAGAAGGGAATGGCTACCCATTCCAGTATTCTTGCTAGAGAATTCATGGACAGAGGAACCTGTTGGGCTATAATCCATGCAGTCTCAGAGATGTACATGACTGAGTGACTAACATTTCACTTCGATTCAAGGGGGGTTTAGACTAAGATGTGAAGAGTGAATAGGAGCTAGCCAGGTAAGGAAGAATGGCAAGCAGCAGTATTCCAGGCAGAGAAAGTGGCATTGTTATAGCCATGCATTCTGGGAAAAAAACTCACTCAGAAGGACAATGCAGATAGTGGAGTGCAGTTTATTACACTGGCGGGCCCAAGGCAGAGTCTTCTCTTAGCCAAGGATCCTGACCAGCATTTGTGAAAATCTTTTATACCCCATGTGTATATGTCTGAACTCATCACCCCAAATTCCTTGAGACTTATATAAACAAAGGAAGGGTAAATACAACCACAATAATCCCATCATTCATGTGTTATGTGTTCAAACAGTTAAACAATTGGCCAGTAATCAATAAGCCTGAGGTTACACTCCGATAGGTACAGAAAAATTTGTGTATGTTTTCTCTTAGGCGATGAGTAACCTGGGTACGATCTTCAAGGTTCCCCTGTCCTGAGGGATCTTATCCTTCTATTGTTTCCATAGGCACTAAGGACAGAGTTTAGAGTCCATTGGAGGGGTGGCCAAGCATGATCAGCAAGAACAGCCCTAAGATGGAGTCCAGGCCCTATGAATTCCCTCTTCAGCATGAGTGAAAGTCAGAGGCGAGAGATGGTACAGCCCACTTTACTGCTATGTGCCACAATCATTCACTGAGGAATTAATGTGTGTTTTCTTTACATAACTATAGATGAATCAGAAGCACAAGAACTAATTTTTTTTTTCCTTTTCAAATCTCTCTGTCCCAGCTATGCTTTCAATTAAATGGAGTCCTGGACCCTGATTTGCAGAGTTAAGAAAATTTGGGGGATTTCCCTGTGGTCCACTGGGTAAGAACCTGCCTTGCAATATGCAGAGGACATAGGTTGGATCCCTGTGGGGAACTAAGATCCAACATGCTATGGAGCCACTAAGCCTGTGTACCGCAATTATTGAGCCTTGCCATAACCAGAGAGTCCATGCCCCACAAGGAAAGATCCTGCCTAAAGCAACAAAGATCCTGTATGATGCAGTTAAGACCTGATGCAGCCTAACAGAAAAATACTTTAAAAAAGAAAATTTTCTTTTATAAGAGAAAATAGTCCGAGAAAGCAGATAGACCTTGAGGCTGTAAGATAAGGAACCAGACCTGACGAAATTGAAAGAGGCTCCTAGGAAGGTTGATGATGAGGGGTCCTGAGAGTAGCAGATCTGCATTCTACCTCTCCACTGTATCCCAGGGAGGTGTCAGGAGCTTGAAGAATGGCTGGGTCCAATCACCAAAGCTCCTAGCTTCTGCAAGGGTCTCAGTCCTCATGTTATCTATGATGCCTCTTTACGAAGAAAATCCAGGCTTGGACAATAAACAGGGACCTGTTTGGGCCAAAGAGAACACCTACTAAATCTGAGGTATGGTGGGGTTGGCCGAGGGATAGATGTATTAGTTTCCTTTAGAAGTAAGTAATTGCTATAAATACTCATTTAGAATATGTCGACTGCTTATCTCAGACTCAGAAACCTTAAGATTCTGAGCTCTGATCCAGGCCTTTGAAATATGAGTGGCTCATATTTACTTCTCTCTCCAGAATTAGTAGAGTGTGTGCTCAGTCGCCTGAGCACATGATTCTTTGCGACACCATGAACTGTAGCCTGCCAGGCTCCTCTGTCCATGGGATTTTTCAGGGAACAATACTGGGTTGCCATTCCTACTCCAGGGGATCTTTCCAACCCAGGGATCGAACCCATGTATCTTGTATCTCCTGCATTATCAGGCAGATTCTTTACTACCGCACCACCTGGGAAGCCTACATTTAGAATTAGAAGTATTCATTTTCATAATGATTTGGCAAACTATATATATTATAATGTCACGATCACAAAGACCAGAAACCAATATGAACATAGGTCACACAAAGGTAGAACATTTACCACATAAAAGTTAAAAGGAAACGCTCATATACACAGCATTGCTCTTTTCCAGGTACTGTCTTAAGTGATTGAGCTAGATTAAGTTGCATGATACTCTTAACAGCTCTATAGATACTATTTTTATCTTAAGTGTGACTATTGCCAAGAGAAGGATAATGGATGAAGAAATGCAAATCCTGAGTAGGTAACATTTTCCAACAGGAGAGAAGATGACGTGACATTAGGCACCAGTGAAGTAAAGCTAAAGGTAATTCCTGGATCAAAGTCAAACATGATCATAAGGAAAAAATAGTCCATTATTTGCACCAACATTAAAACCAGACACAGAACAACTTTTTGCCACATAGATAATGGGGTGACATGATTATATGAACTTATTTTGCCTCCTCTCTTTTGGGAGCCTGTTGTTTTTTGTATGTAAGGCTTTTTGGCATTCTCTCTCTTGGGTTTTCATTGAACAATGAAGGCTTACTGTCAAGTGATTTCCAGCATTATTATCAGGCAGCTGTAGCATCCTGTTTCTAATCATCCTTGTCAGAGTATCTAGGAGCCTCTTATTGATTATAATAAGTCAAAATACTCTGCCATTGGAAATTTTATATACTATTGTTCAATAGAACCTACTATCCAGTTGATTCAATTTATTTTATGGTAAAATCTATCAGGAATCATTGAGTTAATTATCTGGCTTGACTGTCAGGAAATTCTAGCCTTATAGTTTTTCCTCAGAGCACCAAGGGGAATTTATTCATCTGCTGTTCATATTATTCCCATTGTTTTATTGTCAATGACATGGCTGACCCTAGACAAAACTGAAAAGCAGCCAGATTTCATTTGAAGAGTCCTTCTTTCTCTTTATGCATACTCTCTTCATCTTTTTGATAAAGCATGGATTGTATTTAGTCCCAGGAATGCTCTGATATCCACTGACACTCATGGGATTTATGAAGTGCTTTGAACACCAAACATCTGTCTTTAGGCTTGAACTGATCTCCCCATTGCTAAATTCTCTTATAAATGCTTCGTCCTTATGTGACCTAACTTATCTTCAGCATTTGATACTGCTTCCTTGATTTATCATTTTTCTTTGCCCCACTGGCCTCCCATTTGGACATCCCATTTCCTGGATTTTCCTCCTATTCCACTGCTAATTTCTTTCTGATCTCCCTTGTTCCTTCTCTTCTCTCTAGTCTTTTAACATTGGAGGGATGCAGTGCTCAGAGTTTGGTTGTCTTCTCTTTCTCCCTATAATCACTCTCTTGATGCTCTCATTGCTGGAAATATCATCTATACATCCATGACTGTCATTGTATCCCTTCAGTGGGTCTTTCTTCTGAACTCCAGGTTCATATTTCCAACTACTTACTTGAAAGCCTCTCAGGTATATCTAGTAGGCTGACAAAAACTAAGCTCTGTATATTCCCCCCAAAATGTGCTCTTCATGAAATCTTTTCTGTCTCACTTGAAAGAAACTCAATTTTTCCAATTAATCCAGGCAAAATCTTTGGAAACATCCAGAACTCCTTCATTAGCTCATATCATACATCCAACTTTATGCATCTAACCTGAAAATACATCCAGAATTCAACCTCTCCTGACTACATCCAATTATCTACAGTAATACCACTCTGAATGAACCATCATCATCATCTCCAATTGGATTATTGTAATAACTTTGTAGCTACTTTCCCTGTCTTTGCTCTATAAACTGTCTTGGTTTAGGTACGTCCAATAACAGATCCTGAGTGAGAATTTGGGTGTAATTTATTTAGAAGATGTTCCTAAGAACCATTGTAGGATGAGGTGCAGAGAGAAAGGTAAGAAGAAAAGCCAATAAAAGATTTAATGTTAATAAGAAGGTGAGCATGTGGACAACTGGGGCTCAATCCTGTTGGTGATCCTCAGAGAAACTGAGCAAAACATATTTCTGAATTTTACCAAGGAGCAAGGAATAGTTAACTCTACCAATAGGATATCTCCCAAATCCAAAGAGAGCTACAGGGCTGTGCTCATCATAACCTGCTCATCATAGTGTTAAATAAAAGATATATAGATGGGTAATAGACCAGGCATCTGTCCTAAGCAGTTAACAATAATTATTCCTATTGCTTTTGTAAGGAAGGGAGAAAAGCCCATACAAAGTGCATTACTATCAGATATTTGCTCCTAAAGACAGAAAACTAAGATGGCCAAAGCAGCCTTTTTTATTTATTTGAATTTAATATTGATTTAAAAAAAGTCTCACAATCTTGTTTTTAGTTTAAATTGAAAAGTTCAAGTTAGTCTAAAGCTCCTAAAAGACTATTTTCTTTTAGTCCTTTGCAGTGGCTAGCCCTTCACCTGGTTCACAGTGACATCACCACTGGCCAGAGACATTATTAATAATTATCCACCAAGATACGCAAAGGTAACTATTAGAAAGACAAAAACATTTGCTTGAAGTTATATGTGAAAGTTTAAAATATTTTGATTGATCACATTGAAATTTTGTCAAATGAAATAAATTTTATACTTGTATGTGTTAGTCTTCAAAGAATTATCAATTCAAAAATATCCATTAAGAATCTAGTATTTATCACAAAGCATGCTAGAAACAATATATTAATTCTCATAACTGCTGTCAGTGGAGTTTCCAAGGTAGTATAATCCTATTCCTGGTTTTTCTTGTCAGCATCATTCTAATACAGAAACTGTCCATTTTCAGTGGATTTGAAAAGTATCCTTTAGAGAATTGTCTCTAGGCTGTGATAGAAGTTCTAGGACTTAGAAAAGAGGAGTCTGTGGATTTTAGCTTTTCTTGCTGCATGTTTCAGAGCTGAGTTTCACCAGATGGTCATCCCTGGTGGCACACCACCGAATTACAAGGGAGAGCGTTGATATTCCCCACCTCTGCACTCCATTAACAATAGGAACTTGGTCCTACATAGTCTTTATAAAGAGAAAGATAACTCTGCAAATGACTCTGTACACTAGCTCCCTTTATTGGTTTGGAATCTGAAAGCTGTACTTTGGCAAGGCAAAGGTGCCAGTGGCATGTAACACCAGTGAATCTGTCCAAAGCAAAGTGAAGAAGGGTGCAAGATTCCTCATCAAATGCTTTAGAAGGAGATCTAGCAATAATTTGAACTGCAGATTTGGCTCAAAAGGGAGCCCCTCTATATACTTCAGTTATGTTCTAACTGGAGTAGATTGCCTTGCCCTTTTCCAAAGGATCTTTCCAACCCAGGGATTGAACCCAGTTCTCCCACATTGTGGGCAGATTCTTTACCATTTGAGTTACCTGAGAAACTACCTGGGAAGTAGTAATCTGTTCCTTGTCCTTGGATGTCTCTGGCGTTGTGTATTGTGTCCTTACTATAAAACACCCTGTGGTGATCTGGCACTGATTCTTCCCTGCTTGCTGATAATACCCATCTCTTACCAACTCTGCTCTAGGTGACATGACCATTGGTAGCTGGAAATATTTACAGCACAGAAATCTAGCAAATGCCACAAATCCTAGTGTTTTCCCCTCATGGAAACTAGTTGTTAAACATTTACCTGCCTACCACTGAGAGCCTTTATTTAACAAGTGTGAGTATGGTTCCTTTCACCCAAACTCATTGACAAGAATCAAAATTGAAAGCCATAAAAAGACATGGAGGAACTGTAAATGCTCACTCCTAAGTAAAAGAAGTCAAACTGAAAAGGCTATATACTGTATGCTTCCAATTATATGACATTCTGTGAAAGGTAAAACTATGGAAATAGTAAAAAGATCAGTGGTCATTGTGGGAGGGAGATGTATAGGAGGGCAGAGGAGATTTATAGGGCAGTGGTAAATGCTCTGCATCCTAGTGTCGACCCAAAGTAAATAGATTGCCAGATATTTCTTCAGCAAAGTAAAAGCCAAAGTTGCTCAGTCATGCCTGACTCTTTGCGACCCCATGGAGGCTATACAGTCCATGGAATTCTTCAGGTCACAATACTGGAGTGGATAGCCTTTCCCTTCTCCAGGGGGTCTTCCTAATTTAGGGATCAAACCCAGGTCTCCCACATTGCAGGCGAATTCTTTACCAGCTGAGTCATCAGGGAAGCCCAAGAATACTGGAGTGGGTAGCCTATCCCTTCTGCAGAGGATCTTCCCGACCCAGGGATTGAACTGGGGTCTCCTGCAAACATAGTCTTTATTCAGGATCAGATCAACCCTATGTTCTCCTCTCCGTTCATACTAGTTGAATTGGCTTCCTTTTTCAAGAAGCTTCCTTGGACTCTGCTACTTGTATCTCTTCAACAAATTTGTGTCTTTTTCCACAAAGAAATTTTCCTACTAGCTGCAAAGAATGAAGCATTTTCTCCAGGTACTCCTGAGAAAATACTTCCTCGCTGACAAATCATTATAGACACTCTGTCCCTTTAGGCTGAATGAGTAGAAAAGAAACACAAGATTTATAGGTGATTCTCAAGCCTCAGAGTTCAGCCACACGTGCTAGGATGGGCAAGGGTACAGGATACAGGAAATGTTTTCACCTCTTCTCTTAGGATATCTTCTCTACCCCCTAGCCCCACTGCTACTCTGGAGAATTCTCCTGTTCTTCATGCAGAAGTGGATAATCAATACATTTTTATTGGTTCATTACAGGAGCTCAAGGATATAAATTTGCCTGGGAGAGTAGCTGGGAAACCCAGGCTCTGTCCTCAGTTAGCTGAGGGCCCAGGGCTTATCTCTGGCCTTTCATCCTGGGCCCCACCTCCCATTGTCTCTGAGGGCTACTCCTGGCTTGTTTCAGTCCCACCTGCAGGCTCCCTGTCTGTAGCAGGAGGACAGGAAGCTGGGAAGGTACTAAGTCTAACAAGCTAGTATACCTTCAAGCTGGAATACCTTACAAGCTGCAATATTTCCCTATCTCAATTTCTGGAGGACAAGGGTAAAATCTGCCTCACAGATATACTTCTTCAAGATGCTTACTCATCTCATAATAGGAAGAAAAAAAAAAAAAACAACCCAGAGTTCCCAGCACTCCTTTTTCTTTAGAATGAGACAGGAAGGGAGCGGGCAGGGCATAGCTTTAAGAAGAATGACGCAGCTGTTGACAATATGACATAGACTGGTTAGAACCAGTCAGGCCCAAGATGTCTGAGTTCCAGCAGATCTTGAGCCTCATTGTGTGATCATTATAATACATTGTTGTTGTTGTTGTTGTTTAGTCCCTAAGTTGTGTCTGACTCTTTTGTGACAGCATGGACTGTAGCCTAGCAGGCTCCTCTGTCCATGGGATTTCCCAGGCAAGAATACTGGAGTGGGCTCCCATTTCCTCCTCTAGGGGATCTTCCCCACCTGGGGATGGAAACTGCATCTCTTACATCTAACCTGCATTGGCAGGCCAGTTCTCTACTGTTAGTATTAGCACCACTTGAGAAGCAACCTATAAGAGACATTCCAGGCCTTAAAATTTTGACTAATTCTGAGTGCCAGGCCTTGATATTTTAATTTTTGTCCCCAAATCCTCCCCTCCAGTTCCTGGCACTGAGTACCTTGAAAATGCTTGTGGTTTTTTTTTCATTATTATTATTAATTTTCTTTACTTTATTGTGTCAGTTTTGCCATACATTGACATGAATCTGCCATGGGTATACATATGCTCCCCCTCCAGAACCCCCCTCCCTCCTCCCTCCCGATTTCCTCCCCCTGGGAACATGTAGCTCTCACTTGATTGGCGCCTGCTACATAGTCCTATTTCAGCTGCCAAAGTATGGAAAAGGACCTTAATTATCCTCATAGTTTTAGATTCCAATCTTTCTCCAGGAACACCCCACTTTCTAAAACTTCCATGGAAGCCAGGTTAACTATCAATTTCTAGTCTGTTATTTCATGAGCTTGTTTCTTGCCCTTGAATGTGACACATTCACCTGATGCTGTATTTACCTCATTCTCAGTAAGACCCATATAATCTTGAACCTTGTCATTTGCCCAAAGACTAGATTGTCAATGTCCTTTTAGTTTCCACAGTCTTTTGCAGAATCTGGAACACTGTTCCAAGAACTGACAATCTCCTTGAATTCTTCTTTGAGAACTCAGAGTTCCACTGGTGAGGTACACTCCTGCTTGGCTCAGTTCCCTGAAAATATGAAGACTCTTGGAATAGTCAGAGCGGAGAACTCTGTAGCAGGCATGGGGACACTCCGTGCCAGCCTTAGCCAGTTAGATATTTTCAGTTATGAAAACAAGTCACTTAATGTTTTGGTGCCTCATTTCCCTCATATATCAAAAGGGAAATAATAATAAATAGATTTGTTGCAAGACAAAATTCAATAATGAGACAATGCCTTTGAAAATATGAAACTGTATCAGCGTGAGGCAATTTTGTTATTATATAGCCTAAGTTGCTTTGGTCTTCCAATTTCAGTTGAAATTAAACAATTGAACACAAAATATCAATTTGGTGAAGAGAATATAGCAAAATAAATAGTAATAAAAAGATCAATTTAATCTAGACTTCATATTTTTATTATGTGAAATCATTTTAAGTAAAAATTTATTTTTACTTATAATGCAGGCTTAAGAAAGAAAATATATTGGAACAATTGCAAAGAATTGGGCCATCAATTTTATTAGATTTTGACATCATTTAAATATGCATCAAGTAAAGGTTATAGGTTTGTTTTATGCTATTAAAATGGTAAACTCAAATGATAACACCATATAGGGAAAATTAAGAGTTTTTATCTTACATACTAATATAAGGTGGGCCCTTTCTTTAAAAATATTAGTACTGTAAATAAATCTTAATTTTTGCTTGTGGATAATTATAAGCCAAAAGAACAGCAAGTAATAATTTTTTAACTTACAATTCATTATGATTAAATATTTTAAATATAATTTTGCATTTTGCTCATTAAAAATTTCAAGAGTTTTTAAACTCATGCCTCTCCAGGTTGTTGCTGCTGCTTTACAAGCCCACAGTCAAGGTGACTCAGCAATTCCTCTGCTCGCTTAAAATGATTTGAATTCTGATCACAATCACCAGGGTGAACGATCACAGTGCAAAGAAATCCCTAAATAATCTTGCTTTTAGGCAGCCTTCCCATCTTAATACCTTATGTTGCTGGAATCACAATACCTCCTTGGAGCAGACAGAGCACATTATGCTATGCCTGGGCTTTTCCATCAAGCTGGTCTATTTTTCCAAATGGAAATCAAAACTGTTTCCAAACCTAGTGTCAAGAGCACCAGTCTCTAGGGTGAATACAAAAATATTAGAATGCATTTATTTATTTTGCATCTTAAAAATAAATAAGAAATTAACCCTAATTTCTTAGTAATAAAACATCATTTGACACTGGCGTTCTTACACAATATTCATATCACAGTTCATGTGTATATTTATAAATTGAAAACACCTACATAATGGGTACATGCTCATATATTTTTACAGATAGGACTATGTTGCTTGCATGTTTGGAGCACCAGAAAATATTTGATGAATAGTAAAAATATTGAGAGATTTGCAGCTGAGTTTTGTCTTTTAACTTAATTAATTAATTTTGGCTGCACAGGTCTTCATTGACATAAAAAGGATTTTTAGTTGTCACGTGTGGGATCTAGTTTCCTGACCAGCCATTGAACTTGAGCCTCCAGCATTGTGTGTACAGAGTTTTAACTGCTGGACCATCAGAGAAGTCCTGAGTTTTGTCTTTGTCAACTAATTTCTCTCCTTTTTCCTCCTTGTCCTCCTGCTCCTCAAAATTCTGAACATTTAAGCTCTGCATATGACATTCTGCAAAATAGAAGTCGTAGAGTTAAATTTGTCTACTTGTGTGAAGAATTCGTTCAGGGACTATATTCTTGCATCTTTATAGTAACATACACATCTCCAAGTGACAGAGCAAACTATGTGGTCTCTTCTTTGAGAGTTAGAAGGTAGATATTTGGCATCCTGTTAGTAGTAAAACTTTTTTTTTCTATATGTTTACATTTGTAGTTATCCTTGATTTGTAAATACAGGTGTTTGAACTTATACTTTTCTATTGTCAGAAAGGTAAAAATTTCCCTCTACATTCTTAGATTTAGTACCAGGGGGCTGCAAATGTAACTGACAAAAGACAGATTAATAGGAGAAAAAGAATAAATTGATTAATATTTTTATAAACACAGGAGTTCACTGAAAAGAAATGAAACTCATTGAAGCAGTCAGACACAGGAGCTTATATACCGTTTTTAACAAAGGAAAGAAGACTTGAGCTTCAGAGGATGCAAATTGTGGAGAAGTGATAGGAAATATATGGGAAAACTAATGGAAAATAAGGGTCATTTTAGAAAGCTTTTAAAATGCAGATGGATTGCAACCAATGCAACCAATGCATGTTGGTACTTTTGATATTCATCTTGGCTATATATTGTCACTCTGCTTATTTAACTTCTATGCAGAGTACATCATGTGAGATACCAGGCTGGAGGAAGCACAAGCTGGAATCAAGATTGCCAGGAGAAATATCAATAACCTCAAATATACAGATGATACCACCTTTATGGCAGAAAGTGAAGAAGAACTAAAGAGCCTCTTGATGAAAGTGAAAGAGGAGAATGAAAAAATTGGATTAAAACTCAACATTCAAAGAACTAAGATTATGGCATCTGGTCCCATCACTTCATGGCAAATAGATTGGAAAAAAATGGAAACAGTGACAGACTTTATTTTCTTGGGCTCCAAAATCACTGCAGATGGTGACTGCAACCATGAAATTAAAAGATGCTTGCTCCTTGGAAGAAAAGTTATGACCAACATAGACAGCATATTAAAAAGCAGAGACATTACCTTGTCAACAAATGTCCATCTAGTCAAAGCTATGGTTTTTCTAGTAGTCATGTATGGATGTGAGAGTTGGACCACAAAGAAAGCTGAGTGCTGAAGAACTGATGCTTTTGAACTATGGTGTTGGAGAAGACTCTTGAGAGTCCTTTAGACTGCAAGGAGATCCAACCAGTCCATCCTAAAGGAAATCAGTCCTGAATATTCATTGGAAGGACTGATGCTGAAGCTGGAACTCCAGTATTTCAGCCACCTGATGTGAAGAACTGACTCATTGGAAAAGACCTCGATGCTGGGAAAGATTGAAGGCAGGATGAGATGGTTGGATGGCATCACCAACTCGATGGATATGAGTTTGAGCAAGCTCTGGGAGTTGGCAATGGAAAGGGAAGCCTGGCGTGCTACAATCCATAAGGTCGCAAAGAGCTGGACACAACTGAGCAACTGAATTTCTGACTCTGGTGAGTCATCTTGATACAGGATGGTATAGGGGGTGCTTTTAGGCAGATAAATGGAGGGCAAAGAACTCTTCTTTGTTGATTCCTAATTGCTTTTAGCTCAGAATAGTCTTTAAGCCAAAGTGGCGTGTTTTGGAGGGTCACATCCAGTCCCCTTCACTACCAACACCTACAGTGAATCAGCATCTTCAGCCTGTGAGTAAACACTCTGGACAAAAGAATCATTGTTATTTGCAAACCTTTTCTTCCTTACCTTCTTCCATGTAGGGCTAGTAAAAGCTAAATATTCTTTTCCCAGGTTCCCTCTGAGCTGGAGATGGTCAATAAGACATACTAGAAAGCTCTGACTTCCTTAATAAGAGGACAATTATGACCTGCCATCCATTCTACTCATTGTGACTGTCAACGTGGTTATACCATTAGAAGCTGCAGTCAGCATCCTTGCAGCCATGAGATATTAAAGTGGAGGCCAAGATAATCCTACGGGCTGGAGCCTGACATCATCAAGCTACTAGACCAAGAGCCAGCAGCTTCCCTTCTTCAGAACAGTTCTGAGAAAAATAAATCCCTCAGTGAGTTGGATCTATTTCTTGAAGCTGAGTGCATTTCTTAATTATAAGATCTCCCCTGAACAAGACAACAATAGTTTGCTTTTGGTTACATCCTGCATTCCTTTCTCAGCTGTTCCCATGGTCTCATTAGCTTTTCTCAAATGTTGTACATTGTCAAGTGAGATATCTCTTCTTATTTCTGCTAATTGGATTTTTTTTCTCTCTCTCTCTTACTGGAGTTTATTCCTAGGAGTTCTTTTAGAAAGAGCTCATAGAGGGTAACCTTTTGGAGCCCTGCATGTCTGAAAAATTTCTAGTTTTTGCTCTCACCATAAACTGACCTGGATATAGAAGTCTAGATTTGAGCCAATTTTCCCTTGGAATTTTGAAGTACTTGCATCACCATTTTCTAGTTCTTTTTGTTAGCAGTGACAGGCCTGGCCAAGGTGCTGCCTTACCCAACTGTAGGCAGCAGCACGTGTGGCTGTCTTATGGGCCTGGTCCCTCGGGAGCACAGAGTGAGTGGTTTCCCCAGGGGATGTAAAATCTTGGGGGAGCCCTGAGCCTGACACTTACTCAATTTTCATTCCTTCCCATTGTTGTTTGGTTGCCCAGTCATGTCAGACTCTTTGCAACCCCATGTACTGCAGCATGCCAGGCCTCCCTGTTCCTCACCATCATGCAAAGTTTGCCTAAATTCATGTCCATTGCATTGGTGATGTCATCCAGCCATCTCATCCTCTCACGCCTTCTTCTCCTTCTGTCCTCAGTCTTTCCCAGCATCAGAGACTTTTCCAATGAGTCGGCTGTTCTCATCCTCTGACCAAAATCCTAGGGCTTCAGCTTCAGCATCAGTACTTCTAATGAGTATTCAGGGTTGGTTTCCCTTAAGATTGACTGGCTTCATCTTCTTGCTGTCCAAGGTACTTTCAGGAGTCTTTTCCAGGACCACAGTTCGAAGGCATCAATTCTTTGACATTTCTGCCTTCTTTACAGTCCAGCTCTCACAACCGTACATAGGTATATATTTTTTGTTTTCTTCCCAAAAGTCTTTAGAGGTTTTCTCTTTATTCTTAGGGTGCTGAAATATTTGTACAATGTGTCTGTATGTGGGTCTTTTTACATTAGACTTTCAGTGTTATTGGGCCTTTTAGCTCTGGTGAATTTCCTCCATCATCTTACTTTCTGTCTCCTTCCTCTCTTCTTCCTCCTCCTTCTCTGTCTATAATTTCCTTTTTTCATTTCCTTTGCTTTCTCTTTTTGTATTGCTTGTGGGAACATCTGAATGAATTATCCAGTCTTATCTTTCCTGCTGTACATTTTGCTTCTTCTCCTGAGCTGCATTCTCAGAAATCTACTTAGCTCTGTTGGCCCCTCACTAAGTTAGCTTGGGTGGTTCCCAGTCTGCCGACCTACTGTTTTATTGCAGGGGTCATATTTTTCATTTCTATGATCTTTATTTGTTCTTTCCATAGACATGAATTCTTGTTTTCTTTTTTTTCCTTTAAAGTTTTTTTCTTTTGATATGGACCATTTTTAAAGTCTTTAGTGAATTTGTTACAATATTGCTTCCATTGTTGATGTTTCTGGGTTTTTGACCATGAGGCATGTCAGATCCTAACTCCTACACCACCTGCATTGGAAGGTGAAGTCTTAACCACTGGACTGCCAGGAAAGTCCCTCTTGTTTTTCTGTTAACTATCTTCTTTGATGTGCGTTTCTTCTTGAATTTGGTGCCTCTCTCTCATAACTTTTCCTTCAGTGTTTGGTGATTTATTTTTTATTATATTAATATTTGAAAATTCATATTTCTTGCTCAGGAACTCTGGGTTCTGTTTACAGCAGCTTATCCTTGGTGATTGTAGGAGGGGGAAATATGAAAAACCAGGGTACCTGGGGATGGTTTGGCATCAGGGCATTTGAGTCCTCATTCCTCCCAGAGGACATAAGTCTCAGGACGTTGGCCTCCTCCAGCTCAAGCACCTGTTCTGTGTGCCTCCCACATGGGCATTTCTACTTAGAAAATAATACTCATGGTTTAGGTCAGTCTAGGGATGAGTCCGATGCTGGGAAAGACTGAAGGCAGAAGGAGAAAGAAGTGGCAGATGAAGAGAGTTAGATAGCATCACCAACTCAATGGACATGAGTCTGAGCAAACTCTGGAAGATAGTGAAGGACAGGGAAGCCTGGCGGGTTGCAGTCTATGGGGTCCCAAAACATCAGACACAACTTAGCAACTGAACAACAACAGCAACAAGGAGGAGTCAAAATCTCTCTTGCCTTTTCTTCAGTCTTGCTGTTCTTAAGGAGACTATTGAGGATTCAGGGCCTTGTTTGCCTGTCTAGTGCTCATGTTCGGAGACCTTCTATTCTAGGTAGACAGTTCCTGAAGTTTAGAGTGTTACCTGTAGAAGAGTATCCATGCTCCAACACCCATGTTCCAAACACAGTGAATTAATACCCTAATGGCATTTTGATACCTTCTCAATCTCTCTTGTTTTTTTGAACTTGGGATATCTCTGGACTTTCTCTTACTTCACCAGTCATTTCTGCTTGTGCTTTTCTTTTTTCAGTCTGTTTCTCTGTCCATATGCTCCTATCTGTTTTCTACCATTCAGGACTTTCTGTTTCACTGATGGCACCCTTATTTTTTAGCACTATGACAGAAATATCTCTTCAAAAGATATTTTCTGGGACTTCTCTGACAATCCAGTGGTTAAGACTCTGAGCTCCCACTGTAGGAGGTATGGGTTAAATCCTTGGTTGGGGAATTAAGATCCTATACGCCATTTGGTGTGTCCCAAGCAAAATATATATTTTCTGTTATGTAAAAATTCCTGGGCAGGAAAAGTGGGTAAATGCTATATTTGGTCTTAATTTTTATAGTAATGTTTTCTGGTTATTACTCATAAATTTGGAAATGCAACTCAAGCCAAAAGTAAAAATCACATAACACTACTACCTTGAGATAATTAGTATTCATAACTTGATATTTATCTTTTGGGGTATTCTATTAATATTTGTTGAAACAAAAATGATTTCATTGAAAATATGTTTATCTTTATGTTTAATGAGTGTCTAATAAGTAGCAAGCACAGGGATGGATGAGAAGATTTAGAGATGTGATGAGGATACAAAGGCAAAAAGAAAAATTCTCTACCTTCAAGTAGCTCCCAATCTAAAAGATACAAAGAAATATAAACATTACTACCTTCTCCTAGTTATTCTATCAGACATGAAACTAAGTGTTGCTTGTAGGTATATGTGCTCAGTCATGCTGTGAAGGGATTTTTCAGATATTATTAGGGCCCTAAATCAGTTCACCTTAAAGTAGGGAGGCTATCTGGATATGTCTGACCTGGTCAAATGAATCTCTTAAAGGAAAGCTTTCTCCGCATGTTTGGGAAAGAGAAAGCCAGAGATTTGAAGAAGGAGAAAGATTAGACACAGGGGGATTGCTGGCTTGAAAGGTGTAGACATCTATGTGTGTAGGAATGCAGTAGGCCTCTAGTTGCTAAGAGAAAATCCTGGTTAACCATCAGTAAGAAAATCAGGACCTCAGTCCGACAACTTCAAGGACTGAATTTTGCCAACAGCAAGATTTTGGAGGTCTTAAATTTCCTCAGAGCCTCCAGATGAGAACCTAGCCTGGCTGACACCCTGATTTCAGACTTGTGATACTCTGAGCAGAAAACCTAGCCACACTATAGTGGACTTCAGATGAACAGAATATGACTTAGGAGATAGGTATTGTTTTAAGCCACTAAGTTGGTAATAGTTTGTTTTGCAGCAAATAAAAGCTAATATCACCCACACATTGCTATAAGACTTAATCAAAATATACAGGCAAAAGTTGGGGAGTACACTTGGGACTGGATTCTGTGAGTTCTGGATTAAAGGGAGCAAAACATTGTGTTATCTATTGATTTGAGACCTCTCAATAGCATTTAATACTTGGAAAAGAGGCATGGGGTCTGGTGTTTTCCTAGAAGTATGGAAATGGTGGTAACCCGCAATAAACGAGGTATTAAATATTCCAATATCCATGGCAGACAGTGGGAGAAAGGATTAAAAAGGCTCAGAGAATGGAACAAATGCTGAAACAGCTCCTCTCCCCAGGCAATATAAGACACTGAACCAATAATGCATCCCAAACAAATGGCAGAGATTAGTGTGACTCTCAAATAACCTAAAGCATGCAGGGGGTGGTGGTCCCTTTCCTATCTCCACTTAGTTCATCAGTTTGGCTCCTGCAAAAATTAGACAGGTTCTGAAGGCTATGGTGATCTACCATAAACTCAAGCAAATAGTATTCCCAGTTGCAGCTTCTACATCAAAGATCTATGGGATCTTTGCTAGAGTGTACGGACATAGCCCCTGGAGAAGCAAAGGAAAACCCACTCCAGTATTCTTGCCTGGGAAATCCCATGGACAGAAGAGCCTGGTGGACTCCAGCCCATGGGGTCACAGCTTAGCGACTAAACAACAGCAATGTTCATAGCCACAGGTAAATGGTCTGCAGACAAGGAGCTGCTAATTGCATTTTTTGCCATCCCTGTCAAAAAGAGGATCAGAAAATATTTCATTCACTTAGAACAGACAAATGTATACATTTAGAATTTTGCTCCAGGACTGCAGCAACTCTTTTTCTGTCCTTTGTTATAATATGGTCAGAACAGAACTGGACTGGCTCCACTCTCCACAGAACATCTCTCTGGTTCACTCTCTGGATACCAGCACACCAGTTTAGGAGGGTTTTGTAAGACACAAACACTCCAGATGTGGTAGATAAATCTACAAAGATTCAGGGATCCAACACATCCATACGTTTGGTGGAGGTTCTGAGGCATCAAAGGACCCATGATTATATTTTGAACTTCCTATGTTGAAGAAGGCAACACAATGCCTGATAAGTCTTTCTTTCTTTCTTTCTGAAGCAGAAGTTTCCACATTTAGGAATACTGCTCTACTACTCTAAGCTATATAACAGGTAATAGAAAATGGGAAAGGAATATCTTTGCAGTAGGTCCAGGCTATGGTGATGGTAGCCCTGCTTCTTTGGCCACACAGTCTTGGGCTTCCTGCTGTATTAGAGGTATTGGTGGTGGGAAGAGATGCTCTATGGCATTTATCTCAAGTTCCAATGGAAGAATCACAACATTGGTTCCCAGGGTCATGAAGAAAAACTATAACATCTATAGTAGAGAATCATGCACTTTCAAAAATAAGATCTGGCATGTTACTAGGCCTTGGTGGAAACTAAATGCCTGACCATGTGACATCAGTGGATCGTATAGTCAGAATTGCCCATCATGAGCTGAGGGACTCTGTATGTGATAAAGTCAGGTAGTGTAGGGTAAGATGGAGGTGGCACACCTGGGATTAATCATGAGAAAAATGGAAGCACATGAGCATTGCACAAGCCTGTATACATACCAGTTTCATCAGCACCTCTCCTTCAGTTCACACTTAGGACTGAATGCTGGCTCCCTGATGACAAGCTAATGTAGCAAAACATTTAATCTCGGTTCATGGATGAGCTGGGTTGTTATATAGATGCAAACTCATATGGGTGGTAGCTATACCAGAGTTGCCCACTTAGACAGGGTCCGAAAGAAAACAGTGAGGGGAAATCCTTCCAATGAATGGAACCTTGGATGGTACACTGAGTCATTACTTTATGTGAAAGGAGACATATTATGCAGCTAGAACATAGACAAGTTTATGCCCAGGCTAACTGGATTAGGAGCTGGAAGGTATGGAAAAGAGACATATATTTGGATACAAGCATGTAGGCAGAGTATAAAAATATTTGTATCACATGTGCTCACAAAGCATTCACCACGGAAGAGGGAATAAACAATCAGGTAGATCAAAAATTCATCCAGTTGATAATTTATTAGACAGCCTCTTCATCTAAAGCAGTGCTGCCTCAATGGACACAGGAATGAGTAGCTATGATGGCAAGCTTGGAGGCTATGCAGGGACCCAACTGCATAGACTCTCACTTATTAAGACTGATGTAGTTACTGATGCTACCAAATGTCCAGTTTTCCAGCAGCAGAAACTAATACTGAGTTCCTCAATATGGTACCATGCCTCAGATAGAACAGTCAGCCATGTGGTAGCAAGTTTGTTACATTAGATCTTCTTTACTCTGAAAGAAGCAGCTGGCTTTTTTGACACACAGAGAGAGAGATTGCAGGCACTGATTTACTTTTCTTGCCCATAAGGCCTCAGGTTTATATAGTGTTTGCTCCATTCATGTGGCATCTTATGTACATTGTGTTAGACAAGAAACCCATTTGATGACACAGTGTGGGAGTGAGGGCATGACCAATGGATCCACTGGGCATGCCATACTCTACACCAGCAAGAAAGCTGACATCACGCTGAATGACAGCCCGGAGGCAAAGCTTTGCAATGATGGAATACCTCCTCAAGGTTTTGCCTTTAGTATGTATCAGTGCTTTTCAGCCAGAGGCAAACTTGTCCCCTGGGAGACATTTGGCAAATTCTAAAAGATGTTCTTGGTTGTCACAGCTGGGGATTACAGCTAGCTTCTAATGGAGGGAAGCCAAAGATACCACTAAACATCTTATATTACACAGGATAGCTCCACAATGAAATATGCAACTCCAAATGACAATAGTACCAAAGTAGAGTAATCTGACTTTAAATTGATGGACTCATATGGTGCAATTTCCCTGGAGTTATAGTACAACTTACTCACGGATTCCAGATCAATACTCATCTGGGATCCATGAATAAGAAACAGAAGTGGCCCATTTACCATCACTTCCACCTAGTCTCTATAGCACTTGCAATCTCAAGAATACTTGCTTAATAAATCCCATGCATATAACCTCCACCGCAGTCTTTTTCCTGTGGAACCCCATCTGTGGCAGATTATAAATTGAGCCAAGGCAGTAGCAATAACAATAAAGACTGCATAGCCATTTTAGAATATTTTAGAGAAAAATAGAGTTCATTACCAATTGGATGTAAAAGGAAGGGGAAACGGAAGACTTAATTATAACTTTTAGGTTTACTTGGACAACTGGGTTGGCAATGGTGCATCATCAAGATAAGGAATATAGAAATGGGAGAATATGAGGGAGAAAATTACCAATTTTTTGTGTACATTTTCATCATGTATATAAAGGAAAATGCACCAATACAGTATGTATAAAGTTACTAGGCCAAATCATATGAACTTGCCATTTTTATAGGTCAGAAACCTGTCAAATGTTGGCAATTTCAAGTGGATCAACCTAGTAGTTACATATTAGCTTCCACATGGGAAAATTTACTATTTTTATTGAAACTTATGTAGGTCATATACGATTTTAGAAAGGTAATATCTGTCAGAATGAAAAGATAATCTTTTGGGTAATGATATATCATTCACATCAAAACTTCCAAAGTAAGAATGGAAGTCACATATTATTGCTTTAAGGCACATTAGGGGCTCTTGATGAGATTCGAAATTCTGTTTTATATCAATTTTCTTGTGAGAGTGGAGACATAATTGCTACAAGTAGAGCCAGGAAAGGTCAGAGATAACTTCATTTCCATGCCAAAGCTTTCAAAAACATGCTATCATCCATCATAAAAAAAAAAAAAGAATCTAAGACAGATGTGGTGTGCTGTGGCATTTGGTTTGCCTATCAACAGGCTCAACTGCAGAACCCCAAATAGCTCCATGCACTTTTGTGTGTGGGCTCAGTCACTTCAGTCATGTCTAACTCTTTGCATGACCCCATGGACTGTAGGCCACCAGGCTCCTCTGTCCATGGGATTCTCCAGGAAAGAACACTGGAGTGGGTTGTCATTTCCTCCTCCAGGGGATCTTCCTGATTCAGGGACTGAACACATATCTCCTGCAGTGGCAGGTGGATTCTTTACCTGCTGAGCCATCAGGGGAAGCCCAATGCAGTTTTAGGTGAGATCAAAGCTATGAACTTACAGAAATGCTTACATCATCTTTATAGGCTGAAAAATACACTCATTATACAAAGTTTCATCAAGGCTGAAGCATGTAATGGGGATTGAATGTGGGTATCCAAATATTGCTGACATAATTATTTAAAATGGTAGCTGAGGTCGTGGAGCCAGAAAAAGGCAATGCTTCTTGTTATTGTTCTAAGCCTGAGAATCTGGTTTTCATTCCTTCATTGCAGAAGTAGTCCATTGGATCTATACTAATCTGATCAGGGAAAGATAAATATTCATGACTAATATTATGTTAAACCACTGATCTGAAGAGATAGAAAATTAGAATATGTACATGCAGAGTTCCAGAGAAGAGCAAGGAGATATTAGAAGGGCTTCTTCAATGAACAATGCAAAGAAATAGAGGAAAACAACAGAATGGGAAAGACTAGAGATCTCAGGAAAATTGGAGATATCAAGGAAACATTTTATGCAAGGGTGGGCACAATAAAGGGCAGAAACAGTAATGGAAGCAGAAGAAATTAAGAAGAGACAGCAAGAATATGCATAAGAACTATATTTTAAAAAGGCCTTAATGATTGGAATAACCTTGGTGGTGTGGTCACTCTCCTAGAGCCAGACATCCTGAAGTATGAAGTCAAGTGGGCCTGAGGAAGCATTACTGCAATCAAAGCTAGTAGAGGTGATGGAATCCCAGGTGAGCTATTTCAAATCCTAACAGATGATGCTGTGAAAGTGCTGTACTCAAAATGCCAGCAAATTTGTAAAACTCAGCAGTGGCCACAGTACTGGAAAATATCAGTTTTCATTCTGATCTTAAAGAAGAGCAGTGCCAAAAAATGTTCAAACCACCAGACAATTGTGCTCAATTCACATGTTAGTAAGGTTATGCTCAAAATCCTTCAAGCTAGGCTTCAACAGTACATGAACAAGAACTTCCAGATGCACAAGCTGGATTTAGAAAAGACAGAGCAACCAGAGATCAAATTGCCAACATCTGCTGGACCACAGAAAAAGCAAAGGAATTCCAGACAAACATCTGCTTCATTGACTACACTAAAGCCTTTGACTGTGTGGATCACAATACCAGACCACCTGACCTACCTCCTGAGAAACCTGTATGCAAGTCAAGAAGCAACAGTTAGAACTGGACATGGAACAAAAGACTGTTTCCAAATTGGGAAAGGAGTACATCAAGGTTCTATATTGCCACCTGATATTTAACTTCTATGTAGAGTATATCATGCAAACCAGACTGGATGAAACACAAGCTGGGATCAAGGTGGCCAGGAGACATATCAACAACCTCAGATATGCAGGTGATACCACTCTAATGGCAGAAAACAAAGGAACTAAAGAGTCTCTTGTTGAGGGTGAAAGAGGAGAGTGAAAATTTGGCTTAAAACTCAACATTGAAAAGACTAAGATCACAGCATCCAGTCCCATCATTTCATGGCAAAAATTGTTCCACTGTTAAGGAACAATGGAAACAGTGACAGACTTTATTTTCTTGGGCTCCGAATTCACTGTGGATGGTGACTGCAACCATGAAATTAAATGATGCTTGCTCTTTGGAAGGAAAGCTATGACAAACCTAGACAGCATATTAAAAAGCAGAGACATTAATTCACCAACAAAGATTTATATAGTTGAAGCTATGGTTATTCCAGTAGCCATGTATGGATGTGAGAGTTGGAACATAAAGACAGTGGAGTGCCAAAGAATTGATGCTTTTGAATTGTGCTGTAGGAGAAGACTCTTGAGAACTCCTTGGACTGTAAGGATATCAAACCAGTCAATCCTAAAAGAAATCAGTCCTGAATATTCATTGGAAGGACTGATGCTGATGCACCAATACTTTGGCCACCTGATGTGAAGAGCTTATTTGTTGGAATAAACCCTGTTGTTGGGAAAGACTGAAGGCAGAAGGAGAATAGGACAACATAGGACAAAGATGGTTAGATAGGATCATCGACGTGAATTTGAGCAAACTCCAGGAGGTAGTGATGGACAGGGAAGCCTGGCATGCTGCAGTCCATGGGGTTGCAAAGAATTGTATACAACTTAGTGACTCTACAACTACATGCAAAAAGAAAAATAATAACAACCCTCTTAAAATATAAGAATAGATTTGAGGACAGAGGACTGACATTATTCACAGACATGCCTAAGTGAGTGATGTGGCAAAAACTATCACCACAGGTATCAATTAGAATAGACTAGGTTGTTCTGAAATTAAAACAAATAAAATCTGAAAATCTCAGTGACTTAAAACCACTAACTGTATTTCTGGCTCACATTATGTATCTGTTGCATGTTGGCTCTCGTCTCTGCTCTCCATTGTCCTGGCTCTGGAGCACTCGTTGAACAAGAAACCATTGTCTGGAACACGGCCAATCACCCGAAGTCAGCAGAGAGAGCATGATGAATTGCACACTGGTTTTTAAAGGTACATCCAGAGTCATACACATCCTTTTTACTCACACTTTATTGCCAAAGCAAGTCCAAGGCCATAGATAACTTCAGGGGATGAGAAAGTACAACACTACACTATCCTGGGGAAGATAAAAGTATCTGGTGAGCAACACAAATGGCACACTAAGACTGCCACTTTAATAGTCTGTTCAGTTCAGTTCAGTCGCTCGGTCGTGTCCAACTCTTTGTGACCCCATGGACGGCAGCACACCAGCCTTCCCTGTCCATCACAAACTCTTGGAGTTTACTCAAACTCATGTCCATTGAGTCGGTGACACCATCCAACCATCTCATCCTCTGTTGCCCCCTTCTCCTCCCACCCCCAATCTTTCCCAGCATCTTTTCCCAGAGTCTTTTCAAATGAGTCAGCTCTTTGCATCAGGAGGCCAAAGTATTGGAGTTTCAGCTTCAGCATCAGTCCTTCCAATGAATATTCAGGGCTGATCTCCTATAAGATGGACTGTTTGGATCTCCTTGCAGTCCAAGGGATAATAATAGTTTGTAGCTGAGGGGAAAAAAAAAATGGCAGTGTTGGGAGACACAGTAGCAGAAGTGATGGGAATCTTGGACTGCAGCTAGGAGAGTAATGGTAAAGGCCCAAGGCCAGAACATGAGTCACTGCAGATGGCTTTGAAGATTCAGGGGGCACAGGAGCCTTGCCTGGAGATGTGACAGGTACAAGTGTGTAAGTCCCATACAAATGCATAATTCCTAGATTTTGCTATCATCAGAAAGAAGAAGAGACCCTAATTTAGGGAAATTAGACATTTAAAAGGAAAGTTACTATGTAAAAGAGTGACTGATAGAATCCATTTCTCCTCTTGGTGACTTCCCGTAATGTAAAGTGTGCCATGTTTCATTCATCTCCTAACATCCTGCATTCAGCTTCAAATAATTGCTTGAGAGCTACACTATTGATTAAGACAATTTTAAAACAGGGAAAAAAGTACATATTTCACTTACCCATTAAATGTGCGATTTCTGTGTTAATTTCACCTTTTGGGTTTTCTGGATTTTATGTATTTTATATGTTTTATTAAAATAATTGAATTTGAGCAGACTCTGGGAGATAGGGAAGGACAGGGAAGCCTGGCGTGTTGCAGTCTATGGGGTTTCAAAGAGTCAGACATGACTTGGTGACTGATCAACAACCACAAATTAAAATAATGATGCATTTACCCAGTTATCAGTCACCATATTCATTTTTATGGTTTTAATTTATAAGGATAGGAACGGCAATTAAGAAACATGCATGGAAGCATTTGAATGAGTTTAGCAGACTATCTTGTCACTTAGAAATGTTCACAAAAGAGAGGATGAGCCCTTTTTATTTTCTTCAGTTTTATGTTTGATTTTATGAATAAGATTTACCCCAAAGCAAAATGATGTGGTTATTAAATCTTATAGTTAGGTTTAAGTATACTTGTAAGACAGATTGTGAAAACTTTTGTTAGTGGCAAAAAGAAAATTGGTTACTGGCGATGATGATTGATATCTATAATAAAGAAACTGAACCAGGTGGTCCTTAAATTTGTTTAATTATATGGGGCACTTTAGTGTTTCCTTCAAAATTCAAACAGATCAACAACCCCTCCATTTTATTTTGCAGTTATAAAATCAAATAGTTTTCATGAAGCAAAGAAACAGTCAAGCTGAGCAGTCACTTTCATCTTCAGAGCTAGTGTGGAGAAGTTTTGTTAATGAAAACAAGAAGGGAGGGAAAGAGAAGAAAACGAAGGAGAGGAGCTTTTTCAGGGGCTCTGAATTATTCTAGTATCTAGCACAATATTTTGTACATATGAAATGCTTAGTGATTGTCAAAATGAGCTGAGTTTAGAGTTAATATGTATTATATATTCAAAGTTCTTCAATTTTTTTGATTGAAAATTAAAGCTGTTATTTTATTCTATTTTTTTGGTATCAGTGTATATTGGCTGTATAAAATGAGTCATTTACAGATGTATATGGGGCTTCTCAGGTGGTGCTAGTGGTAAAGAACCCACCTGCCAACACAGGAGACATAAGAGATATGGGTTTGATCCCTGGGTTGGGAAGACTCCTGGAGGAGGAAATGGCCATCTACTCTGGGGACAGAGGAGCCCGGCAGGCTACAGTCCACAGCGTCACCCAGAGTCGGACATGACTGAAGTGACTTAGCACACACACATGGATGTATACATGTCCAGCCATGTAGGATTAGAAGTGCTCCTATTGTCTCTCTTTTCTGAAAGAGCTCATGGGAGATTAGTATTATTTGTTCCTTAAATGTTGAGAGGAATTCACTAGTGAAGCCATCGAGGCCTTGAGTTTTCTGTGTGGAAAAGGTTTTAACTATGAATTCAATTTCTTTAATGGATTTGGGGTCAGTTCTGCTAATATGTGTCTTTCTGGGATTTTTGTTGTTGTTGTTGTTAATTGGCTGAAACATGGAGCACAGGATGCCTCTGAACGAATATATTAGAAATGCTGGACCTGCTTAGGTTTAAAGAGGAAACAATTCAAAAGCTTAGGGAGATGAGAATGTGAGAGTGGATTTGTCTTTTCAGACCTGCTCATTCACACTGGAAGGGTCCAGAATACCTGCCTTTCATAGCTATTGTGAGAAATAAATCTGTGAGGTGAGCCCTGGCCTCCTTGAACTCTGTGATCACTGTTCTCTGTAGACCAGATTTCACACAGTGGGAACTGCAGCTGATGAACTGAGAAATCTAAACTCGTTGGGAGCAAATAAGAACCCAAGGTGGCAGGGGTCAAGTGGCAGCACTCAACCGCCAAGGGCCAGACAGGCAGGACCACTGTAACAGAGTCAAGGCAGCAGCCAGAACAGTGTAACTCCCACAGACCTATGGCCTTGATCATGGTGTTCCTGCAGGTGACATAGATAGGAAGTCTGCTAAATTGTTACCTGATCTATATAGAGGGAAAGGTTCTAGGTCAAGTGTCATGGACTGAATTTTGGTGCCCCCTCAAAATTATATTCTGAAGTGTTAATCTTCGATATGCTGATATTTGGAGGTGGGGCCTTTGGGAAGTGATCTGATTTAGATGAGGTCATGGGGCGTCCCAGGTGACACTAGTGGTAAAGAACTCGCCAAATGATGCGGAAGATGTAAGAGATTCGGGTTCAGTCACCACATTGGGACGATCCCCTGGAGGAGGGCATGGCAACCCACTCCAGTATTCTTGCCTGGAGTATCTTAAGGACAGAGGTAAGCCTGGCAGGCTACAGTCCATGGGATCGCAAAGATTTGGACACAACTGAAGCAATTTAGCACAGCACACAGCACATGGAAGTGGTGCCCGCATGATGGGATAAATGTCATGGGATTACAGAGGAGGCGGAAACATGAGGCCTCTCTCTCTGCATATATATATGCACATGCATACTAAGGACAAGGCATCTGAGCACACAGTCAGGTGGTAGATGTCTATGGGCCAGGAAGAGGACTCAATGGGAACCAAATCTGCTGATACCTTGATCTTGGAATTCCCAGCTTCCAGAAACACAAGAAATAAGTGTCTGTTGTATAAGCCACCTAGTCTATGGTATTTTGTTAAAGCAGCTCAGGATGTCTACAGCAGGCTCTGTAGTTGAAGTGAGCTGGAACATCCACAGAGGAAGGCAGGCTTGGCAAGATAGGGAGGTGAGAATTAATACTCCAAAGCTACTTTCCTCTTGTCTTCCAATCATTGGAGGGTGCCTCCTATGTGTTAAACCTAACTGGAAGCCAGAAGAGTATGGTTACTGTACTCTGCCTGCAGGCTAAATTCACCTCATTATCTGTTTTTATAAATAAAGGTTTGTTGGTTTTGGTTGCTAAGTTGTGTCCGACTCTTCTGCAGCACCATGGACTGTAGCCCTCCAGACTCCTTTGTCCATGGGATTTTCCAGGCAAGAATACTGGAGTGGGTTGCTGTTTCCTTTGCCAGGGGAATCTTCTTGAAGGATTTGCACTGTCATCTCCTGAATTGGCAGACAGATTCTTTACTGCTGAGCCACCAGAGAAGCCCCCAAATAAAGGTTTACTGCAACTTTATTCATGTGTTCATATTGTTGTGGATCCTTTCTTGCTATAGCAGCAAAGTTTAGGAGTTGCAATTGGGGCCATACAGCTCTTAAACTCTAAAACATATACTCTCTAGCCATTCAGAGAAAATGTTTGCTGATCACTGATACAGTTCACAAGATTCAGTCTCTCAAGGCACAGAGCAGAAGGATGGAGAATAATTCTGAAGGGGTGAACAAAGACTATTCAGCATTAAAAAGTAATTTCATATTTTGTCAGTGTATATTTGAAATAGGTTTCCAGAAGTAGAACTGCCAAGTCAGAGGGTAAATGCCTGTGTGATTTTTCTATGTATCACCAAGCTCTCCTTCAGAGAAGTTATAGCATTTTGCATTGTCACTGGCAACACATGACAGGGCCTATTTCCCCACAGCCTAATACACAGACTATATCAAATGTTGAATTTTTGCCTGATAGGTAAGAAGTGGTATCTCAATGTATTACTTCAATTTGCATCTCTGATATTAATAAAATTGAATACCTTATTGAAAGTGCAAGTCATACTTTCATTTCTTCTTCTCTAAACTACTATTTGTTTATAGGATAAATAAGATATTTTTCATTGAAGAATAGCATACTGTGAAGCTTGCTGAATGTATAAATATGTTAAAATGAAGGCATATGGAGGCCAGATAATTCATAGAATTCTTGCACAAGTCCAACTCACAGTAGTTGGTCCACTGACTCACAAAGTAGTTGTTTCCTTTGTTCCAGGATGTGTATTTGGAATGGATATCCTTGGTAGATAATATTCATTAAATTTCAGAGTAAGAGTTATTCCAGTGGGAAGGCCAGGTAGAAATTTCTAAGCTCCCCCTCCCCTCATGCCACACTTTTGAAACATATTAAGTAAAAAAATATATACATATTGCATCATAGGAGGAATAGTACTTATTGTATATGAGCGTGCTAAGTTGCTTCAGTTGTGTCTGAATCATTGTGACTCTATGGACTGTAGCCCTCCAGGCTCCTCTGTCCATGGGACACTCCAGGCAAGAATACTGGAGTGGGTTGCCATGCCTTCCTCCAGGAGATCTTCCCAATGCAGTAATCGAATCTGCATCCTTATATCTCCTGCATTGGCAGGCAGGTTCTTTATCACTAGTGCCACCTGGGAAGCATGTACCCAAATGTCCACTTAATTCACTATTTTGCTCCCCTAAAAACCCCAGATGGATCCTGGTCAATGAAAATAAACTGCTTCAAACTCAACCACGTAGTAGCACTGGAATAACTTCTGAAAGGAGGGTCAGAAGCAGTTAGTATTCATGTGGGATAAACATTTATAAACTTGCCCCTTTCATAGGTTAATTTTCACACCCTCCGTTTTGCTATTGTCTAGAAGCACCTGGACAGTTTGGTCACCTACACAACATCATTTTGATGAGATTGAAAGAGAAGAGTGAAAAAGCTGGCTTGAAATTCAGTATTAAAAATCCCAGATCATGGCATCTGTTCCCATCACTTCATGGCAAAAATAGATGGGGAAAAAGTGGAAGCAGTGACAGATTTTATTTTCTTGGACTCCAAAATCACTGTGGATGATAACTACAAGCATGAAATTAAAAGACGCTTGCTCCTTGAAAGGAAAGCAATGACAAACCTGGACAGCATATTAAAAAGCAGAGGCATTAGTTTGCTGATAAAGGTCTGTCTAGTCAAAGCTATGTTTTTTCCAGTAGTCACGTATGGATGTGAGAGTTGGACAATAAAGAGAGCTGAGCACCAAAGAATTGATGCTTTTGAACTGTGATGTTGGAGAAGACTCTTGAGAGTCCCTCGGACAGCAAGGAGATCAAGTCAGTCATTCCCAAATGAAATAAACCCAGAATATTCATTGGAAGGACTGACGCTGAAGCTGAAGTTCCAGTGTTTGGCCACTTGATATGGAGAGCTGACTCACTGGAAAAGACTCTGATGCTAAGAAAGATTGAAGGCAAAAGAATGAGGGGATGGAAGTGGATGAGACAGTTGGATGTCATCACCAACTCAATAGACATGAATCTGAGCAAACTCTGGGAGACAGAATAGGACAGAGGAGCCTGGCATGCTGCAGTTCATGGGGTCACAAAGAGTCAGACACGACTTAGCAACTGAACGACAACAACAACATCACTTTGGTCCATAATATTGATGACACATTAATTGGACCACCTGAACAAAAAGTAACAAGGTAAGCACATTGGAAGCCTCATTAAGACACATACTCTAGAGAGGAGGAGACAAACATTATGAAGCTTCAGATACCTGCCCCATAAGCCAAATGTTTAGAAGTTCATTGGTTTGAGGCATCCTAAGACATCTCCAAAATATTTAAGTTATCATGTCCCCACATTTTCTATCACTAGAAGAAACACAATGTTTGGTGGCTTTAGGGGACTCAAAGAACTTTTTGGCACACTTGGCAATAATAAATACTCTGCCAACTTTCAGTAGGACTCAGAGCAATAAATTCTGTGCAGCTGTTTCTGTGGTTTAGAGTCATCTGTGATGAGATAGCTGTGAAGTTAATGATAATAGAAGAATCACAGTTCCAGAACTTGTGCTTTCACAAGCCCACAGATATAAAGGGACTACTGGGGTGAACTGAAGGAATTATGTTCAAGGAGACTCGTTTACATTTGAACATGATTTAAATGAGATGACAGTAGACTCCAATCTGATGATGTAATGGATTGGGTTTTATAGGTACCTGGAGGTGGTGAGTATAGTTTTCACATGAGAGGAATGAGAATCACTAGGGGTGGGGGGACTATGTGCTTATTAAAGGGTTCCTGTCACTCCCACCTTCTAGTTCTCTCTCTTCTATGTAATCCCTTCCACTTGAGTATCATTTCAGTTCAGTCACTCAGTTGTGTCCGACTCTTTGCAGCCCCATGGACTGCAGCATGCCAGGCCTGCCTGTCCATCACCAACTCCCAGAGCTTACTCAAACTCATGTCCATCGAGTCGGTGATGCCATCCAACCATCTCATCCTCTGTCGTTCCCTTCTCCTTCTGCCTTCAATCTTTCCCAGCATCAGGGTCTTTTCAAATGAGTCAGCTCTTCACATCAGGTAGCCAAAGTATTGGAGTTCCAGCTTCAGCATCAGTCCTTCCCATGAATATTCAGGACTGATTTCCTTTAGGATTGACTGGTTTGATCTCTTTGCAGCCCAACAGACTCTCAACAGTCTTCTCCAACATCACAGTTCAAAAGCATCAATTCTTCAGCACTCAGCTTTCTTTATGGTCCAATTCTCACATCCATACATGACTACTGGAAAAAGCATAGCTTTGACTAGACGAACTTTTGTTGGCAAAATAATGTCTCTGCTTTTCAACATGCTGTCTCGGTTGGTCTATACCCCTTGAGTATTGACTGTACCTAATTACAGAACAGGATATTGCATAAGTCAAGATTTCTCATGTCTCAAATTTGGTTATAAAGATCATAACTTCTGGCTTAAACTCTTTTTCCCTGGCTCTTACTGCCTGCTTGTTTTGACAAGGCAAGTTGCCATATCATGAGATGCCTAATAAAGAAGCCTGTGTGGAAAGGTGCGCACAGCAGTCTTCAGTCATGGGCCAGCAAGAACCCAGGCCCATGAAGAATTGAATAGTGAATAGTGCCAACAACCATATGAGTGGGCTTGGAGACAAATCCAAGTTGATCCTTGGAATGACTGCAATCCAGATGACACCATAATTGTAGCCTGTGGGAAATCCTGAAGCAGAGGACAGAGATAAGCGTGCCAAGATTCTTGATTGAATAAGAACTGTGAAATAATGTGTCATTTCAAGACACTAAATTTTGGAGTAATTTGTTATCAAAAAAAAACCCAGTTAATATACTAACATATCATTGGATAGCTTGAGGGTCGTCTATTTAAGATCCTCCCTCCTTTTACAGCAGAGGAAAATGAACCTAAGTGTAATTAAACATGCTCTTTTAAACATTTTTTTTTAGGGTAAAAAAGTTTTTCATCACATTGAGATATTTTATTTTTCTTTAAAATAGCACCACATTTTTCAAGCTGTTTAAATAGACGAATTATTGAATCACAGAATCATAAAGCTGGAAGGGCATTTAGAGTCAACCAGTGGTATCCACTCTTACAAAGGAAGAAAATAAAAATTTACTTTGAAAAATTCCCTTTTGTAATTGCTTTCTCAAGTGGTTTATGAGCTACATGAGAAAAATTCAGCTCATCGCTTTAGCTCACCTTATTTTTGAAGCCCCAAACAGCAAAACCCATTTTAACTGGCTACTTTATTCACTAGTCCTGACTTTTGGCAAGCTTTGAAAAATCAAATCCTCTGTCAAAGGATGGAGATTTGCCACTATTGAGGATAGTCAAAGAAATTAGCTTCAGGCTCTGAAAGCAATTTCAGGAGGCGTTCTAAAACCGTTTTAAGCAGCAGCCGTCTCACAGGAATAAATGTATATCCTGTCAGGGCAGCTACTTGCATGAAGGATAGTAATTTGGATCTGTAATTTCTGCTTTGTTCCTTGAAGAGTGGAAGCATTATATGTCAACTGCGCAGAAAAAAATAGCCATCCATCCCATAACAACTACAACAATGAAAATTTAAATAAAAGGTTTTAAACAGTGCTTCAATCTTTGCTCAACCATCTATACCTGTGATCCTGAACATGTCTTCTTTGCCTTTTGTAGTTATCAGCTATTTGGGTTTACAATACTCTTTCCAGGAGTTCTGTCATTAACTATTGATTTCTGTAATTTTTTATTTCTATATCATGTCTAATGGAAGGACTAGATTTATAGTTATGTGACGTATCACTCAGTCCATATCCTCTCATTTTTCCATATAGCTCATACTTTCTCCATAGTTACACATCTTGACTAATGCTTAAAATATAACCATTACAGTTTCATCACATAGATACTGAATTATACATAGACTTTTATGTTGCTTGTTCACTTTGTTGAGCTGGTTGTAGCTACTGGAACAGCAATATTGAGAAAGTTCCTGTCCTTCATCTATTCTCAGTGGACAAGAGTTATGTGTTTCCTTAAGTTTGCCTGCTATGTGCTAAGTTGCTTCAGTCAGATCCAACTCTTTACGACCCTGTGGACTATTGCCCACCAGGCTCCTCTGTCCATGGGATTCTCCAGGTGAGAATACTGTAGTGGATTGCCATGTCCTCTTCCAGGGGACCTTCCCAAATCAAACCTGCATCTCTTATGTCTCCTGATTTGGAAGGCGAGTTCTTTATCACTGGCGCCACCTGGCAAGCCCCATGATCAAAGAGGTCTGCGATGATCAAAGAGGAAAAGTAGTCACGTGTATATTGATGACGTTCTTTGGATTACTGCTTTGATTCTTATTGCAATGAAGGCATCTCTAGCGTGGGTAATGCTCTAATAGATTGTCAGCCAATTGTACCTTGAGAGGAATAAAGTTTGCATTGTGTGGAAGTAGGGAGCACAGACACTTAGTATGTATTAGAATACAGGATGTCTCCACAAGGGAAAATGAAACAGAATTGTTACAAAGATGATGAGACCTCCACACTACACAGCTTTATCCTGGTGCAGGTCAAATTGCTTTCAAGTGTATCTTCAATTTGGTATAGTTGTCTCTTCTTACCATTCAGGAATATTCAGAAAATTCATACTTTCACTTAGGTTTTCAGGGCATTGATTTAATCTCAGCTCAGTTGTGCTAAGACGGGTTAGTTCCTAAGCTACTGTTTAACTGGAGAGAGGGCAGAACTGATCATAGTCATAGCTGGAAGCACCCTTGGTGGCAGTACTTTGTGATATTCTTGGATATTGAATCAGGAAGCAATGGTTGATCCCAGTCACATTCGTGGTCAATGCTCAGTGTTTGAATGTGACTATAGTTTGGCCTGTGCCTGGGGTTCAGAGACTGTGAACCTGAGAAGTCAAAACTCCTTTTCCTGCTGGCATTGACAGCTAGACACAAGAAGACAAGCAATCAGGAAAGCTTGAGAACAACTCACACAGGCACACTTTGACCCTAAAAATCTGACAGTTCATGATACTCTAGTTTTACCTACAGTTGCTCTTATAGCTCTTTTCCTATGTTCCTCATTCCTTTCTCCTCTTAGTGGTCTGTATCTCTCTCCAAATCTCCTATTTATGTTCTTTCTTTTTCTTATTTTTATAGCTTGCTTTGCTGTAGTCATTCAGAACTAAATAGAGTGCCAACCTCTGAACCAATCCATAGTATATTACTGTGACTTGAATCCCATCTTCTCAGTTACCAATAAATTGCAATTCATTTCTCACAGCTTCCTGACATAACCTCTGACTGGTTCACACTAAATCTTTGCTGTATCCCAGAAATCTTACCTAGCCTAGACTCTGGTTCACTTTTAGGGTTACCCCATGTCTTTCTAGGAGAATTATCCCAGTTATTAGAGTATTGTTGAATTTCTTCTTAAAGTTTGAGACAATATTTAAAAATTAGAGAGAAACTATATTGATTATGGACAAATTCTTTAAAAAGTTCAAAAACTTCTAATGTCATTTCAGATTGAAGAAACATGATACTTTGCTATAGAATGGCTGGTATTTTCTTTTCCTTTCTTAAGAAAAAAGTTGAAAAACACCAAAGTATTCATCTTTTCTCAAGTCAAGGCTTTGCTCTGGTGGGTTGGGAACTTTTCTGAACCCTTTCTATAAGAAGTAATTGGATGTGTGCATAAGATGAATTACAATTCAAACCAGTCACTTCAAGCATACAAATTGGCTCCCCTGAAAACATAGCAAATTCATTTCTGGTGAATTTTCAAAAGTCAGTTTGGCAAAGGGAGGTAGAAAAAATAATGACAACTTCTCATAGCACTGATTATTTCATATGTAAGCTGGTTTGTATAATTTGTGCTGTTATCAGTGACACAACTCAATTATGCTTTCCTTAATGGACTGGAGATCTCATATGGCCAAATGCTACTCCTCTACACCACAACCACTGCCCTGATACTGCCAGTTAGAAACAGCACAGACCACCACCACATTCTTTAGAAATCCTTTCCAAATAGAGAGCCTACTCTTCATTTTATATAACAATCTTATCTCTAGTGTTGTATGGATCTCAATAGAAGATACCCTATGGATTATCTGGTTGGAGAATGGAAAAGAAACATATTTTGTGAACAGTTTATTCCTATGACATTGAAAGAGAATGTCATAGGAATAAACATTCTATGCTTATTCCCCTTATTAGAAGGGATGATGCTAGGTACAAAGAAGAGAATTTGTACTCATACATATCTGCGCTCCTAGCAGTAGAGTCTTAGCAAATTTACCTGCGGGCTACGTAGCACCACTGGAAATTTCCTTTGTAGCCAGTTATTTGTTTCTGGCTATTCTCAATTAACGTGCATTTAAAAATAATTGCATAGTCAGAAAAAGCTTTTCAAAGCCTCCAAAATGGCATTTCTGTCTCTCAAAATAGAACATCATTGACCAAAATGATGCTTTAGAGTAAATGACAAATAATATCTGAAAAAGGCAGGCAGGGTAAGCGAAGAGAAAGCAGGGTCAGTCTTTAACAACCTAAGTGATCACATTTCCTAAAGGGCCTTTTTGAGAAGGTCATCCAAAGGTCATGACTATCAGTTCATCCAAGAACTGGGCCTGAACAATAGGAGGCACCACCCAGCCTTCCCTGGGGTTTCCCTGGTGACTCAGGTGGTAAAGAATCTGCCTGCAGTGCAGGAGACCTGAGTTCAATCCCTGGTCCAGAAGATGCCCTGGAGAAGGGAATTGGTATATCCACTCCCACATCCTTGCCTGGAAAATCCCATGGACAGAGGAGCCTGGCAAGCTACAGTCCATGGGGTCACAAAGAATCAGACACAACTGAGCAACTAACACTTTCACTTTCCTCCACCTTCCCTGTGCCTAAAATGCACTGCCTCTCCATTTTCCTATAGTAGGAGTGGCTTTCAAGGACTCAGGCTTGAGAGAGCAGTATGTTGTTGAGACCATCTCGATGGTACATGCAACAGAACCCAGTTAACGCCTCTATAAAATTTTAAGATTTGGTGGGAGGGTCTGGAAATCTACTCATCTTGCAGCCACCCAAGACAAGCCTGGTAGGCAAGTTCCCTTCCTTATCAATCCTGCCACCACCAACCTGGAGGGGTCTACCTCTTTCTTCAGTCTCTCCCTGCCCTCCAAGTATGGGGGTGATTTTAGATTATACCCAGGAAGATCCTGAGGAAGTTTGTGAACCAACAAGCCTATAAATATCTCTTTCCATTGTATCAACTAAAGGAGAAAACATAAAAGGCATAGCCTGAGGGCAAATGTCAGGAACAGGAGGGAAATCCTGCAGAGAGAATCAGAAACAGCATGGAGGGTACAGACTATGGGAAATAATTCAAGAAAAACAATTGTGAGTGAGAAAAGTCAAAGCATTAAGGCAATTAGTCCCATAAAAATGTTTTAAAAAGGAAGAAAAAGAGAAAAGTAAATCAAACTTTAAGGATTTACACTAAAGGTAGCAGATGTTTAGTAAAAATGTTTATATCTAGATACTGAGCTAATTCAGTTCAATTTAGTTCAGTTGCTCAGTCGTGTCTGACTCCCTATCCATCACCAACTCCTGGAGTCCGCCCAAACCATGTCCATTGAGTCCACGATGCCATCCAACCATCTCATCCTCTGTTATCCCCTTCTCCTCCCGCTCCCAATCTTTCCCAGCATCAGGGTGTTTTCAAATGAGTCAGCTCTTTGCATCAAGTGGCCAAAGTATTGGAGTTTCAGCTTCAACATCAGTCCTTCCAATGAACACCCAGGATTGGTCTCCTTTAAGATGGACTGGTAGGATATCCTTGCAGTCCAAGGGACTCTCAAGAGTCTTCTCCAACATCACAGTTCAAAAGCATCAATTCTTTGGTACTCAGCTTTCTTTAGAGTTCAACTCTCACATCCATACATGACTACTGGAAAAACCATAGCCTTGACTAGACAGACCTTTGTTGGCAAAGTAATGTCTCTGCTTTTTAATGTGCTGTTTAGGTTGGTCATAACTTTTCTTCCAAGGAGTAAGGATCTTTTAACTTCATGGCTGCAATCACCATATGCAGTGATTTTGGAGCCCAGAAAAATAAAGCCAGCCACTGTTTTCACTGTTTCCCCATCTATTTGCCATGATGTGATGGGACTGGATGCCATGATCTTAGTTTTCTGAAAACTAAGATCTCTGAGCTCATTGCAGAGGCATATTTCTATCTTACACACAAGAGGAATACAAATATAGGGAGATGCTCTCCTGGAGAAAAGGGATAGTTCAAGTGGTAGAATGAGTTAGGACATTGTGAGGGAAACAAGAAGAGAAGTTGATTTAGAAGACAGAAGAAGGGACTTCCCTGGTGGTCCAGTGGGCAAGACTCTAGGTTCCCAATGCAGGGAGTTCAGGTTCAATCCCTGGTGGGGGATCTAAAATCCCATATACTGCAACATATAAGTCCACACTCCACAACTAACTGAGCCAGTACACTCTAGAACCCATATGACACAACAAAGGCCCAGCACAGCCAAAATAAATAATAATAAAGAATACAGAAGAAAAAGACTTAACCAAGATCCTTGTGAAAATCTGTGATTAAAGTCTGAAAATGTTGTCACTAACAGTGGGAAGATTTTTCTTTCTTAAGAAAACCTCACACAAGTCATCTCCTTTCTGAAATATTTGCTGAATATTTGACCCCAAAGGAGCTTGAGAAACATCTACAACTTTCATTCTAAAGGGCCTTTGTTAGAAACTCTTTTTTTAATCTTTATGTGCATGCCTCACAGATGAGGAGAAATGTGTACCTTTTTATTCCCAAGCAGGACAAAAGAAAATTGTCATTGGATTTTACAAAACCTATATATTCTACATGAGAGTACAAAAAAAGGTAGATTTACTGTGAAGTCCATGATGATCAAGCTTTAGGGCCCCTCACTTGTATGGGCCTCAAATAGAAGTCAACGCTTTTGGGTATAATCTGATTTATTTATTTCTTGCTGTTGTTTTAATTTTCTTTTTGATGTCAAGATAAATCCTATTGATTTTATTATTTTTTCATTCTTATTTTTACATACTTTATTATTTACTACCTGAATTTTCTCAGGTCTTTAATACATAAATTTATGTATGACAAAGATGCTACCATTTATATAGTTCACATTAGTGTTGATAATGTCTTTGTTTCATTGAAACATCTTTAAAATGGTTATAGAATGGGCCTCTGAACAAGCACAACTAGGCAGTTTCTGGCTGTTTCTCACAACTGTTTCTAAGTGTGGATTTTATTAAGTCCTAATGCCACCAGTTGGGCTTCCCTGGTAGCTCAGCTGATAAAGAATCCACATTCAATGCAAGAGTCTGGTTCAATTCCTGGGTGAGGAAGATCTGCTAGAGAAGGGGTAGGCTACCACTCCAGTAGTCCATGGGGTTGCAAAGAGTCAGACATGATTGAGCAAGTTCACTTTTCTTTTTCACCCACTCCAATATTCTTGGGCTTCGCTGGTGGCTCAGCTGGTAAAGAATCCACCTGCAATGTGGGAGACCTGGGTTCAAACCCTGGGTTGGGAAGATCCCCTGGAGAAGGGAATGGCTACCCCCTCCAATATTATATCTGGAGTGAGTAGAATTAAGAGCCTTAACTGAGTATTGGATATAGTAGAAATACCTAGTATAGGGACCAGTGACTGCCTAGTTAATACAATAGTGCCTTACAAAGAATCAAAGGAGGCAGAGTTTCAGAATTAATATACACTAGTGAAGGTCTCATCTCTAAATCATTAACATTTTTGTAGTGAAGAGAATTGGCAAACACTTCACTCTCCACACTAGAAGGACATGGCTAAAGTTTAGGATTTTATCATCATCTCAGTTTCTCTTCAAGAAGAGTCAGTATTAAAGACTAATGGAATTAACTATTCAGGTAGCCCCTCCCTCCTCTTCAGGCACAGTAATGCTCTAGATGCTACTCAATACAGTTATACAGTCCAGGGAAAGGTGAAGGGAATCATGTCTCGATAATTAAGGAAATATTTTCACCTGGTATGTGACTTAGTAGGTAAAGCTCCTGCAATGCAGGAGATGAGATGCAGGAGACGTGGGTTCAATCCCAGGGTTGGGAAGATCCCGTAGAGAAGGGCATGAATAGCAACCCACCCCAGTACTCTTGCTTAGACAATCCCCACGGACAGAGGAGCATGGTGGGCTACGGTCCATTAGGTCAAGTAGAGTCAGACACGACTGAGTGACTGAGCATGCACACATCCCAAATTCAGCGGATAGACTTGTGTTTTGTTTGACCTCCTCAGTGATTAAAAACTGAACATTCCACATGTAAATCCAGATCTCAGAATGGCCAGGAGAGAGAGGTGACAGCTCTCTTTATATCCCTGCAAAACAGCCATTTTTAAGAAGTGCATCATAGGTATGCCCTTTACAAAGGCATGCAAACTCATTCCAATTTGCCATAATTCCCATCTGTGCCCATTTATAGCATCAAGTCCATTTCACTAATTTATATCATCTGCTTAAGGTCCAAATGCTTCAATTTGTGATTCTTGGATTAGAATGCCCTATCCTCCCCCAAATTAATGACTTTTCTTGGATTTGTGTTTCACTTAAATGTTCTTTAATTATGGAGATTTGTTCAATTACAGCATATACTGGTACAGTATCAAATTTATTCCAACAAAGAGGCTCCTGCGTCACCATTGCTAATGGCTCAGAACAATTTTTCCCGTATCTGTTCTGTGAGGCCGGGGTATCCAACTGCTTCACTGACCATCATGCTAAACTCTACGGCTGCTACCCCATTTCAAGGGTCAGATGTGAGGTATTTGTTTTAGGAGAGGAAAGGTGATACCAAGCAGGACTCCGTTAGGTCCTCCTAGGTACAAAGCCCATCTGTGTCCCTCATCTCTTGTTTGTAGAAAAAGGCTTTAGTCTCCTAGAACCTTCCCTGAGTTCCAAAGCATAAACTCAAGCAATTGCTAATGCAGGAAGTGAAGAAATACAGAAACAAAAGAAAAGCAGTCAATCAAGAAAAGTAATGATAGCATAAAACAGTCCTAGCTCCTCCTCAAGGGATATACACAACAAGTGATGCCTATCTTTCAGTTGTTCTGCAGAACCAAGACCCGCACCCCCCATCCCCACCTAGATGGAAGATGATGACTTCATGCTGAGCACAAAGACCCCAGACTGGTTGGAACCAGAAGGTTGATGATCAAGATTCCTGAAACAGCACCCCCAAATGTTGTCTTTAAAAATTGTTCCCTGAAAGCTCTCAGGGAGTTTGGTCTTTTGAGCATGAGCTGCCTGTTCTCCTTGCTAAGTGCCTTGAAATAGACACTACAATTTCCTTAATAATAACCTGGTGTCAGCAGAGCAGCTTTGCTGCATGGCAGGTGAGGACAAGCTTGGTTTGGTAACAAGGTGATGGATTCAGGAAGAGGTTGAGTATTCTGTGAGGTAAGTAGAAATTCAGGCAGATGACTAGGAGGTAAAGATGTTTGAAGGTAAGGATGTTACCTAGGGACACAGGAGCTAAAAGAGTTGTGGAGAAACCCAGGAGGGGAACTCCTTTGTAGGATCCATTTCTTAGGTGTCTTCACTTTTAGTTCTCAAGTATAACCTTTGTTGTATATACCTCTCTTCTGACATTTCTCTAACTTTAGTAAAGAAATATACATTTGGCTAAAAAGCTGACGTAGCGGTCTGAGCGACTGAAGTGGTGGGTTCATCACAGGGAAGGCTTTCTTGTTCCAGGAATTTCTGGCACCCCAGAAGAGTGGCAGTTCTGTTTACCTATTGCTAAATAACAAGCAGATCCAAAATGTAACCCACAAAGCAGCAACCACATTGTTATGCTCACAAATCTGAACATTGGGAAGGTCCTCATGTGGCTGAGTGTTGGAGTGGCCGCCACACGTATCCTTCTCTTTATTCAGTTTCAGGGCTCTTCTACATGGCCTTTTCATGTAGTTGCTGCATCAAGGTGACCTAAGGAGGTCAGGGCTTTTACATTCCAGCTGGGAACTTCAAGGGTGAGTGCAATACTTCCAACATCCTCACCTTAGAGATTTTAAAATGTCACTTCTGCAACATCTCATTGCTCAAATCGATCTCTAAGACCAGTAAGGATCTAAGAGGGAAGGAATTAGACTATGCCTCTCAGTGGGAGAAGAAGCGAAGAATTTGTGGATATATCTAATCTACCACTGTGGCCTTAGAAGCTTACTGGGTAGAGTGTGACACAGATTTCAGGTAGTCATTAACACTGCAGAAGGGAAACTCCACAGTTGGGCTGGGAACTGAGGGGCATGGTCCATAACACTACAGGAAAACTCTGCAGGGGACCCTCTCAGCCAAGACAGCAAGATCAAACTTTTGGCTTGCTCCTAAAAAAGGAAAGAATGCTGACATTGGAAAGGGGAATGGAGGGAGGCTTAACCATTTCTGTGAGCTTGTTGAATAGAAAGCAGTGAATCAGTTGTAATAATGCTAACATCTCACTTATTCTGATGACACTTATCTCAAACACAGGATATAACACTGAAGAAAACGGAAAAGGTTTCATAGCAGCCGAAATAGTAGTAGAATGTCTAGATGTTAATGTGTACTTACTTAATTGTAAGAGGGCCATTCCAGGCTTGACTCTCTCTTGAGAGCTCATTCTCTCTTACTTTACATGCAATTAGCATAAATGCAGCTTGTGCTATTTTAGCTGATAATAAATTTTAAGTGTCTTGGTTGATTGGTGGGAACAGGGATGTGAAGTGCTGCTGGAGTAAGTTCACTGACAGCAATAAGGAAAAACTCAGCTTTTAATCCTAAATAGCTTCCAGGCCCTAGCATCTTCCTCGCCTTTCACATGCTCTATTCTTTGCCACAGAAAACCCTGGAGCCAACTGCACAGGCTCATCTTCATTCCCAGTTTCCAAGGTCAACAGAAATTTAAACATTGGAAAAACCTTTTCCTGAGGCTCAGCAATGAGTTATTTTTGGTGTGGATCTGACCCTTAAGTTTTGCCTCTGTTGTAGTAACTGAGGCTCCTCTCATTCCTGAGTCTCCCAATTCTCCTAATTTCTTCTAATTTCTTCAGTCTAGGTCCTTGTTTTCAGGGTGTTATGTTGGATCCCTGATGTCCAAATCTCTTCTGGGTTGGGTTTCTGCCCTCTTGAGGGCTCCCACAGCCCAGGAATCCCTGTTTAGTTAGCAGGGCTGTTTTACCCTGTGAAAGATATTTCTAAAGCCAATTCCTATCAGCTGAGCTGCTAAGTGTCTCTAATCCAAGACCCCAATGTCAAATCTTCCTTATAACGACCTGATTTTTCACTGAGAAACTCTTACTGCTGACTGTTCAGGTCACAGCTGAAGAATTGAGGGGGTGACCAATTCTGACTCCATGTTTGCCTCTCTGGCTGATCCTCCATTGTCAGCACTGTCCACGGTCTGAGTGGACTTATCTCCCCCTAGCAAGTCCTGTGCTTTTTATCCTACCTTCCCCGTCATGCTTTACGTGGTTGGCCAATGATCATGCCCTCTTTAAAATTGGATTATAATTGCTTTATAATGTTGTGTTAGTTTCTACTATACAATGAAGTGAATCAGCTATATGTCTAATATATCCCCTCCCTCTTGGATCTCCCTCCCACCTCTACCCAACCCTCCCCCACCATCCCACCCCTCTAGGTCATTAAAAAGCTCTCAACTGAACTTCCTGTACTTTATAGCAGGTTCCCACCAACTATCTATTTTACATGTAGTAGTGTATTTACGTCTATCCTAATCTTCCAATTCTTCCCACCCTGCCCTTCCCCCCGGTGTCCACATGTCCATTCTCTACTTCTGCATCTCTATTCTTGCCCTGGAAATGGTTCATCTGAACCATTTTTCTAGATGGTTCATATACATCCACATATACAACATATACATCCACATATATATGTTAATGTATGATACTTTTCTTTTTCTGCCTTAATTCGCTCTTTATGACAGACTTTTGATGCCCTCAACATCCCCAACTTAAAGAAGGAGGAAGAAAATAAATATCTATAAAACAAATACAAAAGCAAAAGCAAGAGTGTGGGATTGTTTTATGAACAAATAAATACCCCAAGAATCATGAGAACAGTATTAGGCACTTTCTATGCACCAGGCACTCTTCTAAGCCCTTCATATATATCAGCTCATTTCATTGTCACAAAAACTTGGTACAGTAGTACTAGAGCACTAGTTGTAACTAACTAGTCCAGATTACATGGTAGACTAAGGGGGAGAGGGGCTAAGTTTCAAACTCAATGATGTTTCCCCAGAATCATCACTTGTACTCATTTTTCTAAGTCCTCAAAAGATGTCAGTGTGTCCTTGCCTAGTATGATAACCCAAGTCCATAATGATGGTTCCGAGTCTTCAAAAATATAAGTTCTATTTTAGGGGATAAAATTGTGTAAGGTAACTTCAAATAAGTATCTAAAAACTGATTAAAAACTGATGGGACTTCAAAAGGGCAGCATCTGTTATCTGTAAAATGAACTCATGTGTTGTTACTATCTTATGAACATTCACTTTTTCCATCAGTTCTATTTAATACTTGAGACATACCACATCATTAATTTAGACCTGAATCTTTACAGGGAATAGGTAACACATTAATATGTTTCTGGAGTTACACCATAAACATTTTTATTTTTGAGGTAACAAATTTCAACGCTATGTAATTTTTGGATTACGCATCTCTTTTCAGACCTAAGATCAACAATAATCAAAAGTAGTACATTAGAATCACATGTAAAAGAAAATATGCCCCAAACTGAAAATAACTGGTCATTCTCCCCCCACCTCCCATATCATATTTGTAGAACTTAGAAAATAGTTCTTAATTTCATCTTTTTAACAGTTTGGCCAAGTGACAAAAAGAGTGATGTTCCTTACATTGTATTTCTTAAAAAATAAACTCCAATTACCTCGCAATTGAGGTACACTTAATTTGTTACAGGTCATGATTTAATTGCATCAATTTAGAGTTTATTGCCAAATTATCTTGTTAGCATCCAGAGCCTTTGGGCCACTGAAAGTCTAACTGAATAAACTTTGCCATCATAAATCGTTTCTCAAGAAGGACAGATAAGAGTTATTAAAAACGCATAAAAATAAAAAAGAAACCATCCAGGACATTAAATGTTCCTTCTTAAGAAGTGTCCAACATTGGCAATGGTTAAAAGGGAAGTCATCATCTGTGAATTACAGTGAGCCCTCTTAACAAATATTTGGGCTTAACCCCAGAATGATTAAATCAGGAACTCAAGAAGTAGGCCTTGGAAACTGGTGTACTTAAAATTTCCCCAGTTAATTCTAACATACAGCAAGCTTGAGAATACTGATCTAAGCCAGGAGTTAGCAAACTGTGCTTATTTGCCTGGTCACTTTGAAAATACAGTTTTACTGGAACCACAGCACACCCATTCATACACATTGCTACATTGTCTACAGTTGCTTTGGGGCTGCAAGGACAGAACTGCCTAGTTGAGATGGAGAATCTAAAAGCCCAAAATATTTACTGTGTGACTCTTTAAGGAAGTTTGCCAACCCCTGCTATATGCTAATGTAACATCACTATTATTGACTGGTGTTACTTAAAAATGCTAAATTTGCTCAAAAGAAGAAAAGATAGAGTTTAGAAGTACCGTATGTGTCTTCCCCCCTTAATTATCTCTCCAGAAAGTTACATACCATTTCCACTTATATCCTACTGGTTAGAATGTAGTCACATAGTATACTGCTTAGCAGCAAGAGAGGCTGGGAAATGTAGTCCTTATTATGATGGTCCTGCTAAGCTAAAATTCAAATGTTCTATTTCTATACGGGAAAAGAGGAATACAGATATTGAATGCCTGAAAGAAATCTCCTTTAAATCAGTCTGTTTTCATACTTAAATATTATACCCAAGATACCTAAGATCATGGCATCCAGTCCCATCACTTCATGGGAAATAGATGGGGAAACAGTGGAAACAGTGGCTGACTTTATTTTTGGGGGCTCCAAAACCACTGCAGATGGTAACTGCAGCCATGAAACTAAAAGATGCTTGCTCCTTGGAAGAAAAGCTATGATAAACCTAGATAGCATATTGAAAAGAACATTTTTAACATGTTCAATACTTTTAAAATTTACCAACAAAGGTCTGTCTAGTCAAAGGTATGGTTTTTCCAGTATTCATGTATGGTTGTGAGAGTTGGACTATAAAGAAAGCTGAGCACCGAAGAATTGATGTTTTTGAACTGTGGAGTTGGAGAAGACTCTTGAGAGTCCCTTGGACTTCAAGGAGATCAAGCCAGTCAATTCTAAAGGAAGTCAGTCCTGAATATTCATTGGAAGGACTGATGCTGAAACTCCAATACTTTGGCCACCCAATGCAAAGAACCTACTCATTGGTAAAGACCCTGATGTTGGGAAAGACTGATGGCAGGAGGAGAAGGGGAAAACAGAGGATGAGACGGTTGGATCACATTGCCAACACGATGGACACGAGTTTAAGTAGGCTCTGGGAGCTGACAATGGACAGGAGGGCTGCTGTGCTGCAGTCCATGTGGTCACAAAGAGTTGGACACTACTGAGTGACTGAACTGAGCTGAACTGAAACAGAACAGAAAGAAATACTCTTTGGATCAGAAATCAACCAAGGACAGATTAAGAATGCCATTATCTCTTATGTTTAAACATTTGAAACTTCAGCTTTTGCATATGATAATATATTCACTGACTTAGTTTCCAATGGAGAACAGAAAATACTTTTCATTTAGAAATCAGTCTATGATCATAAGGTTAGTGCTTGACTCAGATATCCAAAACTAACAGAATAGAATCACCTAAATATCTGCTGTTATATCTGATGGCTGGGGTGAATCAGTAATTTACATGCCAGATGGACAATTAAGAGTGAAAGGGGGGCTCTTAATAGATGTAATTGGACAACTGGTATGATCTGGAAAATTGAGACAACGGTCACTTTAATTTTGACCTACAATTTGAGTGAGCATTTTCTAATTTAGGATAAAGAGAAATAAAAGAAAAAAATCTCAGCATGGATTCTGATTTAACGATGACAAGTCATTGAGCCAGATGGATATCATCACTTTAGGGAAGAGTAGTGACTCAGTGGTAAAGAATCTACCTGCTAATATAGGAGACGCTGGAGACATGGGTGTGATCCCTGGGTCAGGAGGATCTCCTGGAGGAGGAAATGGCAGCCCACTCCAGTATTCTTGCCTGAATAATCCCATGGACAGAGGAGCCTAGGAGGCTACAGTCCATAGGACTGCACAGTTGGACATAACTGAGCATGCACACACATGCAGAAAGTAATATTATTCCTGGCACTGATATAAATAAAGTGTTGCCATTTTTAATTGTAAGAGATTACATTTTATTATTTTAAATTGTGGTAAATCTTTGGTGATGGTGTTTTAGTTGCTAACTCGTGTCGGACTCTTGTGACCCCATGGACTGTATAGCCTGCCAGACTCCTCTGTCCATGTTATTCTCCAGGCAAGAACACTAAAAATTGTGAGGCCAAACATACACTGGACAGTCCACAGATGACAAAAACTTGAGAAATGCTAACTAAAAGAATTAATTTTGAGAGCATACAGACTTTTAATCACAATATGGGACATGTAACAATAGGCATGAGGACAAGTCTTGGCAATTCTAATTTTAATATCTTAAAATCCACTACATCTATCAATCCTTTCACTCCAACTCTATTGCCATTATTCTAATTGGGTTCCTTGTCTCCATTGCATTTGTCCCCCAAATCCATGTACCACCCTGTTCCCAGGGCAAGTCTCTAATGCACAAATACGGTCTTGTCGACTTCCTTTTAAAATCTTTCCATGATTCTTCATGCTCCTCATTGCCCTTCAGGATCAAGTCCAGGCAGGACTACATAATTTGTAAGACCCAGTACAGAATGAAAATGTAGAGTTCTCTAGTTAAAAAAACAGGGAAAATAATGCCATTAAGGGTAATGGAATATAAATATTTTCCTTATTCTGTGCTGTGTCTTTCAGCTTGTCACAATGTTTTTATTTACTATGTAAAGTGTGTTAGTTGCTCAGTAGTGTCCAACTCTTTGCGACCCTATGGACTATAGCCCACTAGGTTGCTCTGTCCATGGAATTCTCCAGGCAATAATACTGGAGTGAGGTGTCATTCCCTTCTCCAGGGTATCTTTATGACCCAGGGATGTCTTTCTAAATAAAGATAAATTAAAATCTTAAGTTACTAAAAGAAATTTTACTGCTCATGTTTATATAGCCAGTTTTAAACATAAAAATAAGTGTATAACCCAAAAGTGTATAATTAAAATGACACAATTTCTCTTTTATAGCTTGTACATGCACATGTATAAATGTTGCACAAAACCAACTTAACTGTTTTATTTTACTTCTTGACTCCTTTACTCTCTCACCTTCAGTCTTTTGTTTGTTTTGATTTCCATTTAAGATCTTTTTTAAAAAAATTATTTATTTATTTATTTTCTTTACATTGTCGTGTTGGTTTTGCCATACATTGACATGAATCCGCCATGGGTATACATGTGTTCCCCTTCCAGAACCCCCATCCCACCTCCCTCCCGATTCCATCTCTCTGGGTCATCCCGCTGCACCAGCCCTGAGCACCTTGTATCAAGCATCAAACCTGGGCTGTTGATTGATTTCACATATGATAATTTACATGTTTCAATGCCATTCTCCCATATCATCCCACCCTTGCCCTCTCCCATAGAGTCCAAAAGACTGTTCTATACATCTGTGTCTCTTGCTTCCTATAAGCTGCCTTATCAGATCCACCTCATCGCACTTGTTACACAAGGCTCTGTATATTATATGGTTCATTTTTCCTTGCAACTGAACTGGTAGTCCTATGAAGTCAAAAGAAAACTTGGTTCATCTTTGTTTCCTTAGTGTTGGGCAGAGTAGATATTTATCCTGTGTATTATTTGAATGCATAAATTAATGAATGACAAACCCCGTTTCTCAATTTCCAATTCCCAAATTCCACAGATGGAGGTATCAGTTATGTTTTTCAAAGATTCCCAAGGGTAGATACTCTATAGGTGTTTTCTGTAGTCACATTTCTAATATTTCACCAACTTGATCACTTTCTCTTACTGCCAAGTGTTTTTTCTATTTGCTCACCACTTGTTCATGGGCTTGTTTTGCCTGTGGTGTGGGGCAAAGATCCAGACGGACTAGGGTTGAGCCTAGTTCCAAGTCACTTTTCTAGAATATTCAGGTAAGTTACTTATTTTTTACATTAGCTACATTTCTCCAAGAGTTACTGCAATAATTATGTCCAAGTATGAATCTGGATGGGCTTCCTTGGTGGCTCAAGATAGTAAAGATTCTGCCTAGAATGCAGAAGACCTGGAGAAGGAAATGGCAACCCACTCCAGTATTCTTGCCTAGAAATCTTGTGGTCAGAGGAGCCTGACCCTGGGCTACATCCATAGGGTTGCAAAGAGTTGGACATGACTGAGGGACTAACATACTCTATGAACATGGGCAGAGGAGTCTGGCAAGCTACAGTCCAGTGTCCATACATGCTAAGTCCTGTCCGACTCTTCGCCACCCCAAGGACTGTAGTAGCCCACCAGGCTACTCTGTCTGAGGGATTACTCAGGCAAGAATACTGGAGTGGGTTGCCATTTCCTTCTCCAGGGGCTCTTCCTGACCCAAGGATTGAATCCTTTTCTCTTGTATCTCCTGCATTGGCAGGTAGATTCTTTACCGCTTGCACCATCTGGGAAGCCCATAGTTCAGATGGTCACAAAGAGTCAGACATGAATTGGCAACTAAACAACAATGACAATGAACACATGATAACCTGTCAGGAGTCGGCTTTTAAGAAATGTTATTCTGCTCTATTCTCCTTCCCAGCCATTTAAATGCAAGTGTCTACCACTTTTGAAAAATTCACTTTATACCATTTCGATTTTATCAAAGACCTACATTTTCACCAGTGAAAAGAAATTCCAAGAGGATTTTCACTTTATGAAAAAAGGCAAAAAGTAAAAAACACTATTTTTAGTGTTTTTTGCTTCACTGTTTCAGAGGCAATTCCCATCCTGAGCAGTGAGAGAGGCACCACCAAGCTCCTTCCCCAGGAACTAAACTCAGCATTTCCGTATCAAACGACCAGAACTATATTGGTGAGCATCTCTGCTTTACCTCTTGTAATAGGAGTTATGTTTCAAAATCCTCAGTGGATGCCTGAAAACATGGATAGTACCAACCCCCCAAATATTATGACTTTCCCTATATATACGTATTCACGATAGGGACTAATTTATAAATTAGGCCCAAAAAGAAATTAGCTACAATAGCTAAAAATAAATAGAACAATTATAACAATATACTGTAGTAAAAATGATAAGAAAATGGTTCTCTCTTAAAATATCCTATCATACAAATTTAATGTCTTTTCCACATATTTTTAAATTAATTTTAATTGGAGTTTAGTTGATTTACAATGTTGTGTTAGTTTCTGTTGTACAGCAAAGTGAATTAGTTAAACATATATATATCCACTCTTTTTTAGATTATTTTCCCATATAGTGCACTTCAGAGTATTGAGGAGAGTTCCCTGTCTGTTCTATATACTTCAGTTCAATTCAGTTCAGTCGCTCAGTCGTGTCCGACTCCTTGTGACCCCATGAACCACAGCACGCCAGGCCCCCCTCTCCATCAACAACTGCCGGAGTCTACCCAAAGCCATGTCCATTGAGTGGGTGATGCCATGCAACCATATCATCCTCTGTCATCTTCTTCTCCTCCTGCCCTCAATCTTTCCCAGCACCAGGGTCTTTTCCAATGAGTCAGCTCTTCACATCAGGTGGCCAAAGTATTGGAGTTTCACCTTCAACATCAGTCCTTCCAATGAACACCCAGGACTTATCTCCTTTAGGATGGACTGGTAGGATTTCCTTGTAGTCCAAGGGACTCTCAAGAATCTTCTCAAACAAGACAGTTCAACACCATCAATTCTTTAGCGCTCAGCTTTCTTTAGAGTTCAACTCTCACATCCATACATGACCACTGGAAAAACCATAGCCTTGACTAGATGAACTTTTGTTGACAAAGTAATGTCTCTGCTTTTTAATATGCTGCCTAGGTTGGTCATAACTTTCCTTCCAAGGAGTAAGCATCTTTTAATTGCATGGCTGCAGTCACCATCTGCAGTGACTTTGGAGCCCCAAAAATAAAGTCTGACACTGTTTCCCCATCTATTTGCCATGAAATGATGGGACTGGATGCCATGATCTTTGTTTACTGAATGTTGAGATTTAAGCCAACATTTTCACTCTCCTCTTTCACTTTCATCAAGAGGCTCTTTAGTTCCTCTTCACTTTCTGCATTAAAGGTGGTGTCGTCTGCATATCTGAGGTTATTGATATTTCTCCCAGCAATCTTGATTCCAGCTTGTGCTTCCTCCAGCCCAGCGTTTCTCATGATGTACTCTGCATATAAGTTAAATCAGCAGGGTGACAACATACAGCCTTGATGTACTCCTTTTCCTATTTGAAACCAGTCTGTTGTTCCATGTCTAGTTCTAACTGTTGCTTCCTGACCTGCGTACAAGTTTCTCAAGAGACAGGTCTGGTGGCCTGGTATTCCCATCTCTTTCAGAATTTTCCACAGTTATTGTGATCCACAGAGTCAAAGGCTTTGACATAGTCAATAAAGCAGAAATAGATGTTTTTATGGAACTCTCTTGCTTTTTCAATAATCCAGCAGATGTTGGCAATTTGATCTCTGGTTCCTCTGCCTTTTCTAAAACCGGCTTGAATATCTGGAAGTTCATGGTTCATGTATTGCTGAAGCCTGGCTTGGAGAATTTGAACATTACTTTACTAGCGTGTGAGATGAGTGCAATTGTGTGGTAGTTTGAGCATTCTTTGGCATTGCCTTTCTTAGGGACAGGAATGAAAACTGACCTTTTCCAGGCCTGTGGCCATTGCTGAGTTTTCCAATTTTGTTGGCATATTGAGTGCAGCCCTTTCATAGCATCATCTTTCAGGATTTGAAATAGCTCAACTGGAATTCCATCATCTCCTTTAGCTTTGTTCCTAGTGATGCTTCCTAAGGCCCACTTGACTTCACATTTCAGGATGTCTGGCTCTAGGTGACTGTGAGTGATCACACCATAGTGATTATCTGCTGTATAGTACCCTCAATAGTTGTCTGTTTTCTATATAACAGTGTATGTGTGTCAATCCCAATCTCAGTTTATCTCTCTTCCTTTTCCAGACCATTGGTAACTCTAAGGTTACTTTCTGTATCTGTTATTATCTCTGTTTTGTAAATAGGTTCATTTGTACCATATTTTTTTTCAGATTACACACATAAGCAGTATCATATGATATTTGTTTTTCTCTGTCTGAGTTGCTTCACTCAGTACGACAATCTCTAGGTCTTTTCATGTTGTTGCAAATGGCATCATTACATTTTTTATGGCTGAGTAATAATCCATTGTAAATATGAATGAGATAAACAGCTTTAAATTATTATATCTTAATTCAAGAGAAGAGCATTAATCACCCAAAGTAGCTTGAACTATGCCATTTAAAAACAATTTTTATTTTTGTATGTGATGTTGGTTAGACAGCTTAATATACCACCCTAATATATGGAAATTATACACTTAAGTATGTTAAATTTTATGTATATCTCCATATACCTGACAATATAAAGAATAATAAAGATATGCTAACATCATATATCTTCACTTCCAATCTCTATATTTCTCTTGATTCCAACTCCCATACCTCTTCTTCCTCCTGGATCCTTTCACAGTGTTCTCTGAAATTCATACTCAGTGTCAGTTTTCTGACACTCTATAACCAACTATCACAGACTGGGTGGTTTAAACAAGTTTATTTTCTAAGAGCTCAGAGGGTTGTAAGTACAATATCAAGTTGTTGACAGATTCGGTTTATCCTGAGGCCTCGCTCCTTGGCCTGCATATGGCCGCTTTCTCACTATGTCCACACAGGGCTTTTTCTCTGTTTAGGCTTCCCTGGTGTTTCTCTTATAACCCTAGCAATCAGGTTGAATTATGGTCCCATCCTACTGGCCTCAGCATAATTTTATGACCTATCTAAAGGTCCTGTCTCCAGATACAATCACATGGGTTAGGTCCTATTTCTATGACCTCATTTAAACTCATCATTTCTTTACAAACCCTGTCTCTAATACTTTTGTTGTTCAGTTGTGAGTCATATCTGACACTTTGTGACCCCATGGACTGCAGCACAACAGGCTTCCCTGTCCTTCACCATCTCCCAGACTTTTCTCAAATTCATGTCCATTGAGTTGGTGATACCATCCAACCATCTCATCCTCTATCTCCCCATTCTCTTGCTCTCAGTCTTTCCTGTATCAGGATCTTTTCCAGTGAGCCAGCTCTTCACATCAAGTGGCCAAAGTATTGGAGTTTCAGCAATAGTCCTTCTAGTGAATATTCAGTGTTGATTTACTTTAGGATTCATTTCCTTTATGACTCCATAGACTGTAGCCTACCAGGCCTCCTTGTCCATGGAATTCTCCAGGCAAGAATATTGGAGTGGGTCAGTCAGTCAGTCAGTTGAGTCATTCAGTCATGTCCGACTCTTTGCGACCCCGTGAATTGCAGCACGCCAGGCTTCCCTGTCCATCACCAACTCCCAGAGTTCACCGAAATCCATGCCCATTGAGTCAGTGATGCCATCCAGCCATCTCATCCTCTGTCATCCCCTTCTCCTCCTGCCCCCAATCCTTCCCAGCATTAGGGTCTTTTCCAATGAGTCAACTCTTCACATGAAGTGGCCAAAGAATTGGAGTTTCACCTTCAACATCAGTCCTTCCAATGAACACCCAGGACTTATCTCCTTTAGGATGGACTGGTTTTATCTCCTTGCAGTTCAAGGGACTCTCAAGAGTCTTCTCTAACACCACAGTTCAAAAGCATCAATTCTTCGGCACTCAGCTTTCTTCACCATCCAACTCTCACATCCATACATGACTACTGGAAAAACCATAACCTTGACAAGACAGACCTTTGTTGACAAAGTAATGTCTCTGCTTTTAAATATGTTATCTAGGTTGGTCATAATTTTCCTTCCAAGGAGTAACCGTCTTTTAATTTCATGGCTGCAATCACCATCTGCAGTGAGCCCCAAAATATAAAGTCTGACACTGTTTCCACTGTTTCCCCATCTATTTCCCATGAAGTGATGGGACTGGATGCCATGATCTTAGTTTTCTGAATGTTGAGCTTTAAGCCAATTTTTTCACTCTCATCTTTCACTTTCATCAAGAGGCTCTTTAGTTCCTCTTCACTTTCTGCATTAAGGGTGGTGTAATCTGCATATCTGAGGTTATTGATATTTCTCCCAGCAATCTTGATTCCAGCTTGTGCTTCCTCCAGCCAAGCATTTCTCATGATGTACTCTGCATATAAATTAAATAAGCAGGGTGACAATATACATTCTTGATGTACTCCTTTTCTATTTGGAACCAGTCTGTTGTTCCATGTCTAGTTCTAACTGTTGCTTCCTGACCTGCGTACATGTTTCTCAAGAGACAGGTCAGATGGTCTGGTATGCCCATCTCTATAAGAATTTTCCACAGTTTATTGTGATCCACATAGTCAAAGGCTTTGGCATAGTCAATAAAGCAGAAATCGATGTTTTTCTGGAACTCTCTTGCTTTTTCGATAATCCAGTGGATGTTGGCTATTTGATGTCTGGTTCCTCTGCCTTTTCTAAAACCAGCTTGAACATCTGGAAATTCATGGTTCTTGTATTTTTGAAGCCTCTCTTGGAGAATTCTGAGCATTACTTTACTAGCGTGTGAGATGAGTGCAATTGTGCGGTAGTTTGAACATTCTTTGGCATTACCTTTCTTTGATATTGGACTGAAAACTGACCTTCTCCAGTCCTGTGCCCACTGCTGAGATTTCCAAATTTGCTGGCACATTGAGCACAGCAATTTTACAGCATCATCTTTTAGGATTTGAAATAGCTCAACTGGAATTCCTTCACCTCCACTAGCTTTATCTGTAGTGATGCTTTCTAAGGCCCACTTGACTTCACATCCCCTTTTCCAGGAGAGCTTCCCCTTCGAGAGATGGAATCCAGGTCTCCTGCATTGCAGGCAGATTCTTTACTGTCTGGGCCACTAGGGAAGCCCCCAAATACCTTTACATTTTGAGATGGGGGATTGAAACTTCAACATATACATATGGATGAGGGTCACAGTACAGCCCATAACACTCTCCTTTTAACAACTTCCCCTTATGAAAACCTCCCTGGTTTAACTAGAACCTGACTCACTTCAGCAAAATGCTTACCATATCCTTTCCTCCTAACTGGGAAATTTTTTTCATCTTATTTTCACTTAGCTAATCTTTATTTATCCTTTAGGTCTTAACCTAAATATCTCAAAATTCACTTCCTTAGGGACGCCACTTCTTAACCCTCAGATTAGGTTTCTTGGTTCCTGGTCACAAAAGAAAGTGAAGTCACTTAGTGTCTGACTCTTTGTGCACCCCATAGACTGTAGCTTACCAGGCTCCTCAGTCCATGGAATTTTCCAGGCAAGAGTACTGGAGTGGGTTGCCATTTCCTCCTCCAGGGGATCTTCCCAACCCAGCGATCAAATTCATGTCTCTTATGCCTCCTGCATTGGCAGGCAGGTTCTTACCACTAGTTCCACCTGGGAAGCCCCTAGGTCATATAATACTTTTTAATAAAGTGCCAAATGTTTTTTCAAAGTGTACAATTTCACGTTTTCATTTGAGGTGTTTAAGTGTTAATGTTTACTTCATGTCCTCATCAAAACTAAGCATTTTCAGTTGTTAATTTTATTCATTCTAGTGGGTATTTTAGTGATATTCATTGTGATCTTAATTTTCTTTTTCTTCATGACTAATGCTATTGAGTTTAATTCTCTTTTAAATACCTTTAAGTACTTGTTGAATGTCTGTCTTCTCTCCCTGCTAGACTGTAGACTTCATGACAGAAAAAAAAAGGTTTATTTCTTTTGTCTTTTTAAATTTCAGGATATCTATGTTCTTCATTCTTTAAAAATGTTTTAATAGAATATTTCAAAAACACAGAAAAATTGTGAGTTATAAACCCTGTGCATTCACGATGCACATGTGAGAATTATCAAGCCATGCTTTTTGTGTTTAATCTTTACCACCTCCCAAATCACCCTGCAACCACACACACAGAGATTCATTTTTAAAAAGGTCTGATACTGTATATTTCTTGCTCACAGATTTATCTCTAGTGTTTAGCATGATGCCCAAAATGGAAGGCATTCAATATTTATTTGAATGGCTAGATACTATTTTTTTGTATTTAACTTATTTTATCTTATGGTCTTACCTCAAAGACAGACCATTACTTTGAGTCAGTTGATTAATGAACTTTCTTGGTAAATTTGAACAGAAATTTCACAAGCCATCTTTAAAAACTGTACCCATTCTCTCACTGTCAGAGGGATGGTTAAAGCTCAGGAATATTGAAATTTCTTTAAGCTGATCGACATCCCTTGATTACTGGGGCCAAGATTTTTTGGTTGTGAAGGAGTATCTCTGGATAAATCAGCCATGAAAATGAATGGTCATTATGGTAGGTTTCTAGCTTTCAGAGGCTGTTTACGAGAGTCTGTGTTAGGTTAAATACTGAATAGTCCCTCATACCGATAATGGGTTGAGAACAAAATTGACTCTGGTTCGATGTCGCTTTAATGTATAAACTGTAAAACTGGCTGTGAGGATGGAATAAACAATCACAATAGCCTGTAGCAGAAAACCATTCATAGACTGATGACTGGGCCAAAGTAAAGAAGATGTAAGTCAAATTTCTGCAGCCCACTTCATTCTAAGGCATAATTCACAAAGTAATGCTTCAAAAAGTATGTTCTTCTATTGATTAAGAGATAAATAAGACTGCCTGAGAAGTAAGACACGTAAATACATCTCCCATATTCCCCCAGTTTGGTCCTATAATTAATCCTGAATCAAAATACTTCTGAAACTTTTAGTGAATTTTGGAAAAAAAAAAAACAAAACAAATACCTAAAAGAAAGGATGTGCATTTGAAAACCTAAGTCCTTGTGTTATAGCCTCAGCTCTGTTTTCCCAAAGAGCACTTAGATGACTCAAAAAGATTACTGAGGGGTGATCCTGACTCACAGTTTGTTTCCTGTGACTCAGCCAAGGTAAGGTATACACACCAATTGCAGTAATTCTTTAATGCAGTTGGCTTTTCTATGCCATTCACTGTGGAATATGTGATGCAAAAATATCACATTTTAAAGCAGTAGTTTAACAATGCCTGGTACCCTTATGTTGTGGTTAGATGCCAATGGCTCCATGAAGTTTACAGTTTAAAATCACAATTATTTTAAAGTATGTCTCTTTGGTATACCACCAGTAAATTGGATTATGTTTTCTGAGCCTCCCAAGAGCATTAGCCAAAGCATATCTAAAGCTTTTCCAGTGTTATAAATCATCTTTATAGGCTCACAGATATTTTATAATAAAGGTTGGGATTTCCCTAATCTTTTTAATGTGAAATTCATGTTTCCTTCTCTCCATTAATCCTTATCCCGTTTCTGTGACTCCACTCACACATTAAATTTATCTAGGCTATCAGCCAAAGTGGAGTGCTTGTTTACTTTTTTTCTTAAAGTTCACCTCTCCATCCAAATTACCTACGGTAGATTAGGATTCTATTCTGAACTTGTTTCAAGAAAGCAGGGGACTCAGTTACTCTGGATTGTGTGTGAGCAACTGTTAGTCACTCAGTTGTTCCCTCATTTTGCAACTGCACGGACTGTAGCCTGCCAGGCTCCTCTGTCCATGGATTCTCCAGGCAAGAATAATGGAGTGAGCTGCCACGCCCTCCTCCAGGGGATCTTCCTGACCCATGGATCGAACCTAGGCCTCCTGCCTTGTAGGCAGATTCTTTACCATCTGAGTCACCAGTAAACTTGGGTAGTGATCGGCTTATAGGTTAAACACCTGTTTTGTTGGTGTTAACATAACTGGAAGCTTTCTTTTCAGAAATGTATGTTAAAGATTGTGAGGAGAAAAAGGAAAGACCTCTGTGTACTCGAAACTAACTGAGCTGTAACACTAGGGCACACATGAAAAACTGCTCAATCCTTGGTAACTTGTAGTTTTCAATGTTGGATGTGTTCCTACACAATTACACAAAATCTTAAGAATTAAAAAAGAAACAAAACTATGTCAGTGTGTTTTAATTCTGAGCTCTATTTTTTGACTTTGTAGAAACACTTTCAACCCTATCTGCATGTGTGCTCAATTGCTTCCATTGCGTCTGACTCTTTGTGACCCCATGGGCTGTAATCTACCAGGCCCTATGGAATTCTCCAGGCAAGAATGCTGAGATGGGTTGCCATGCCCTCCTCCAAGGGATCTTTTCAATCCAGAGATCCAACCCATGTCTCTTATGTATCCTGCACTGGCAGGCAAGTTCTTTACCACTAGCACCACCTGGGAAACCCTCTCCAACACTACCCCAAAGTAAAAGAACTAGGAAAAAAGAGAACTATACCACTTGAAGACAGCAGTCACCACTTATAGTTTATATATTTTGCCATTATTTTTGTAAAATAAAGTTATCAAAAATTAAGTGTAATTTTATTTAAACTTTTTTTCTCTTGGCAAATAAATTTGCATTAATACATTGCAGATATTTTTCATAAGAGATTCACAGAGCAATTCTAATTAAACCTTTTGAATTCCTTTCAAGTAAAATTTTAGAAGTCCCCTTTAAATGTACTTGGAAAGAGAAAAGGAACTTCATTGTGGTGTACTATTCCAAGAAATAAAAAAAAAAATAGGATGTGATGAATTGAGAAACTAAATCACACTCTTTTAGTGGAATGTGGCAAAGATCAATTGACTAGTAAAAAATTAGGAAAAAGGAGCCTGAACATACACAAGGTATAGTGGAAACCAATCAGATTAATTAGACATTAGTCTTATTATTACATTCCATAGCAAATGTAGAACTAAAAACAGAAAGACACCTGATTTGTTCAAACCAAAGCTGGATTTTACAGACATGGTTTGAGAGGCAGAGGGCAACATCAAATCATCTCTCTTCATCTGGCTTGACTCACTGGGGAAGCATCTAGATTTTCTGAGGGTGGGACAATTCCACTCAGAAAAGAAAAGAGACAACTGAAAAGAGCTCAACAATGAAAACAAAACACCAAAACAGAGATGTCTCCTTCGTCTGAATGCTTCTATTCCAAAATATTTTGAAAGCATATTTCTCTTTTCATAATTTTCTAGTTTTATTCAAAGTGAATATAAAACAAGCTTTAATGCAACATATTACTCAAGAACACTGTGTAAGCAAGGATTTATGAGTCCTCAAAATGACTTCCTTTATTGTTTTCCTCTTTTAAGTGAAAAAAAAAGAAAAGAATTCTGAGAGTTGCAAAGGGGGTTTGAAACGACTTGTTTGTTAAGTCCCTTACTATAGGATCAGAATCTAAACCCACCTATATGTTTATGAAAGACAAAGGCAAGCTTCAAAGTTTCCTCTAAGCATCAACAAGAATGCAATTCTGGCTGCATTTAATTGGGGATTAATAGAGAATGCAGAAATTACAGCACATTATTAAGGAACCATTCTACCCCCTGAAAGATAAGGTGCTTTTCTGATGAAAATAAACACAGTACACTGAAATTTTCTTTAAAAACAAAGCTCATCCTAATGAAAATAGATAAATACCATTTAATTAATCCATTAATTTTTCAAGAATAAAGGCCTTTTTATTCTTTATTCTAAAAGTCAAAATCTCCATTTCAATAGAGGGTTTTTAAGGGGAGGTGGAAGAAAGTTCTAATGAATATTTATATCTACTTCTATCTGGATTTGCTTGGTGACAAGACTCAAAACATTTTTATATGCTTTTTAAACAGTGCATGGAACCTCACATGAAAAATAGGATTGACATCACACTCATGCTGGGACTGGATGTACTTTAACAGGCCATTTCAAAGATCTTAAAAGAATCAGCTTGTTCACAGTAACAAACCACTTTCTTTCTCTAAAAGATGACACAGCAAAACCAATAGTCATTTCACTGCAGACTAATTGAACCTAAGGTATTAGATTTAAGTCTGTGGAGTGTTTGAATCTGCAGCAGTCATAAAAAATTCAGTATCTGATTATTCCTCCTGTCCATCAAGAGGCTTCCCTGGTGGCTCAGTGGATAAAGAACCTGCCTGCAATGCAAGAGATGAGGGTTCAATCCACAGGTCAGGAAATTCCTCTGGAGAAGGAAATGACAACCCACTTCAGTATTCTTGCCTGGGAAATCCTGTGGGCAGAGGAGTCTGGCAGGCTATAGTCCATATGGTTGCAAAAGAGTCGAACATGACTTAATGACTAAAACGCCACCACCATCAAAAATCCAGTAAATATTTATTGAACACTAGTATACATGTGAGAGTTGGACCGTAAATAAGGCAGAGTGCCAAAGAATCAATGCTTTTGAACTGTGGTGGTGGAGAAGATTCTTGAGAGTCCCTTGGATTGCAAGGAGATCAAACCAGTCAACCTGAAAGGAAATCAAACCTGAATATTCATTGAAAGGACTAATGTTGAAGCTACAATACTTTGGTCACATGTTGTGAAGATCCAACTCACTGGAAAAGATCCTGATGCTGGGAAAGATTGAAGGCAGAAGGAGAAGGGGGCAACTGAGGATGAGATGGTTGGATGGCATCATCAACTCAATGGACATGAGTTTGAGCAAACTCTGGGAGATAGTGAAAGACAGGGAAGCCTGGCGTGCTGCAGTCCATGGAATCACAAAGAGTTGGACAGGACTGAGTGACTGAACAAGTGTAAATGGATACTAGGGACACAGCAGTAAATGAATTCTCAGTTCTGCCCTCAACTTCCAGTCCCCTTTCCCCTGTCTTTTGTCTTGTTCCTTAGGATCTAGGGAAGAATTCTGAAACCTCTTTTTTCAAGAATCTCAAGTGATGTTAACAGATCTCAAAAAATAATCACCCAGGTGGTGTCAGTGGTAAAGAATTCACTTGCCAATACAGGAGACACAGGAGATGAGGGTTCGATCCCCAGGGTGGGAAGATCCCCTGAAGAAGGAAATGGCAACCCACTTAGAAAGAAAATCCACGGTATTCTTGCCTGGAAAATTCAACAGACAGAGGAGCCTGGAGAGCTACAGTCCATGGGGTTGCAAAAAGTTGGACACAACTGAGCAACTAAACAACAATCACCCATGTGGATGACATATACACCTTTCAGTTTTCAGCTCAAGTAAAGCTTATACAGAGAAACTTTCTAGACCTTCCTTCCTTCAAAGCCATAACTTATAAATCTGTCAGACTTTCCTAAATTCCAGTATTTTGTAAAAATATTTCCCTCCATTTAATTTAAAGGAGAGACAATGACTGAGAAATGTTGGAGGTATATCCACAGTGGTCAATAATAAAAACTCTGAAAGATCCTGATTGTTGTGCTAATTGCCATCAAATTAGTTCCCGTTGTTCTTACAAGCAGCCAAATGACCAGAAACCAACAGAACAAAAGTTCTGTTGGAATTTTCTCTTCTTAGATTGGAGTTCCTTCCCTCAAGAACTTTCAATCATGATGTAGGTATGGAGACATATATCTCTGCTCTGTGAGAAAGAACAATTTGGGCATGACAATAAATTTGTTCACCTATCTGACAAATATTTATCAGGTGCCTGCAGTATACCAGGCAGTATTCTAAGTGCTGGGGGAACTTTGATGTCTCCTAGGTTGAAACTTTGAGTCTAGAGTGGAAGTGAAGTCAGAGACTAAACAAGTAAGCAAGTGGGTAAATGAGGGTATTTCAGAGAATCAGACATCATCAAGAAAAGTAAAGGGGCCAGGCTCAGGGGATGGGGGAGTTCTTTAGCTCAAATGGCCAAAAAGACCACTTGAAGGGAAGTGACAATAGCCTCAGAGCTAGAAGAAACTCTGAGGGGGAGGCAACTTGACAAACTAGATAAGTAAGAGAATGCCTCATCTGAGACCCACAGGGTCCTTGAACTTGTGCTGACTATTTCCACTTGGTCATGGAGGGATATGAGGCAGGGTGGGGGAGACCACAGTGCCAGATGTGGCTTCTTCAAGAGAAGCCAGAGATTTTGATTTCAAAGAAAATTGCTTTCAAAATATTGTCAAATAAAATTTAAAATATTTTGCCAATTAACACTATAAGTCCATGGGATCAGGGTAGAGGGCTGCCTGTGCTTTGAATCTCTGCTCTACATCTTTCTTTGGGTTTATATTACTTAGGGCTAATCTAATAAAAATGTAGCTCAGTGATAGAACACAGGTTTTGCAAGCATGTGGCCCCAAGTTCAATCCCCAGCATCTCCAGTTTCTTACTCAGTATACTCACTTAGTGGTATTTTGAGGGCTTTCCTAGTGGTTCAGTCAGTGAAGAATCTGCATTCAATGCAGGAGACCCAGGCTTGATCCTGGGGTCAGGAAGATCTGCTAGAGAAGGAAATGGCAGCCCACTCCAGTATTCTTGCCTGGAAAATCCCACAGATAGAGAAGCCTGGTGGGCTACAGTCCATAGTGTCTCAGGATTTGGACACATGGTCACTAAACCACCAACACCAATCTAATACAATAATCTGGCAAAAAGTATTAATAGCAGATGAAGATGTATCTTCTAGAGATGATATTTACAGTTTGGTTGGGATGTCCCATAAAATGTGAGCTGTAAGACATGGCTGGAAGGAAATTGTTGATCTAGAGTGGTCTGGCTCACTCTTTCTCAAGTCACGGCTATAGACCTCCACTCACTTTATTTCTTGTAATCTTCTTCTACTTGTGGACACAAAAACAATGGGGACTAAACTGATGGTAATAAGCATGATGATTAAGACTGTTCAGAGTTTGTTTTTTTAATAGATCACTGTAAGTATATATCCAACTGTGTTAATGTCTCAGTCATCTCCTCCCTTATGGTTTAAATTAAAAGAAGCGGAAGGAAAGAAAAAAAAGTTGGACACAGGTTACTTGGTTTAATGAGGAAATACTATGTAGATATTGTCAATAATCCTTAATGAAATTAAATTAAAACATACGCTTTATCAGTTCAGTCACTAAGTTGTGTCCAAATCTTTGAGACCCCATGAATCACAGCACACCAGGCCTCCCTATCCATTACCAACTCCCTTAGTCTACCCAAATCTGTGTCCATCGAGTTGGTGATGCCATCCAGCCATCTCATCCTCTGTCGTCCCTTCACATCCTGCCTTCAATCCTTCCCAGCATTAGGGTCTTTTCCAATGAGTCAATTCTTTGCATAAAGTGGCCAAAGTATTGGAGTTTCAGCTTCAACATCAGCCCTTCCAATGAACACCCATGACTGATCTTCTTTAGGATGGACTGGTTGGATCTTCTTGCAGTCCAAGGGGCTCTCAAGAATCTTCTCCAACACCACAGTTCAAAAGCATCAATTCTTCAGTTCTCAGCTTTTTTCACAGTCCAACTCTCACATCCATACATGACTACTGGAAAAACCATAGCCTTGACTAGATCCTTTGTTGGCAAAGTAATATCTCTGCTTTTAAATATGTTATCTAGCTTGGTCATAACTTTCCTTCCAAGGAGAAACCGTCTTTTAATTTCATGGCTGCAATCACCATCTGCAGTGATTTTGGAACCCCCCAAAATAAAGTCTGACACTGTTTCCACTGTTTCCCCATCTATTTCCCATGAAGTGATGGGACTGGATGCCATGATCTTAGTTTTCTGAATGTTGAGCTTTAAGCCAACTTTTTCACTCTCCTCTTTCACTTTCATCAGAAGGCTTTTTAGTTCCTCTTAACTTTCTGCCACAAAAGTGGCGTCGTCTGCATATCTGAGGTTATTGATATTTCTCCTGGAAATCTTGATTCCAGCTTGTGCTTCCTCCAGCCCAGCGTTTTTCATGATGTACTCTGCATGTAAGTTAAATAAGCAAGATGACAATATACAGCCTTGATGTACTCCTTTTCCTATTTGGAACCAGTCTGTTGTTCCATGTCCAGTTCTAACTGTTGCTTCCTGACCTGCATACAGATATCTAAAGAGACAGGTCAGGTGGTCTGGTATTCCCATCTCTTTCAGAATTTTCCACAGTTTATTGTGATCCACACAGTCAAAGGGTTTGGCATAGTCAATAAAGCAGAAATAGATGTTTTTCTGAAACTCTCTTGCTTTTTTGATGATCCAGTGGATGTTGGCAATTTGATGTCTGGTTCCTCTGCCTTTTCTAAAACCAGCTTGAACATCTGGAAGTTCACGGTTCATGTATTGCTGAAGCCTGTCTTGGAGAATTTTGAGCATTACTTTGCTAGCGTGTGAGATGAGTGCAATTGTGTAGTAGTTCTAGCATTCTTTGGCATTGCCTTTCTTTGGGATTGGAATGAAAACTGGCCTTTTCCAGTCCTTGGCCACTGCTGAGTTTTCCAAATTTGCTGGCATATTGAGTGCAGCATTTTCACAGCATCACCTTTTAGGTTTTGAAATAGCTCAACTGGAATTCCATCACCTCCACTAGCTTTGTTCGTAGTGATGCTTTCTAAGGCTCACTTGACTTCACATTTCAGGATGTCTGGCTCTAGGTGAGTGATCACACTATCATGATTATCTGGGTCCTGAAGATCTTTTTTATGCAGTTTTTCTGTGTATTCTTGCCACCTCTTCTTAATATCTTCTGCTTCTGTTAGGTCCTTACCATTTCTGTCCTTTATTGAGCCCATCTTTGCATGAAATGTTCCCTTGGTATCTCTAATTTTCTTGAAGAGATCTCTAGTCTTTCCTATTCTGTTTTCCTGTTTCTTTGCATTGAATTCTCCATTCAGATGGGAATATGTGTCCTTTTCTCTTTTGCTTTTCACTTTTCTTCATTTTACAGCTATTTGTAAGGCCTCTTCAGACAGACATTTTGCTTTTTTGCATTTCTTTTCCATGGTTATGTTCTTAATCCCTGTACAATGTCACGAACCTCCGTCCATAGTTCATCAGGCACTCTGTCTATCAGATCTAGTCCCTTAAATCTATTTCTCACTTCCACTGTATAATCATAAGGGATTTGATTTAGGTCATACCTGAATGGTCTAGTGGTTTTCCCTACTTTCTTCAATTTAAGTCTGAAGTTTTCTCTACTTTTCTTCAATTTAATATGCTTTATAGCAAGAAGAAAATGATACTTAATTGTAACATTTTCAGTTTTGCTCCTTTTTAGGTTTACTTGTGATCATTTTCCATTGCCTCTTTTATCTGTCTAACTCCTTCTTCATGTCTCAGCATAAATGTCAGAGCTTGGCTCTGATTCTTGGAAAAAACATGCCACATAGTGTTAATGCCTCACCATTTCTAAGTAGAGCCTGTACTCTTCCCAACTTGAAGCACAGTAAATATCGTAAGTAATTTTCTATTAGTTCTTTCTTTTAAACTATCTTTTGAGAGCAATTTTAGGTTTACACCAAGATTGAGAGGAATGCAGAGAGACTTCTCATATGTTCTCTGCCCCCTAAATATGCACAGCCTCCCCTGTTAGCTACATCTTTCACTAGAGTTTCACATTTATATTTTTTTAAATCAAGGCTGAATGCATGAACATACCATCATCAACCAAAGTCTGTACTCTACCTTAGGGTTCACTCTTGGTTCTGTACATTCTATGCATCTGAACAAAAGTATAACAGTATGTATTCATCACTATAGTATCACATCGAGTATATATTTTTATTGCCCTGAAAATCCTCTGTGCTCTGCCTAGCCATCTCTTCTCCTCTAACATCCCTGGTAATCACTGATCTTTTTAATGTCTCCATAGATTTGCCCTTTTCAGAATGTTATGGAATTGGAGTCATATAACATGATTTAGATTGGTTCCTTTCACTTAGTAGTATGTATTTAAGCCTCCTCTGTGTCTTTTCTTAGCTTGGTAGCCCATTTCTTCTTAGTGCTGAATAACATTCCATTGTCTGGATATACTGTGGATCACAATAAACAGTAGAAAATTCTGAAAGAGATGGGAATACCAGACCACTTGACCCCTCTTGAGAAATCTATATGCATGTCAGGAAGCAACTGTTAGAACTGGACATGAAACAACAGACTGGTTCCAAATAGAAAAGGAGTACATCAAGGCTGTATATTGTCACCCTGCTTATTTAACTTATATACAGAGTACAGCATGAGAAACGCTGGGCTGGAAGAAGCACAAGCTGGAATCAAGATTGCTGGGAGAAATATCAATAACCTCGGATATGCAAATAACACCATGCTTATGGCAGAAAGTGAAGAGGAACTAAAGAGCCTCTTGATGAAAGTGAAAGAGGAGAGTGAAAAAGTTGCTTAAATCTCAACATTCAGAAAACTAAGATCATGGCATCCAGTCCCATCACTTCATGGCAAATAGTGGAAACAATTTCCAGGGGAAACAGTGGAAACAATGACTGACTTCATTTTTTTGGGCTCCAAAGTCACTGCAGATGGTGACTGCAGCCATGAAATTAAAAGACGCTTACTCCTTGGAAGGAAAGTTATGACCAACCTAGACAGCATATTGAAAAGCAGAGACATTACTTTGTCAACAAAGGTCCATCTAGTCAAAGCTATAATTTTACCAGTGGTCATGTATGGATGTGAGAGCTGGACTGTAAAGAAAGCTGAGTGCCAAAGAATTGATGCTTTTCAACTGTGGTGTTGAATAAGACTCTTGAGAGTCCCTTGGACTGCAAGGAGATCCAACCAGTCCATCCTAAAGGAGATCAGTCCTGAGTGTTCACTGGAAGGACTGATGTTGAAGCTGAAACTCCAATACTTTGGCCACCTGATGTGAAGAGCTGACTCATTTGAAAAGACCCTGATGCTGGGAAAGATTGAGGTCAGGAGGAGAAGGGGATGACAGAGGATGAGATGCTTGGATGGCATCACCAGCTCAATGGACATGACTTGGGTAAACTCCAGAAGTTGCTGATGGACAGGGAGGACTGGCATGCTGCTGTCCATGGGGTCGCAAAGAGTCGGACGCGACTGATCACCTGAACTGAACTGAACCACAGTTTATACTTATCTGTTCATCTGCAAAAGGACATCTTGGTTCCTTACAAGTTTTGGCAATTATAAATAAAATTTCTATAAATACCTATGTGCAGGTTTTTGTGTGGATATAGTTTACAACTCTTTTGGGTAAATACTGATGAGCACAGTTGATAGTGTAGTAAAAATATGTTTAGTTTTATTTGTATTTGTTTTGTAAAGAAAAAAAACGACAGTCTTCCATGTGTTTCCATAAGTAAGTGCAGATTTTCTTCCATTATTTTCAGTTTTTTAGCTACTAGATGACTTCTGAGACATTTGATCCAAGTTTGTTTTTCTTTTAATTTTTAAACATGTCAGATCTAGAGAAATTGATGAAAATTACTGATATTCTAAAATATATTAAATAATGTCACCTTTCTTTGAAAAGCACTATTAAAATAATTGAGTGAAAACTATCCAGGATAAAGAAAATTTATAAGACAATTTATATTAGAAATACATTTAATAATTGAAATAATTACCCCATTTAGATTTTAGTTATGACAGAGGAGAAAAAGGAGAGTGAAAAAGAAAACAAGAAAGAGGAAGAAAGAATAAGTGTATCAAACATTTTTTTGAGGAAATTTTCTGTTCACCAAGCACAGATAACATTGCTTAAAGGCAATGAGATCTTCCACCACAGTAATGACAGTGATGATAAAAAATCTGCCCTGTGGCTAGAAAGCTACCATGTAAACCAATTTGTTTTGAATGAAAATCTAGGGCCACCTACTATGAGACTCAAACACAGGTATGAAAATCACCCTCAACTCAAAAGTCTTAACTGGTTTTAGTTTTTTTGCTCTAGTTGATTGTTTTCACTTTTCTATATTTTCATTGTCATTGTTGAGATCCGGAGAGGAGTTAGAACAATTATGACCTGAATGCAACCACTTTCAAATTGGTTTTTTTTTTTTTTAATCTTAGTGAATGTTAGTGCTCTGAAGAGGTTTAAATACATTATATTGATCCAGGGAGAAAGTATCCTCTGCATAGACTTTCCTTTCCAAGAAACTGAAGAGAAATGTGTTTTTGATCAGTGCCTTTTGACCTCTCTATCATATTGTCTATTTGGACATATAATAGGCTTCAAGCTGTTATTTCTGCAAAATGAGCTTGTACTGAAGTTAGATCTTGGTTTAAAGAAGGACTCTGTACTGACTGTTTAGAGAAGCTGGAATCGGGATGGGAGCTGTGGGTGTGGACTTGCTTGTGGGATGGAGATGTCAGGTAGGTTTGGATCTTGGCTAAGCAAGCAGGTATTTAAGGTCCTGATCTTTTTCCAGCTTGGCTGCTGCAGAGTATTTAATTACAGTATTGTTAAGTCACATCCAGATTGTAAACAAGTATGGAACTTCTCTGGTGGTCCAGGGGTTAAGAATCTGCCTGCCAGTGCAGGAGGCACAGGTTCCATCCCTGGTCCAGGAAGATCCCACATGCTGTGGAGCAACTAAGCTCCCGTGCCACAGCTACTGAGCCTGCCCACTAGAGACTGCACGCCAAAACTGCGGATGTCTTCCTGCTCCAGAGCCCATGTTCTGCAACCAGAGAAGTCACTGCAACGAGAAGCCCACAACTAGACAGCAGCCTCTACTCTGCAACTAGAAAGAGTCCACGTGTAGCAAACAAAGACCCAGCACAACCACAAAAAAATGTAAACATGTATACCCATGGCGGATTCATATCAATCAATGTGTGGCAAAACCAACACGATAATGTAAAGAAAATAAATAAATAAATAAAATTTTAAAAAAAAAAGTAAACAAATAGCTGAGTGAACCCCTCACTCAGCTCCCAGACTTCTTGTGCATGGTTCCTATAAGCTCTCAAAAAACCCTCCAAAAGTTCCCATATTCAAACTATTACCATTCTATCACCAAAGAACTACTTATCAATCCTTTCCAGGGTATATCCTTCAGCATAAAGTAAAACCTGCTCCATAACCTAACCAAAGTGCTCCACCCAGTGATTAAAACACCTGATGGGAGGAAATTCCATTTCCTTCTTTATCCATACATGCTACTGTTAATATCCTTCTAAGCAAGAAGTTCTCATTTCTCAACTTCAAGCTTTTTGTCTCATCCCTGTCACAGGAAATGACAATGACGTAATGAGCATGAGACCAATTAATTATTAGCTATTGGGAAATATATAATATCTGAAAGTATTTTGTTTATTCTAAGTTAGGGTTAGGATACATATAGTTTAGTCACTAAGTCGTGTCTGACTCTTTGAGACCCCACGGACAGTAGCCTGCCAGGCTCCTCTGTCCATGGGATTTTCTAGGCAAGAATACTGGAGTGGGTTGCCATTGCATATAATTAATGGTATTTGATATAATTAATATTGAAATTATGTGATATTTTATTGCCCTCTAAATAATCCCCCATGTAATCATATAATTTTAAAAATATTTGAAGTAATTTAATATGTTATAGCCCATAAATGATTGCCCATAAAGTTTTGGAATGGTTTTGAGAGTGTAAAGGAGCATTATGAGTAAGCAAGCTCGGTCCAAGGTTGTAAGCCAGGACTGTCCTGTGCAAAACAGCACATGTGTTCTCCCTGCTTCTCAAAACACATTCTCAAGCTAAAGAAGAGTTAAGTTTCCTCAGCTAAGCAGGCAACTTTCTCTCATTTGAATTTGGAGTTCATATTTGAAAGCAAATAAAACAATCAATTCCCAATCCCCACAAATATCAAACGAAATCCTGTCTACTCAAATTTTCAGTATCAATAACTTCCTCCAACGTGCATGTAACTATACTACATCACTACTTCACCAAAACGGAGGGACAATGTAGCAAGAACTTCTTGTTCTGCTCTCTCCACCATACTTTTCCACTATCTGAAAATATCATCTGCACATTTGTTTTCCAGTTTGCTTTCTTCCCCCACTTCTCCCCAACCACCCATGTGAGCCCCATAGAGGTAAATATTTTTTCTTGTTTATTGCTGTCTTCCTACTGCCCAGAACATATTAGGTGCTCAACAAATATTTGTTGAATGAATGAATGATGAAAGTCCATAGGCACTAAGTATTATTCAATTAAAAGCTGAAAAGGAGATAGGATGGTATTCTTGGCAAGGTTTTGTAGGGCCACAATTTCCAGTGTCTCTTAGGGCAGATAAAGAATAAAATGAACATGGAAGAAATCCTTTTGCCAGCAATGAGGGGGCTGTGGGCATTGTGAGCCACTGAAACCTGCACACCAGCTCTAGCCAGTAGCTGAGCTAAAGAAAGAAAGGTGGAGAGTCCAGTGCTGTCAGATCTTGCAAGTTTTCAAGACCAGAAATTTGAATCTAGAGTCAATACCCAAGATGCAACATACTGGTTCTCTAATCTTTTCTATAACATTGTGTAGATTAAGTGAAACCTATCTCATGTAGAATCTGGCTTTTCAGGTGCAAATTTTTGACCTCTGGTGTAATCTTAATTCCATCTACTGAAATTCATTAGGATGAATTAATTCTTCTTTCCTGATATAAATAATGCTGAGAGTATCATCACTCTTATTCTCAGTTTCAAAACAATGACTTTTGTTGCATCAATATATTTGTAGCTGTTAACTTCCAGAACTTAGATATTTGATTGTGGGATGAAAAGGGACTTACCTATATGACACTTGACTTTGAGAATGGATCATTATTTATAAACATCTCCCTTCTCAACATAACAAAATAATTTATTATGTATCCCTTCTCAATATAACAAAATTATTTTAAAAATAATTATCATGAAATAAACTAACAGTAGCTATAAAAACAATGAAAACTGAAGATTCATCTTTTATTGAATTTCACATATAGTCATGCCAGTAAAAAACAGAAAATTAATAAATTTAGAGAATAAAATTATGTTCAACAAAGAAAAGAGTAATGGATTGATACTTTTTAATGATCTTAACTTCTTGTTTGTTAGAAAAAGAGAAAAAACATATTTTTAGTTGGGCTACCCTGGTGGCTCAGAATACCCAGGTGGTTAAGAATCTGCCTACCAATGCAGGATACTTGGGTTTCATCTCTGGGTCAGGAAGATCCCCTGGAGAAGGGAGTGGCTACCCACTCCAGCGGTCTGGAGAATCCCATGGACAGAGGAGTCTGATAGGCTACTGTCCATAGGCAACAACTAGTTAGACATGACTGACCAATTTGCTGCTAAATGAATAACACACTTCCTGTCGTTCAAGCCTTATCTTCTGCAAACTTATCAATGACTTCATCAAAATAAATTTTGTGCATTTAAGTTCATTAGCAAGTGTAGCCAGTAATCTATCTTCATTCACAGCTGATCAAAGAATACTTTAATTTCAAAGTAGTTTTCTCACTCAGAGCAACAATTACATAGTCAGGAAAAGCCTTAAAAATTGTTTGGCATAGATTTATAAAAATTTCATTTCACGATACATTTAGCTAACCCAATACGCATTGCATCTTTTATTTCTGTGGGACTGACACCAGCAGCCTTTAGATGTTTATGTCGTCAAAAGTTTTTGAACATAAATTAAAAACTTGAGGAGCCTACATAGAATGACAGAATTGAAGTAAAAAATGCCCTTTATTCATCTTTACAATTACAGTGTTATCATTGTTTATTTAAAACCTACTGTTTAAATGCTGGAATATATAACTTCAGAGACATTGGAGGCAAAATCCCACTGAGGCAAGTTGAAAGGATTTGGGACCCTCTTGATCGTATAACCCAGTTTTCTCCAAATTTTCCTTCATGTAGAATACAATATTTCTCAAAGCATAAATAATTTTTTAACTTTTAACTTGAAGTTTGCACATATATTATTAAAACTCAGTAACCACATCAATTGTTTATAACTTATATGGCAAAAGATGATTTTAGGCAGGAGTATTTTATCACTGATGTTTGGAATTGCTGGAGCTAGATGAGATTTTTAAGAGTCTTTAAGTGTTTCTATCATTATCTTTAAATTCCTAACCTCATCATAACCTCAGATATTCAAAAGGCACCACCCTTATAGAAGAAAGCAAAGAAGAACTAAAGAGCCTCTTGATGAAAGTAAAAGAGGAGAGGGAAAAAGTTGGCTTAAAGCTCAATATTCAGAAAACTAAGATGATAGCATCCAGTCCCATCACTTCATAGCAAATAGATGGGTAAACAATGGAAACAGTGACAGACTTTATTTTTTTGGGTTTCAAAATCATTGCAGATGGTGACTGCAACCACTAAATTAAAAGACTCTTGCTTCTTGGAAGAAAAGCTATGACCAAACTAGACAGCATATTAAAAAGCAGAGACATTACTTTGTCAACAAAGGTCCATCTAGACAAAGCTATGGTTTTTCTAGTAGTCACGTATGGATGTGAGAGTTGGACTATAAAGAAAGCTGAGCACCGAAGAATTGATGCTTTTGAACTGTGGTGTTGGAGAAGACTCTTGAGAGTCCCTTGGACGGCAAGGAGATCCAACCAGTCCATCCTAAAGGAGATCAGTCCTGAGTGTTCATTGGAAGGACTGATGTTGAAGCTGAAACTCCAATACTTTGGCCACCTGATACGAAGAACTGATTCATTGGAAAGGACTCTGATGCTGGGAAAGATCAAAGGCAGGGAGAGAAGAGGATGACAGAGGATGAGACGGTTGTATAGCATCACCAACTTGATGGACATGAGTTTGAGTAAGCTCTGGAAGTTGGTGATGGACAAGGAGGCCTGGTGTGCTGCAGTACATGGGGTTGCAGAGTTGGACACGACTGAACAATGAAACTGAACCGAATCTCCCCTGCATGAGGTAGACAGATTTCCACTGTCACTTTTGAAAGGTCACACGAAAGGAGTAGTAAGCAGAGCGAGGAAAAGAAATACATGAGAAAGAGTACGATATACTTGCAAGATCTTCCCCACACGCTCCCTCTCCACTTTTCCAGGAGATATTTGCAGACTGTCTCATGTTTACTCTCTGGACCTGATGCCTACAAATGCTAAGGTAAGTCATTGTTTATATTTAAAGAAGGATTCACTACGGATGCTGAATAAGCGAGCTCTTGTATCCCTCATCTCACTGGAAGTCATTTTAATCCCCTTTGTTCCCCAGGGGCTTAATTCAGGGCCACCGTTGCCTGCATTTGAATACATCACCTCGTATTGCCCAAAGCGCAGCCAGCCAAATGCTGAAATGCCAACGTCTGCAGCAGAGAAGGAGTTTATTCATGAGGCAGATAATTGAGAAGGTAAAAGAACAAATCTCACCTTTCTAAAGTTGATGGGCTCTGGATATTTATTGTATGAAGCAGAGGCTAGGGAGCATGGGGAAAGGGAACTGGAGATAGGAAAAGCTGAAGGAATCACTGGTCCACACAGGCACAATAAGATATAGTTGTCTATTGTAAACAATGCAGCGATGAACATTGGGGTACACGTGGCTCTTTCAATTCTGGTTTCCTCGGTGTATATGCCCAGCAGTGGGATTGCTGGGTCATATGGCAGGTCTATTTGCAGCTTTTGTCTCTGCTTTTTATTTTATTTATTTTTTTATTATTGTTTTTGCCATACATTGTTATGATATCACCATGGGTTTACATATGCTTCCCCTCCGGGTCCCCCCTCCCTCCTCCCTCCCCCCCGGGAAATCTCGCTGCACCAGTCCCGAGCATCAATCCTGGGCTGGCGATTGATTAGACACATGACAATTAACATGCTTCAATGCCCTTCTCCCATATCATCCCACCCTTACCCTCATCCACAAAGTCCACAAGTCTATTCTATACATCTGCATTCCTTTTGTTGTCTCCCATGTTGGGTTCTCATTACTGTCTTTCTAAATTCCATATATATGTGTTAATATACTGAATTGAAAGAGCCACATGTACCCCAATGTTCATCGCTGCATTGTTTACAATAGCCAAGACTTGGAAACAACCTAGATGCCCATCAACTGATGAATGGATAAGAAAGCTGTGGTACTTATACAGAATGGAATATTACTCAGCATTAAAAAAAAAATTCATTTGAAGCAATTCTACTCAGATGGATGAAACTGGAGCCCATTATCCAGAGTGAAGTAAGCCAGAAGCAAAAACAACAATACAGTATATTAACGCATATATGTGGAATTTAGAAAGACAGTAACGAGAACCCAACATGTGAGACAACAAAGGGAATGCAGATGTATAGAATAGACTCGTGGACTTTGTGGATGAGGGTAAGGGTGGGATGATATGGGAGAAGGGCACTGAAGCATGTTAATTGTCATGTGTCTAATCAATCGCCAGCCCAGGATTGATGCTCGGGACTGGTGCAGCGAGATTTCCCGGGGGGAGGGAGGAGGGAGGGGGGTTCTGGAGGGGAAGCATATGTAAACCCATGGTGAAAAAAAAAAAAATGTGACACAAACACAAGAGTGAACAAATGCTGTTGGAAAAATGGTGCCAATAGACTTGCTCAGTGCAGAGTTGCCACAAATCTTCAATTTGTAAAAAATGCAGTAGCTACTAAGTGCAGTAAAGCAAGATGTGCTTGTATTTTTATGGAGTCTATGAATTTTCTTTCCAAGTAGTTAGTCATAGTCTCGTGCTTATTGTTATTGTTATTATTTTACTATCCCATTCTTCCTTTTCCCATTGATTTGAAGTATCCTCTCTCCTCTAATAAAATTTTATGTATAACGTGAAAAAAAAAAAAAGATATAGTTGTCTTCACAGGATGCTCCTCCTGAAAAATGGCAGCAGAAACATGCTCTGAGGGCAGAGCTCAGGGTTCTATGACTTCAAAGGGTCACTGAGCGATCACTCTTACAGTTAAAGGGCCCGTGGTCCTAACTGGTTTTGATCAGCTGAAGCTAAAACTAGACACAGCTGAGTCCTAGCACCGGCAAATCAAGTGGGCAAACCTCTTGTTTGCAGGTGATGCTTGGATGTCTTTTGAGGCAACAAGTAAAGCCAGCTTGAGCAGCAAGGCAGGTTCCAGGTTTAATGGATATTACTGATGATTACCCTTAATTTCACCCGTGTTCTTATTTTAGCTCTGTTTCTGATCTCTGAGCATGTTTATCTTGTTTTTGAAACCAGTTATGGTTTGTTGTAGCTTTTGCATTTTGTTATTCTATTTTTGTAATAAAGGTGAGTCCAGTTGAGCTTGGACTGTGAGCCAGCTTCTCTGTATTCCACTGGAAGGTACCTATATGTGCATATCTGTAATGTTATTTAAAACTCTAAAAAGTTCTGGAAGGAAATGCACTAAATTCATCATGGTTTTTTCCTCTAGGGAGATGAAGATGCTCAAATTGGAAGCAGTGTCAGAATCACTTTTATCTGTACTATTTTTAAGGGAGACTATAGTAATATTAATTCAGTAGTTTAAAATTTACTTAAACATAAATGAAAACATAATGAGGAATGAGGGGAGATATTTTATAAATAACTGTTGCTTTATTCTTTTCAGATTTTAACTTAGAAGCATGATTTTTACCTTTATTAAACCTCAGTCCATCTATTTACATGATGTTACTTTAATGGAGCCTTAAAATATTAAATATATATATATATATATCATTGTTGTACTTCTTTTTATTAAAATGTTTAAACTGTAAAAATAGAAAAATTATTCACAAAGAACAATTCACTGAAATATTGTTATGAGCCATTTACTCTTCTGGTACTAAAATCTACAAGATAAAAGTATACATCTGGGTCACCATTTTTCTAAAAGTAATCAACTTACTAATAAAACTCATTTCTCTGCAGTTCTTACTCACTGATACATAACATAATGCCTTAATGCCTTAACTGGATTGTTAAGTAGGCTTTAAATGATTCACATGTGATGCTGAGACAAAGCCTCTTTAAGAACAGCTCAACATGATTCATCCTCTGTGCTATATTTTAAGAAAACAAGAAAGAATAGAGCAATGACTATGAAAGCAGATGGGACCAATACTTTAGATGTCTCAGTACCTGAAAGTGCTATAGAACCACCTGGCTAAAAAGCAAAAGAATGTTCTTCATAATAGTCTTATATAGAAGAGTTGTTGGAAAGAGCTTCTTTTGGAAAATGGCCCCAAACAAACTCAGCGGTGTCTGTGGTGTCTTCCTCTTGACTACTGCAGTTGGGTGCATTTCCATTGTTAAAAAAAGCTCCATTAGTTTTAAAATTTTAAAAGAATGTGAGGGTATAACTTGATTTCCACATCATTTAAAACCACTGTTTGATGTCTCAAAAGGCTCTTCTTTCCAATTTTGATATTAGTGACATGATTATAATACACATCTTCAAGGGGTATTAGTGCCTGGGATCTATATTGCAGCAATACAATATGTAATTCTATCTATGGAATCAAAGACTAATATAAATTTATTAAGACTGAGGAGTTTTATATTATTTTTGAAATTTTTTCAATAAGATATCAGTTATCCATAGCAGATAGAATCATGGATTTCAACCTTGGTTGTACATTAGAAACACTTGGAAACCTTTGAAGACTCCCAGTGGCTACAACATACCCTGACCAATTATATCAAAATTTCTAGAAAAGGTGAAACTCTGAAGTCAGTGTAATTTCCCCGAGTAATTTTTATGTGCAGTTCAAATTGAGAATCATATGCCATAATGGAAAATATATGCCTAAAATAATTTTCTCCTTATAAAATACGAGTTTTACTCAGATTCTGTTGAGAGGAAAGTTGAAACAGGGTTTTTAGGAATTATGTTAATACCTTCATCTGTCCATCTATCCACCGATTTATTCAGCAAGCACTTACTGAGTTCTGATATGTGCCGAATTTGGCTTAGTTTTAATTTAATTTAGGGTAACTATGTTTTTAAAGGCAAGACCATACTGATCCTTTGGGAGAATTTAATCTGAAGAAATAAAGTGAAGGAACAGTTTTGTGACAGTTGGGGCTCAGACTGAGGTGGAAATAATCTTGTTGACTAGAGATTCTGCTTTGACTGTTTCCTCTTTGAACAGACACTTTAAAGCAGTGGTCCCCAATCTTTTTGGCACCAGGGACCAGTTCCATGGAAGACACTTTTTCCCGTGGGGGGTGGGGGGTGGGGAACGGTTCAGGCGGTAAAGTGAACGATGGGGAGTGGCAGGGAGGTGGAGCTCCGCTCACCTCACGCTCTGTAGCCTGGTTCTTAAAACGTACTGGTAGTGGTCCCAGGTTAGGGGGTTGAGGACCCTCGCTCTGAGGGGAATGGAATGAATAAAATCTAGTTAAGCAGATTCCTGGAATCAACAAAGTACAGGGGTTTCCCTGGTGCCTCAATGGTAAAGAATCCACCTGTCAATGCAGGATACACGAGTTCAATCCCTGGGTCGGGAAGATCCCACATGCGACAAAGCAACTAAGCCCACGAGTCACAATTCTTGAGCCTGTGCTCTGGAGCCCATGCTCCACAACAAGAGAAGCCAGAAATGAGAAGCCCACACAACGATGAACCCAGCACAGTCAAAAATAAATAAAATTATATATGAAAAAAGATCTACTTTCTCAGCAATTGTTAAAAAAAACTGCAGAAAGTGTGTAAAACTGTTAGGTGAAAATAGTCATCATGTTGTCCATTGAAAATTTTGATTTTAGGATTTTCCCTTTGAAGAGGCACTGTAAGTAAAAATGTTTTTCAGTTTGCATTTATTACTGGTCTTGATAGCTGGAAGCAAGCCAGGGCACCAGCAGTCCAGGAGAGCTATTATTTGTGCAGAACTTACCATAGGGTCTCTTCTAAGCACCTGTCTCGCTGTTCAGACTGTTCCTGAACCCAGGGTAGGCATGGAGTGAGCTGGGAAACTTGAAGGAGATTCAAAGAGGCGTAGGAGCCATAGACGTGTTTACCCTCCAATGGCTGGCGCAGCTGCCGAGCGCAGCCAAGCTGTGTTCTCTGATGGCAGCAGACACAGCCCTAATACAGCCGCAAGGCCTTTTCGGGCAGGTTTCCAGAACATAAGCGTCCCGTGGCCAACTGAGTGCATCCTGAGACACAGGCACAGCGCTATAAGTGAGGTCGGCTGTTCTATTACCATGTAAAGTCATTGTTTAGCAGACGGCAGGCGGGAGCGAGAGGGTGTCCGGTGAGAGAGCCTGACCCCCACCATCTTGGCTACTTCGCTCTTTCCCTACAGCTCCTTTAACATCTTGCAATGCTCGTAATAGTTCTGTGCAGGAGATACTAGCAATAACTCCATTTTTGAAACAGGAAAACGGAGTTACAGAAAGGACAAGTGGAATGTCCAAGATCACTCAGATAGGAAAACGGAAAGTGAACCTCAAGCTGGGTGATGGACTTAAAAACTGGAAGTTGAACCAAGGCGGTTGGTTCAAAAGCCTACCTCTAACCTCAAAGTGTGTCTGAGGGGGCAGCAGCAGTGGGCATCCCTGTGATCTTGTTAGAAACAGGGTCCTGGGCCCCTTCTCAGACCTATTCACCAACCCCAGCATTTTAGTTAGATACCCAGGTGATTCATAGGTATACTTAAGTTCGAAAAGCTATTTTCTAAATCCCTGTTTTATAGTGCCTTCCAGGTCTGATGGGATCAATTTTATGAGCTGCTTATAAAAATGCAGATTTAATTAATGTACACATTGTTGGTATAGTTCAGTTCAGTTGCTCAGTCGTGTCCGACTCTTTGCGACCCCATGAACTGCAGCATGCCAGGCCTCCCTGTCTATCACCAACTTCCGGAGTCTACCCAAACCGATGTCCATCGAGTCGGTGATGCCATCCAGCCATTTCATCCTCTATTGTACCCTTCTCCTCCTGCCCCCAGTCCTTCCCAGCATCAGGGTCTTTTCCAGTGAGTCAACTCTGCATGAGGTGGCCAAAGTATTGGAGTTTCAGCTTCAACATCAGTCCTTCCAATGAACACCCAGGACTGATCTCCTTTAAGATGGACTTGTTGGATCTCCTTGCAGTTCAAGGGACTCTCAAAAGAGTCTTTTCCAACACCACAGTTTAAAAGCATCGATTATTTGGTGCTCAGCCTTTTTCATGTCTGCCATAATAAGGAGTCCCAGTCATAGAAATAAGATAAATTAGCTTCTTCTTTAAAACAATGATCCTCCAAACTCCTTGAAGATAAAAATCACCTGGGCACTTGTTAATAAATACTCCCTAATCATTAACCTGATAAATCATAATATCCAGGGGAAAGGGCTAGAAAACTATAATTTTTTTTTAAAACAAATGTCTCCAAGTGATTCTTATTAGGAGGGAAGTTTGGAAATACTGCTCTGAGTTAAGCTTTTCAATCAATAAACACTGAAGACATAAAATCACTGCATCTGAAAAACTACATCTTGATCAAAAGTACTAATATTATGTTTAAAGAAATATAGGTTCATCAAAAGGGAGTTGGTTGACCATAAAAGCAATGAAAAGAACTTCTCAGAGACAAAGCTTTTGGTGGCAAAGCTCAGGACTCGCTCAGCTCTGATAAGGAAGGAAAGTTTCCAGAATCAAGGATGTATCTTTTGAAGGTATAATCTACCATGGAGATGGATGCTTCAGGCTGGAGAAGCCTGATGACATTGATCACTGAAATCATGTAATTAACTTGCCTTGCCCTGAGTCTCTCTGGTCAGCAAGCAACCTTCTGATTAAAGCTTGACTTCCTGTGTGTTATGCTTGCAGGGAAAGGAAATGCATTGACTGAGGAATAGAAAAGGTCAGTTACAGTTCTCATTGGTAAATCTATAACCTGACACTTAGATTTTAACCATCAGTGTTCTGGGCTTTAGTATCAGTCTACCTATGGGAGATATGCCCCTTTATGCTGGTAAGGTATGATTCTGAGCCCTCAGAGCTGAGGTGGGTTGTGAAGTAACGCCTGTCATCCCTTGTGGGAAAGACCTGCATTGATACACTTAACACAGTCCTCTTCCTTTGAAGCTTCTCATTTGACTTTCTGATTACCATACCTTCCCTTTCTAGCTTAAGGCATTTATCTGCTAGTAGGGTGAGCTGGCAGGACATTAACCCAGAAGGACAGAGTATTAGTTTAAGAAGGGATTTGCTAAATTCTGACTTTTCTCCTTCCATTCAATAGACTAACAATCTAGCCTGGAAAACTAGGGAGTGAGTTCAGAATTACAGAGTTTTCTTGTCATGTAAAGAAAACACATTTTCTGTCTTAGGATGTGCTGTTCATTTGTAGAATGGGGATCAGATGTAGACAAACCTTGCTTGCTCTCCATCCTGGGTAACTAAAGGCAGGAGAAGGGAGAGAGAATAGGTAAATGGAGAAAAGAGTGATGAACATAGTGCTGATTTTCTGCTCTGGTTTTGACGTGGGGGTGTGTGTGTCTCTCTGTGTTAAATATTTATGAATTTAATGTGGAAGGTGAGCCCCAGTGTATCATTTTGGACCTTGCCACTTCAAAGTGAACTAGACCAAATGGGATGACACAGTGAAGGAGACGTCAGGCCTCAGGGTAGCCACCTCAAGTTGAATGGGACATGGTCTCAGACTTGAGAGCAGTATTAACCCTGGAATGACGAGGGGACCTCTGAGCTAAGAGTGAACTGTGGTGCCTATGGGCAAAAGGGAAGATGTAACAAACACTTAAGGGTGAGGACAAGTCAGCCAGGAAATATTGATATTACCACATACCGATCAAGCCAAGAAGACCAGATCACAAGTTATTAAATATGTCAGCCCAATTTCAGTCATTAATCCTAACAAAGAAAATAATGCTCAGGGAACAGGTGACATTGCCCACCCCAGAGACTACTATAGTAGGCAGAGGACACTGCCCATGACAAATTTGATCCTTTCTTTCACTCATTAGGAGATCTTCATGCATAAGATCCCTTTTCTGACATAACTGGAAATTCCCCTCCAACCTATTAACAGTTCTCTGTTTCCTTCCCCTTTGTTGTTGAATCTCTAAATTGTGTCCGACTCTCTGCAACCCCATAGACTGTAGCCTGCCAGGCTCCTCTGTCCATGGGATTTTCCAGGCAAGAATACTGGAGCAGGCTGCCATTTCCTCTTCCAGGAGATTTTCCTGACTCAGGGATTGAAGGCTTGTCTTCTGTACTGCAGACGGATTCTTTACCACTGAGCCACTGGGGAAAGCCCCCCTTTCCCCTTACTCTCTCGAAAAAGTTATTTATTTCATCTTCACCTTAATTCCTATCTTTTATTAAACTTATTCCTGTTTTTTTTTTCCCTTCTATCATTCCACAGAAATGTCTCTTGTCAAGGTCACTCATGAGTATGTCAAATCCAGTGGTCAGTTTTCAGTCCTTATTTTAATCCTTCCAGCAGCTCCCTGGACAAGGTCAGCCACTCCCTCCTTTTCAGAAACACTTTCTCTTCTCAGTTTGTGTGTTACACATTATTTATGGATGTTCTTTCTCTATTTCAAAAATACTGCAGCGCCCCAGGATGCTCTCTTTAGATGGTTTCTCTGCTTTAGACATACTCATCTCCCTGAATAACCCAATTCAGACTTGTGGCTTGAATGCCTATCTCTATGCCAATGATTTTCACGCTTTATTTTTTTTCAGTATGAACCTTTTCCTGAACTCCAGGTGTATAGATCTATCAGCTCATCAACATTTCCTCTAGATGTCTAATAAGCATCTTGAACTTAATGTGCCTTAAATCCAGCTCTTAATATTCCCTCCTAAACCTGCTCCAGCTTCCACCTTCTTCAATAAATGATAATTCTATTAATTCAGTTGCACAGGTCAAAAGCCTTGGATTCATTCTTAACTTTTTTTCTTACACATTTCTCACTAATCTGGCAGTAAGTCCTGTCAGCTATGCCTTCAAAGTAATACATCTAGAATCTGACCATGTCATACTGTCTTCACAGCTACCACCTTTATTCTGCTGTGCTAGTTTCTGACTTCTACTTTACCTCTCTGTAGTCTGTCCTCCAAGCTATCAGAGTGGTCCTTCAGGCTTGCTCTACCTGTGGTTACAAAATGTTCTTAGGACATGGTTTGTTATGCCATTTTTTCAGTTCTTCCAGCCTCTGCTTGACTTTATTAAGTATGTAAGCTCTTCCTATGTCATAAACAAGACGGCAGTTGTGAGCCCTCACTTCTCACTTCCATTTAGTTTAGCAATCCCAGGAAAAGAAACTCTCTCTCCCAAAATTTAAATATTAATTCAAGGAAGATTGATTTATTTTATTGGAGTCATGTGTCAACCTCTAAGTTAATCAAAGTAGTCAGGAGAAACCTGGCCATCCTGGGTCATGTACTCACCTTAACTGCTGGGATGGAGCAAAGTCACAGTTAATGACAACCGGGAATAGCAGCAGGAGGACCTCAGAAATCAGAAAAGGGAAAGAATTTAGATCAGACAGAAAATTTAGCTAGCTGCCATAAGTGAATAATACTGTGTTTATTTCTTGACTTGATTTCTGCTTCTTGGGGCAATAACCCTAGGGTTTCTGTGAGGTCCAAATATGGTTGTTTCATAAAGTATGAAATTATATGCAATATTTTATACGTTAGCTACTATTAAACTGAGATTAGTCCATCAGTAGCTGATGAAATACAGATGGATACAGAGGACAACCCTTGATGACTTACTATAGTGGCATGAGTATGGACAAAAGTTAACCAAGGATTAACACCTTAAGAAAAGAGAGAGGGAGAAAACTCATCTTGAAAGCCAGGGTAAATAGGATTGTTAGTTATACATTACAGTGAGTGATGGCTAGAGGTACATATTTTGGGAAGGATTATTTGAGGGAAAATGTTATTAGACAAGGCTGCAACCAAGGTGCTGGTCAGGGCTGGGTTATTATCGGCATACTCAACTGGGGGAGAGTCTGTTTTCAAACTTGGAGGTTTATTGGCAGCACTCAGTTTCTTGCAAGTTGTCAGACTGAGGGTCTCAGCTTCTTGCTGGCTGTCAGCTGAAGACCATCTCAGTTCCTTGTCAATTGTTGGCCAGAGGCTGCCACAGTTTCCAGCCAAGCGGCCCCTCTAACATGGTCTCTTACTTCATCAAAGCCACAAAGGAGAGAGGCTCCCAACAAGAAAAATATTACAACTGTGTGTAAGTAATCACCTTCGCAAGAAATGGTTCCTGCCTACACTCAGTTAAGGGAAATGATCACTTAAGAACAAGAAAACAGGAGGTGAGGATAATTAGGGGCCATCTTAGACTATCTACTGTACTATGACAGCATTTTTTCTCTCCTTGATTAGATTTACAGAAAAAATAAGTTTAAAAAAAAAACTTGCTTAACTTTCTATACTCAGTAGATGATACACTATGTATGTAAGTCATGTTGTGGTTGTTGTTCATGTTGTGATTGTTGTTCAGTCGCTCAGTCGTGTCTGACTCTGCGATCCCATGAACCGCAGCACACCAGGCTTCACTGTCCTTCACCATCTCTCGGAGCTTGCTCAAACTCATGTCCATTGAGTTGGTGATGCCATCCAACCATCTCATCCTCTGTCATCCCCTTCTCCTCCCGCCTTCAATTTTTCCCAGCATCAGGGTCTTTTCAACTGAGTCAGCTCTTCGCATCAGGTGGCCAAAGTATTAGAGCTTCTGCTTCAACATCAGCCCTTCCGGTGAATATTCAGGACTGATTTCCTTTAGGATGGACTGGTTGGATCTCCTTGCAGTCCAAGGGACTCTCAAAAGTGTTCTCCAACACCACAGTTCAAAAGCATCAGTTCTTTGGCACTCAGACTTCTTTATGATCCAACTCTCACATCATGTTATAGCTCCGCTATTCAGGGAGGGTTCTTGAAATGCTAGACAGGTCACACTTATTAAAAAAAGATGATCAACTCTCTCTTTAAATTAAGATAAATTATTTAACAAAATAAGGTATATGTTAATTTCATCATCCAGAGTGGGGAAGACTTCCATAATGGGAGAATACTTTTGAAGTTCGACTTGGGAAGGAGTCAAAAACGTTCTTAAAGCAGTGAGAATAAAAAGTTAGCATAAAAAAGGACATTTCCTAGCTTAGTTAATGTGTGTTTGTGCATCTCACCAAAGAATCTGACAATAAGGTTTAGGGTTTTTCTGGAATCATATCTGAGGCTTTCCTTTGGTAAGACTTTCCATTTATTTCCATCTTAATCTATAGTGTATGTTGGTTGGGGCATCTTGCCTACAATATTTTAGCCTAATAATATTTAGTTAATAAATATCTTCATTTAGTGCCAAATTGTTTTAGACAAAGGCAGGGAAAACTTCTGTGATAGTAACTACATATTTCTTTCGGCCTGGTTATTGGAAATTTTGAGGATTTTGGCCCATTATTCTACTGAGTTGCCAAGAATGGTAGTTTAAATTAGGGGGCTTTCCTTTTTTACTAGAGATTTCTCAATGGACTCCAGGCAACAAGAATTGAAAATCTGTCCTGAGATATTGAAAGAACCACTTTGGACACGTTCAGGGAACAGACCTTTTCATAGTGTTGGCTCCATTACACTGGGAGTTTTATTCCCATTTGAATAGAATAATAAAACAGAAATTGGAAATAGATATAATGGGAAATAAATTAAGAAATTATTTTATTAAAAAACAATGTCAACATTTATAATAAATGTAAATGCAATAGAACATTAAAAGATTGGGAATCACTACATTGCAAACCTGTAATTTATATAATATTATAAAGAAATTATATAGTTCAATTACAAACAAAAACAAAATCCCAGTAAGTATAAAGCAAACTCTTTTGAGCTCAAATAAATGTAAAGGATTAATAAATCATTGTAGACCTAGGTGACATGGTCCTGGGTTTCTTTGTGAAGAATTTTGGGGTGGGGGAGGTAGGATGGAACATTGGAGTCTTCCTGAAGGTTTCTGGGGGGAAAGTGTAATGAGGGACAAAGTCTTCTTGTTGGTGCCAGAGTCTGTACTTCAGAAGTCAAGGAAGCAGTAATTGGGCCAAAAAGGTTAGTAGTGCCCTTATCAAGTCAATAAAGACATAAATACATCTCATTCTTAAATTATTAGTGAATTTACATATGAAAATGTCAACATATTAAAGATTTTATTTTAATTTTTTTGGGGGGAGGAGACTATGTCAGAATATAGTCTCTGAAGTCAAATTTACTTTTTTGTTATATGATTCTGAGTAAGATAATTACTTTAGTGTCCTCATCAATAAAAAGGGGCTAATGAATTGAAAGTGTGTTGTGAGAATTAAGAATATTGACCTAGTATTTCACACATAACAAATTCTGAGTATTTCATAGCTGGTGTTCTTGTTAACTGTTTCTATGTCTTCACCTTAGTTTTTCTACTTGTGCAATGGGAGTGACTGAACATAACTCTATATTGGCAAAAAGTATTTGCTTTTAAATGGAATATTCATTTTACTGTCTTTGGGAAAATGCCACATTAAGCAATACTATTAATAAAATAATGATATGTTCAGTGCTTGGCATTTTGATGAACTATGCTTTATGCAAAAACATTTACATGTAAAATATTTGGTCATCAGCACATTTTCCCCCAGAAGTTAACATTAAAGTATAATAGCTAGTCTTATAAAGCTAAAACAAACATAATTGTGAAATATACAGAGCAAAAATTAACGAAAATATTTCTCAGTTGAAATAGACTTCATTAGTCCTTCAAAGATTTGTGGAACAACATACATTAGCACTGTGCTGGGTATGGTGGATACAATGAGGAAGGAATAACAGGTCACTACTCTTGAGAACCTTGGAGTATAATGGGAAGAGAGAGACAAAAGAGAGATGCTTATAATGCAGCGGGAAGTGCTTCTGCAGAGGCCTGAGCAGCTTTTGTAATAAGGGTGGAACAATGCCTGAGACTCTCTGGAAATATTTCCTTAAGGAAAAAAACCCATGAGAAAGGTGAAGAAGAGGAGTTTCTAGATAAAAACTAAGTGGGAACAGGGAAGAGGTCTTTCAAGAAAAAAAAGAGTAGTGTGAGCGAAGTCGCACAAGTGTGAGCAAAGATCTGTCGCCATAGGAGACAGCAAGAAATGCACTGAAGTCAAGCACAGACTGTGTGAGGAAGAGACAGGTGACTGGTGGGGCTGGATTATGAAACACTTGGCAGATCAGTTAAGGAGCTTGCGTTTCATTCTACAGAGTGTAGAAACCCAGTCTGGGTTTATACATAGGGAGGGATAGGATTAACTGTCACAAGTGTTGCCAGAGGAAATAATATCATTCCCTTTGGTTGTTCTGTCCTTAATTTGTGTCGGACTCTTTGTGACCCCATGGACTGCAGCTTTCCCTGTTCTTCACCATCTCCCGGAGTTTGCTTAAACTCATGCCACTGAGTCGGTTAGCTTGCTGTTATTATACTTCAAAACTTAATGAAGCAACCAGGCTCCCAGGGGGCCTCTGGGGGTAAGGAGATGCAAGCCTGATCCACCTCCCTCACCTTCACCCAGGAGGGCATTTGCTGTTGTCAGGGAACTGTCATCTCCGAGGAAAAGAATGAATTGTTCAGGCAGAGAGCAGATTTGGAGAAAGTAATTGTATATATAATTTTCCCAAAAGCTTTAGTATTATGAAAATCAGGTTTTATAGGTAGAGCAAAGATTGCCACCATCCTCAGAGGTAATTCAGGTGACTCATATGAAAAAGTAGGTTCTGAACAGGTTTCCAGAGTGGACACAGTCCTCTGAGAACTGGGAATTCTCAAAACATTTTCTCTACTGCAGAGAAGCCAAAAGGGATGTGGGTTGAAATAGTTTCTTAATGTATGTCCCTTACTTGTACGTAAAAATGTGCTGTCAAACTCTTATACAGCACATCTTTACAGACAAAAAGGCAAGAAATAAATGTGTAGGAGTGTACAAAAGCAAAGCATTGGAATTCTGATTCCAAAGAAGGTACCCAAATCCTCCTATTCTAATGGATTCACTGTAATATCTGTATTATGGAATGTATTATGGCCATCTTTCATTTTTCTTCTTCATAAGTAAACTACCTCATGGGGAACTTCACTGCATTTCTTTTTTTTTTTTTTTCCCCTTTCTTCTTTTTTTTTTTTTTTTATTGTTTTTGCCATACATTGTCATGATAGCACCATGGGTTTACATATGCTTCCCCTCCGGAACCCCCCCTCCCTCCTCCCTCCCCTCCGGGAAATCTCGCTGCACCAGTCCCGAGCATCAATCCTGGGCTGGCGATTGATTAGACACATGACAATTAACATGCTTCAATGCCCTTCTCCCATATCATCCCACCCTTACCCTCATCCACAAAGTCCACGAGTCTATTCTATACATCTGTGTTCCTTTTGTTGTCTCCCATGTTGGGTTCTCGTTACTGTCTTTCTAAATTCCATATATATGTGTTAATATACTGTATTGTTGTTTTTGCTTCTGGCTTACTTCACTCTGGATAATGGGCTCCAGTTTCGTCCATCTGAGTAGAATTGCTTCAAATGAATTTTTTTTTTAATGCTGAGTAATATTCCATTGTGTATATGTACCACAGCTTTCTTATCCATTCATCAGTTGATGGGCATCTAGGTTGTTTCCATGTCTTAGCTATTGTAAACAATGCAGCGATGAACATTGGGGTACACGTGGCTCTTTCAATTCTGGTTTCCTCGGTGTATATGCCCAGCAGTGGGATTGCCGGGTCATATGGCAGGTCTATTTGCAGCTTTTTAAGGAACCTCCACACTGTTTTCCATAGTGGTTGTACTAGTTTGCATTCCCACCAACAGTGTAAGAGGGTTCCCTTTTCTCCACATCCTCTCCAGCATTGAGTATACTACCTAAAGCAATCTATAGATTTAATGCAATTCCTATCAAGCTACCAGAGGTCTTCTTCAAAGAATTAGAACAAATAATTTTTCAATTTGTATGGAAATACAAAAAACCTCGTATAGCCAAAGCAATCTTGAGAAAGAAGAATGGAACTGGCGGAATCAACCTACCTGACTTTAGGCTATACTACAAATCCACAGTCATTAAGACAGTATGGTACTGGCACAAAGACAGAAATATAGATCAATGGAACAGAATAGAAAGCCCAGAGATAAATCCACGCATCTATGGACACCTCATCTTTGACAAAGGAGGCAAGAATATACAATGGAGAAAAGACAACCTCTTTAACAAGTGGTGCTGGGAAAACTGGACAGCCACTTGTAAAAGAATGAAACTAGATCACTTTCTAACACCATTCACTGCATTTCATAAGCAGAATAGAAATTCCTGGTTTCCATACCAACCATGTCAGCTTCTCTTTGTTTCTCATTTATTTATATATTTATCCATTTAACCAACAAATATTTATTGTTACAAATATTTGTCGTGTGTGTAGGTACTGATGGGAAAATCAGGAAGATCTAAGTAGATCTCCTGTCCTCAGAGAGCTTCATGTCTAGTGAGGGAGAGAAATACTACATAAACACCCCCAGATCCACATCCTGGGGTCAGAAGCTCCGCTCAGCACATACCCAGACCCCTGTTACTCATGTTTTCCCCTCCTGCCAGGCTTCTCCTGTTCTGTGATGAAGCCTCCATTGTTCTGTGGTTTTTTCAAAGAAGACATTAACTCTTCCCTTCCTCAATTTCCACTGGACACTCATTCACATAAAGTGTTTGTAAGTAGGACTGACTTTAACCAAGATTTGCACAGTATGGCTGCAAGGCAAACGAATGTGAAAACATACTTAGATATTCATGATTTTAGAAGTCCATTCAACCATCGAATTTCTCATTAGACTTTCATGTCTCTTCAATACTCAGCCTTCTATCACATCACTGGTTCCTCCTTTCTCCACTTCCTTTTCCTCCTCTTCCTGTGTTTCCCTTTCCACAACTGCTCAGAAACAAGCAACCAACCACCCCAATAACAAACACAAGAACGGTAAACAAATCCCTTTATTCTTTCATGGAGCCTGACCATTTTTTTGCTTATTTGGATTCCTGAAGACACTTATACGCTCAGAATTACACTTTCTACTCCAAAAGGCTTATCTATGTATTATATGGAACAGGGATATTTTCTATTCTAAGAGAAATTTGGTTGCCATCTCTTAAGATATATGTATAGTTTAGTTTATCAGGATATATTACAAATTAGGATGCACGCTCTAACAGAAAGTTGTTTTTTGGTTGCTGAGTTGTGTCTGACTCTTTGTGACCCCATGGACTGCAGCATGCCAGGCTTCCCTGTCCTTCACTATCTCCCTGAGTTTGCTCAAACTCATGTCCATTGAGTCAGTGATGCCATCCAACCATCTCATCCTCTGTCATCCCCTTCTCCTCCTGCCCTCAATCTTTTCCAACATCAGGGTCTTTTCCAATGAGTCTGCCCTTTGCATCAGGTGGCCAAAGTATTGGAGATTCATCTTTTGCATCAGTCCTTTCAATGAATATTCAGGGTTGATTTCCTATATGATTGATTGGTTTGATCTCCTTGCAGTCCAACACCACAGTTCAAAAGCATCAGTTCTTTGGCGTTCAGCCTTCTTTTTGGTCCAATGCTCACATCTGTACATGACTAATGGAAAAACCATAGCTTTAACTATAGAGACCTTTGTCAGCAAAGTGATGTCTCTGCTTTTTAATACACTGTCTAGGTTTGTCATAGCTTTTCTTCCAAGGAACAAGTGTCTTTTAACTTCATGACTGCAGTCACCATCCACAGTGATTTTGGAGTCAAGGAAAATAAAATCTGCTACTGTTTCATTCCCCCACCCCCTATCTATTTGCCATGAATTGATGGGACCAGATGCCATGATCTTGGCTTTTTGAATGTTGAGTTTGAAGCCAGTTTTTTCACTCCACTCTTTTAGGCTCTTTAGTTCCTGTTAGCTTTCTGCCATTAGGGTGGTATTATCTGCATACTTGAATTATTGATATGTTTCCTGGAAATCTTGATTCCAGCTTGTGATTTATTCAGTCTGGCATTTCACATGATGTAGTCTGCATGGAAATTATAAGGAGGGTGACAATATATAGCCTTGATGTACTTCTTTCCCAGTTTGGAACTAATCCATTGTTCCATGTCTGGTTCTAACTATTGCTTCTTGACCTGCATATAGGTTTCTCAAGCAGCAGATAAGGTGTTCCGGTAGTCTCATCTCTCTTTAACAATTTCCCACAGTTTGTTGTGATCCACGCAGTCAAAGCCTTTAGCGTAGTCAAAAGAAAGTTAGGAAGTACAATGGAATACAGTTTTAGGCCTGGGGAGTTAAACTGAAAACTTAGGGAAAGGAGTTTCCCTGAGAAAGAACAGCATTTCTGAAGTGCATTATCTAGGCACTAATTGTGGGGGGAGGGCACTTCAAGCAGGGGGACATACTAAAATACACACAAAGGTGTGGGGAGAGGAAGGAGTTTGGTGCACGGGAAAAATCGGAGAGGGCAGCATGGCTACACCCTAAAGAGGGGGAGGAGAAAGAAAGTGATGGAGGTGAAGTACGCAGTAGCTAGGTCCCATGGGACACTGCCATCAACATGACTCCAATTTTTAAGTTTCTGGCTCTTCTCTAACAAATAAAATGACTTCATGAATTATTTTTACTAAATTTTGACTTTATTGACTTTCAAAACAGAAACAGTTGCACTAAAGCTGGCAATTCATACAGACAGACACACACACACACCCCACTCCCCCCGCCCTCCACATTATATACAGCACCTTCCCCGACGGCCATATGGTTTGGCATTATTACAAAGTCTAATCTATAGCCATATATATGATTCTGGGTCAGCTGGGTAATTAACTGAAAATTATCTTCATATTCATTTTCCCTCCCCAGGAATGTTTCCTGCAGAAAGACCCAGAATATGAAGCTTTCTAGAACAGTTTTGAAAAATGTTGCCTGCCAGCAGCACATGAATTCTCTGTTGTCTTTCAGGACTTGTATTGACCCAACTGACACATCCATTTCCCCTGAAGAGCAACTAGCTTCTTGCTCTGCCCTGTGCCTTACTATTGGCAAGGCGGTGCCGGAATACACTGTAGTTCTGTTTACCACCAGGGTAAACTGCCTCTTATAACATTCTTGTAGAAAGGCATTTTGGGGGGTCCAGTAAAGTCTCCATCTATTTACAGGTGCTGAAAATAACACACACACACATACTCTAGACATTGCGCCCCCTCCTTACTGCCGAGGTTAATTAATCTGGCCCTTGGCGCTTTAGAGCTCACAACAGATTCATGTATTCATGGTGATGTCCATTCTGAAAATAATTTATTATTTTATTTTATTATTTTAAAATAATAAAAATTTTAAATTTATTTTCTGAAAATAAATTATTTTGTTTGCTTTCCCAATTCTACCTTCTCCAAGCTACCTTAACTTTTCTTCTCCACTCTTACTTTTCAATTACTCATAACCATGCCTTTTAAGCTGTCATTTTATTGAAAGTAATAAATTAAGACATTCATCTTCAGTGGTTTCACCTTTGCATAAGAGTCAGCAACTTACACACTAGCACTCTCACAGTGTTAAACAGATAGGAATTCAATTCAGTAGCAAAAACATTCACTGACCTTAGAAAGAAAATTTTCCATTTATAGTTACTGGCTAGTCTTACACAGTTGCAACTTCTCAATACAGTATAATACTTTAAGATTAAATGTTTTGAGGAACTTGTATCTTCTGTGCCTCTTCTCCAAAATGAAGCTACTGACCACTTGCTGAGACTGATTTTGCTGGAGGCACTGAGTCTATAGCTGGTCGTCTTGGGAATCAGTACTCACGGTGGATCCTTGGCTGCTGGTGTCGGCAGTTTCATAGCACTTTTGGTCTTTGGCAAAGTTGATGAAAACCTGATTTTTCAAGGGAAATGAGGCCATTAGCCCTTGTAAACCAAAGGAAGAAATAAGGGGTATGCATATGTGTGGTGTGTGCACAATGGGAGAGCAAATAAAAAGAAAACTAGATTTCATAGTGCTCAGTTGCTTTGGTTGTGTCCAACTCTTTGTGACTCTATGGACTGCAGCCCACCAGGCTCCTCTGTTCATGGAGTTTTCTAGGCAAAAATACTGGAGAGAGTTGCCATTCCCTCCTCCAGGGAGTTCTCCTGATTCACGGATCAAATTGGTGGTGTCTCTTACAACTCCTGCACTGGCAGGCAGGTTCTTTACCACTAGCCCCCAGATTTCATAGGAGCACACACAAATATATACACAAACTCTCATTAGGAATCCTTTCTTTAGGTACCGAAATTTAACTGGGGTTTGAAAATAGTACCTATAACTACATTTAATAATCATAATAAATGATAAAATCTAAAGCTATAATTGAATACCTATAGCCACATACTTGCGTCTATTTGATCTGTATCAGTATCTTTTAAGTATAAATAAGGAGCCCAATCCAAGCTCCTATCAAACTTTTCTATGATGATGAGAGAAATTTCACTAGTTTTAAGAATTAATACACTGAAATAACATTTGTATACAAATATCACATTATGCTCCTTATGCTTACTATTTAACAGGCAGACCTTTATGACTTTGTTTAAAATCATTAATTCTATTGAATTAATTAGATTAGTCATAGATTAGTTATAGATTCATCCAGAAAATATTGAGAGACATGATACTGGTAATTGGTTACAAGTCCAAGGATAAATCTGTGTTGGCAAAGCCATAATTGCCTTAACTCCCCATAAATAAAACTCTCTGTAAGATGCAGCAAGATTTGGAGGCCACTTTAGCCTCCCTTTCAGGCCCTCTCCAGTGACAGGTACAGTCAAGCTGGTTGAACTGTATAAAACTAAAACAGTGCAAAGGCAAAGGAGGATGCCTCATGAAGCCTCCAGTTACTGTATATAAATGCAACCAAGACAGATGATTTGAATGAAACAAAAGAATCCTGCATTTGTCATTTTGGTTGCCTGAATCTAGCAGATCTAAAGCTTTGGCACCAAAATCTCATTAGATAACCCCATCCTCCCCTAATCTAGGAAGTCAATCAATAGAAATGCTATTTAAGAAACATTACAAGGAGAAAGGAAGGAAAGTGTTAACAGCTATTTGTTTTATAGATGAAAATAACTGTTGCTTTATATATACAGACAACTGATTGGTACAGATGTCTCAGAGAAGGAAAAAATTTTTTTCTCCATTAAAATTAGTTAACTCTTCATATTTTTTTATAACATCCCAAAATGCACTTAGAAATAAATTAAGCTAAGTTTTTCAGGTGCAAGATTAGATATTGTTTCAATTAAAAATACATTGAAGGTCATTAAAAATAAATAGTTATGTACAATTAAATTCTTTAGAAAAATAATGTATAAATGTGACATTTTGTACATGGACCTAGGTATCCAGCTTACCTCTTCCAGAGTAGTCTGACTCACTAAGAAATTTGTGATATTTAAAGCAGTCTTGTTGGCCTCCAGAAGATCAAAAATGTTTGCTACTCCTCCTGCAGTGACCGGCACATGATATTCTAACATGCTGAGGTGCTGATCCTGTGGGAACCAAAGGGGAAAAAAAAATTTATTTCTCAATGTCAGGTAATACTGAGTAGACTAGACATAACTTGACCAAGAGCTAAGAAACATACTGAAATTCATTCCTCTGGAAATGATCAGTTCAGTTCAGTTGCTCAGTCATGTCTGACTCTTTGTGACCCCATGGACTGCAGCATGCCAGCCCTCCCTGTCTATCCCCAACTGCCAGAGTTTACTCAAACTCATGTCCATTGAGTCGGTGATGCCATCCAACCATCTCATCCTCTGTCATCCCCTTCTCCTCCTGCCTTCAATCTTTCCCAGCATCAAGGTCCTTTCCAGTGAGTCAGCTCTTTGCATCAAGTGGCCAAAGTACTGGAGTTTCAGCTACAACATCAGTTCTTCCAATAAATATTCAGGACTGATTTCCTTTAGGATGGACTTGTTGGATCTCCTTGCAGTCCAAGGGAATCTCAAGGGTCTTCTCCAACACCACAGTTCAAAAGCATCAATTCTTTGGTGCTCAGCTTTTTTATAGCCCAACTCTCACATTCATACATGACTATTGGAAAAGCCATAGCTTTGACTAGATGAAAATTGTTGATAAAGTAATGTCTCTGCTTTTTAATGTGCTGTCTAGTTTGCTTATAGCTTTTCTTCTAAGGAGCAAGCACTTTTAATTTCATGGCTGCAGTCACCATCTGCAGTGATTTTGGAGCTCCCAAAAATAAAGTCACCCACTGTTTCCATTGTCTCCACATCTATTTGCCATGAAGATATGGGACTGGATGCCATGATCTTAGTTTTCTGAATGTTGAGTTTTAAGCCAACTTTTTCACTGTCCTCTTTCACTTTCATCAAGAGGCTCTTTCAGTTCAGTTCAGTTCAGTCGGTCAGTCGTGTCCAACTCTTTGCAACCCCATGGACTATAGCAAGCCAGGCCTCCCTGTCCATTACCAACTCCCAGAGTTTACTCAAACTCATGTCCACTGACTCGTTGATGACATCCAACCATCTCATGCTCTGTCATCCCCTTCTCCTCCTGCCCTCAATCTTTTCCAGCATCTTTTCAAATGAGTCAGCTCTTCGCATCAGGTGGCCAAAGTATTGGAGTTTTAGCTTCAACATCAGTCCTTCCAATGAATACCCAGGACTGGTCTCTTTTAAGATGGATTGGTAGGATCTCCTTGTAGTCCAAGGGGCTCAGGAGTATTCTCCAACACCACAGTTCAAAAGCATCAATTCTTCAGTGCTCAGCTTTCTTTAGAGTCCAACTCTCACATCCATACATGACCACTGGAAAAACCATAGCCTTGACTAGACGAATCTTTGTTGACAAAGTAATGTCTCTACTTTTTAATATGCTGTCTAGGTTGATCATAACTTTCCTTCCAAGGAGTAAGTGTCTTTTAATATCATGGCTGCAATCACCATCTGCAGTGATTTTGGAGCCCCCCAAAATAAAGTCTGACACTGTTTCCACTGTTTCCACATCTATTTCCCATGAAGTGATGGGACTGGATGCCATGATCTTAGTTTTCTGAATGTTGAGCTTTAAGCCAACTTTTTCACTCTCCTCTTTCACTTTCATCAAGAGGCTCTTTAGTTCTTTGCTTTCTGCCATAAAGATGGTGTCATCTGCATATCTGAGGTTATTGATATTTCTTCTGGCAATCTTGATTCCAGCTTGTGCTTCATCTAGTCTGGCATTTTGCATGATGTACTCCGCATATAAGTTAAATAAGCAGGGTGAGACTATGCAGCCTTGACATAATCCTTTCCCAATTTGGAACTAGTTTGTTGTTTCATGTCCAGTTTTAACTGTTGCTTATTGACATGCATACAGATTTCTCAGGAGATAGGTCAGGTAGTCTGGTATTCCCATCTCTTTCAGAATTGTCCACAGTTTGTTGTGATCCACACAGTCAAAGGCTTTGGCATAGTCAATAAAGCAGAAATAGATGTTTCTCTGGAACTCTCTTGCTTTTCTGATGATGCAGCAGATGTTCGCAATTTGATGTCTGGTTCCTCTGCCTTTTCTAAATCCAACTTGAACATCTGGAAGTTCATGGTTCATGTACTGTTGAAGTCTGACTTGGAGAATTTTGAGCATTATTTTGCTAGCATGAGAGATGAGTGCCATTGTGAGGTAGTTTGAGCATTCTTTGGCATTGCCTTTCTTTGGGATTGGAATGAAAACTGACCTTTTCCAATCTTGTGACCATTGCTGAGTATTCCAGGTTTGCTGGCATATTGAATGCAGCCTTTTTTTACATGAAATTATGATTTTATTCCCCAAATATTATTTATTTATTTATTTATTTTTTATTGGTTTTTCCATACAATGACATGAAACCGCCATGGGTTTACATATGCTCCCCCTCCAGAACCCCCCTCCCTCCTCCCTCCCCCTGAGAAATCTCAGTGCACCAGCCCCGAGCATCAATCCTGGGCTGGCGATTGATTTCACATACGATAATTAACATGTTTCAATGCCATTCTCCCATATCATCCCACCCTTTCCCTCATCCACAGAGTCCATGAGTCTGTTCTATACGTCTGCATTCCTTTTGCTGTCTCACATGCAGGGTTCTCGCTGCTATCTTTCTAAATTCCATATATATGCGTTAGTATACTGTATTGTTGTTTTTCCTTCTGGCTTACTTCACTCTGGATAATGGGCTCCAGTTTCGTCCATCTGAGTAGAACTGATTCAAATGAATTTTTTTTTAATGCTGAGTAATATTCCATTGTGTATATGTACCACAGCTTTCTTATCCGTCAGTTGATGGGCATCTAGGTTGCTTCCATGTCCTGGCTATTGTAAACAATGCAGCGATGAACATTGGGGTACACGTGGCTCTTTCAATTCTGGTTTCCTCGGTGTATATGCCCAGCAGTGGGATTGCTGGGTCATATGGCAGGTCTATTTGCAGTTTTTTAAGGAATCTCCACACTGTTTTCCATAGTGGCTGTACTAGTTTGCATTCCCACCAACAGTGTAAGAGGGTTCCCTTTTCTCCACATCCTCTCCAGCATTTATTGCTTGTAGACTTTTGGATGGCTGCCATTCTGACTAGTGTAAAGTGGTACCTCATTGTGGTTTTGACTTGCATTTCTCTGATAATGAGTGCAGCCTTTTAACAGAATAGTCTTTTAGGATTTGAAATAGCTCAACTGGAAAAACAATGTGTATGTTTGGAAACTAACAGCTTTCGAAGAAGAGATTAGTTTTGTGAATGTCTGAGAGAAAACAAATTAAAATGCTAATAAAAATTCCAAAATATTCTACATTTAAGTGTACTTAGAAAGTGATTATAGTCGTGCCTAGAAAAAATATTGTGGAATGATATTGCTGATGTCAGATTATAATAAGTTCATATAAGCTTTTTCAGAGATAACTTTTAGAAATTTCTTTTTTTAAAATGTTAGAATTGTTCTAAAAGGGTAACGATTAGTTGTTCAATTTATATTGGCTAAAGTTGGCAGATTTCAAAAGCACTGTCTAGGAGAAATCTCGTTCAAATAATGCCACGTTCTTTCTTAACTCTAAAAATCTTTTCAATTTATTTAGTCCATAGTATTACCATCAACTTAGTACTCTATTCTTATTTCCTCGGAGTATCTTTAACATCTTGCTTTTCTGAATATTTTATCAGTTATCATGTCCCATTTATTTTTACCTTTAAAATAACTCTCAAATGTAACCATTCCTCTCTATGTGCACCATCAATATTATTAACTTGATGCTTATCACTCCATATCTGAGTGATTGCAACAGCCTCTTCAGAAGCCTAGAAACCATAAACACTCCAGCACAAAGTAGCTAGAATAATCTTTCCTAAATTCTAGTTTGGTCAGGATGTTTTTACTCCATAATCAACCTCTGTAACCTATATGCGTCAGATCAAGATTGTTACTTACTGGAAACCCTTCTTCTCACACTTTTGCTTATTGTCTAGCCCCTCCCATTGATTTGTGTTCACATCACACCTGTCACTGCAGTCAGGCCATCTTACTTATTTTTACTTTCAAATTATTGTTTTGCCATCTCCCTTTTTAGAGATCTAGAAACCATCATATACTTGTAAAGAATGGTCTACATAGGAAGACATCAAACTTTTATCATCACTGTGCTTGTCTTGTAAGCTCTAGTCCCCTGAGGAACAGAGCAGGACAAATACAGTCTCAAGTTCACTGAAAGAAAGAGAACTATGACCAATGCAATTTGTGCAAAAATAAAGCATTCTTTAATTTTAAATTTGATTTTAATTTAGATGGTAGAAATGGTCTTTGATAAGAATCATAAAAGCTATTTCTTCCTGGAGAACTTAGTTTAGGTTTCAGAGATTGAGGTAAAAGTAGTTTGTAGAGATAAAAGAATTGCTTTTAAAAAGGCTCTATATTTTGCTTTCCAGGATCATTTTATGTTAATATGGTGCCTGACAGTTCATGAAGCATCTTTGTGGACATTTTATCATTTATTTCTCACACCAGTCTTGTGACGTAGAAGTCAACAGTGTTTATAAAATAGGAACATGAGGCTTAGAGACTTTAAATCTCTTGCTGGAATTACACAGGTAGAGCTGGATCTCAGTCCAAGTCTTCTTCTAAGTTCTTTCCATCATTCCACACCTGATTTTCTTTTTAAAATAATTATTTGTTATAATCATCTTGTACAAATTACCTGCACATCAAAGATGATATAATGATAACTTTTTGTCAAGTGCATTTAAAATGTATTATGTGAGATTTATATGTACACATTTGTGTGTGTCCACTCTATTAATACATATATGTAAGATGAAATTAATTGCGTGATGTTTCAGGTAGTATGTGGAGAACTTGATATCCAAGTAATTCTCCTCAAAACTTTGTGGGCTTATTTTTCAAATGAGGAAAGCAAAGGAGATAATCTCTTCTAGCTGTGACATACAGACAGGAACTCTGTAATTTTTTTCTAAGAAGAAAAGCCCTCGGTCATATGTATCTGTCATCCCTCACTTCTCTATCATATATAACCAATAAACTACTTAAGTATACAATCCAACCCGAAAACTAATACAATATGGTCATAAAGCCTTTGTGAGGAAGAAATAATGGTATGTAAAGGGACTATGATACTCTTAAGCAGCTACAAAAATATATAACTTAATTTGAAGATTTTATTTGTTCATACTAAGTATGCTTCAGAATATCTTAACCATCTTGAACTAATAAATATATTAAGATGAACAATCAAGGTATGGTCAACTTGAAAATGACAAACATCCACTACCCTATTACAACTATCAAAACCAGTCAATCTTTTACTTACTTTTAGGTATGTTTTTGGAAAGTGCAGTTGCATGAACCTTGTGAGAGCCTCCATGCTCCCTCTGGCATTCTTCACGTGAACCTTGACAGTAAATCCTCGCCCAAACCTAGAAAGAAGTGCAAAACACAATATGAGTTATGTTTTGTTGAAATAGCTCTTCTGGAATTCTAGATAATGAAACAGGACCCGAGCTGACCATTACAGGCCCTTTCCCTATACAACGCCTATCATTTTGCAATAAAAAGTTCAGGGCATGTTGCAAACTGGAGATAGTGCACTGCCGTGACTTTTTATTTCTACCACCACATAAAGTCAGAGCCTTTGGACAAAAGCTGCATTAGAAATGAAACATAAAGTCTTGGCTTTCTTTGGCATCCATGAATTGGTGTGTCTTCTGTCCCTCAGTTGTGTCTGACTCTTTGTGACCCCATGGGCTGTAGGCCATCAGGCTCCTCTGTCCATAGAATTCTCCAGGCAAGAATACTAGAGTGGGTAGCCGTTCTGTTCTCCAGGGGATCCTCCCAACCCAGGGATGGAACCTGGGTTTTCTACCCTGCAGGCAGATTCTCTACCATCTAAGCCACCAGGAATTGATGTCAATTTTGGGGCTAAATATTTTCTAATTTAAAGCAAAGAAGGTCTTGAGAGGCAAGTTATTGAAGATTTGGTATCAACTGTAAAGATTAAAAACATTGGGGTTTTAAAAATAAATAATAAACCAATATAACTGCTAACTTTTATATTTTATACTTTTTCATCAAAAGTAGTGTTTGCAAACAAGGCATAGCAGACTTTCTGAGAATAACATATAAGTTCTTTTTCATCCTTTTTTCATATCTTGATCAACTCTGTTTTATAAGAAAGTCAAGCTGTTGCACACATAAAGATATAAAGGAATGTCACAGTATCTGAAGATGACCATGGATATGGGTAAATGCATATGTACTCTGGCAAATATATTAATTCAATTTTAATTTGATACTATGATATCTATGTATATCTCTCTAATGTATTTTTGGTCAAAAGGTTTTAAATTTAGTAAAAATGTTAAATAGCTTACTCAAAGCCTATGCAAATGACAAATGAACATACGAGACAAAAATCAATGCCTTCATGTACCTGTCAAGATCTAATTTGTTGGAGTTAACTCTTGAAACTACTTCCTGAGACTATTTTGGTTGGGGAATAATAATCATATCATTATTATTAGCTTTTAGGCCTTCTAGGTTTGGTGGTTATTAATTAAAAAACATACAATCCTTAGTACTATTATTTAACTTCAAAGTGACTCAACAGTTGGCTTCTCCATTCCAGTTTTATTACGCATTGTAGGATAGGCTGCTGAGATAATCTTCGAAGGCAAGTATAGTCTTGGTAGATTGATTACACCGTGTGTTAAACAATGCATTTGTTCTTTACCTGCTCTTAATGTGCTGCAGTGATCCAATACATTGGAACCTTCCATTCACCATAATGGCCAACCTTGTACAGAGAGCCTCACATTCTTCCATGCTGAAAGGCAGAATCTTGTCAGCATTCTGGGCACAGAAAATTGGCTTAAGCTCATAAGCATAAGTTTAACTCTTTTCTTTATGGCGCCTTAGAAATACTGTTTGAATATCTGAGTTCCTGAAGCTGTCTTTTCCTTTGAAGAACAAAAAAATCTTTTAACATATAACATAAATGTCTTCACATAGGATTTATTACTGTTTCTTTTCAAACTTGAGGCCATCTTTCTCACCTGGATTCCTGCTCTATCAAACAGTATTTCTTTCAAGCTCTTTCAAGCTTTAACTTAAGACCTACATTTCGTAAGAAATACTTCCAAAATAATACTAAGTTGTTTTCATCGTGCTTTATACTCAATATTTAGATGACTTAAAAAAAATTTTTTTTTTGGCCACACGTTACAGCCTGCAAGATCTTAGTTCCCTGACCAGAGAGTGAACCTGTGCCCCCTGCAATGGAAGCACAGAGTCTTAAACACTGGGCCACCAGGGAAGTCTCTCACTTGGCTTTTATGTGTTTGTATTTATAACCAGTTAATCTGTACTTGATTATATAATTCTGACTTCATGGACTATGATAATGGAGGAGATCTTAGGTATCATCCTGAGATCTTAGGTGTCACCCTGTCCACTTAAACACAAAAATTAATGGAAAATCAGTGATTGGCTTCAGAACATATACTGTGCTTGGGGGCAAGGTTAGTATATAGGATATAAACAAGTCTCAGTTCTAAACATATCTAGTTTTTTTTCTACTATATGATTATTATAATAAAAGGATAAACTTAATATAAGGCCAATCTTATTAGAAAGGCACAGATAAAAAGCTTTAGTAGCTGTTTTTACTTAGTTGATTGGAAGGGTCTACTTCATGGAGGAGGCTTGTGGATTAGTTCTTAAAGGATTAGTAAGACTAAAATTTGGAAAGGTTTTGTGGAAAGACCAACTCTAGTAGAAGGCACAGCAAAGAAATATCATGGTGATAGGAAAGGGTAGGGAGTGTATGTGGAACCACGAATCACTCAGATTGATTGATAGGAAGAAAAGACTAGAAAGTTAGGTGAGGTTGGATAATAAAAGGCCTCGCATACTAAGCCAAAACATGCTAAATTTTATGTGATAGGCAATAGGGAGGAATGATTGAGTTAAGAGGGTCAAAAGTTATAGATAATCTATTTTTTAACATATTGCTTAGGCCCTGTCCCACCACAAGAGCTGGGATCTCACCAGGAAATCCTCTTGACTTGCTTTTAACTATGAACATAAAACACTTTAATCCAATTGTGGAATTTACTCTCAGTATATGTTACACAGGATTACGTCCTGTCATCTGCCATCTGACTCTAAAGTTTCACACTCAATTTACCTGTGAGAAGTGAGGATGACGGAACATTTATTCTGGACTTCTTCTGAAATGATCTTCCAGAGGTGCCGTTTTGACTTGGGATCCATCCCAGAGCTTGGCTCATCCTTAATAGAAAGTTACAAGAAGAATTTACCAAATTAATTAAATTTTGATGAGGTTCTTTACATGAATCATTGCATCTCACTTGCCTAGAACAGAAATCACTTTTCGAGGTCCTGTGACTAACTTGTTTTATACTTAATGGGCTTCTTTCTGCTGCTGTCAAAAAGCTCAAAATTAATCATTTTAAATTGTCAATCTGTTTTAAAAAGTGTCTCAGTGAAGTTGACACTCTATTACTTTACACATGTCTCTTATATTTCTTTGGAAAAAAATCTGCTACTGACAAAGCCAGAGTTTTGATATTTAACACTATATCATCACATATGTATCTGAAGCTACATCAACAAGATTGCTACCTTGTTATTGTGCCTGTAAGTGATAGATAATATGCCATGTGAAGCACAGAGAATGCAATTTTTTTGTTAATATGATTGAGGTGTATTTTCAGTTTTATGTTATTAATTGAAATTTAATATTCCTTGGGGAAATAAAAGTAAGATTTGCAGAAAATGCCAAATAGAAAGATATAAATTACATTTTAAAGTAAATGATGTTTTGAAAAATTATTCAGGCATAAAATTAGAAATGTAGCAATAGAGAACCTAAACAAGCAATAATAGATCCTTACAGATGATTAAAATATCAAACTGTAGGTCAAGATTAAGTACAAATTAAACATATGCCTGAAATGGAAAATATGCAGATAGGATCAGCAGAGGCTTATTTTTATAGCAAGGGGTTAAACTGAAATTTAAAGAAAGAAATGAGTGTTAGTTTGGGGAAACAGTAATGATTATATTGTCACTGTTCCTATTTTCGAAGACAATGGCATATATAGTAAATATATATTAAAAAATATAATATCTTTCTCTCATGGCCTTATTTCAATTCAGCTCATTAATGCATAACATTTTCATAGAGCTTTTTAACATTTTAAAGTACTTTACATCTATTATCTCATAGGGGTGCCTAAGGATTGTTTTCTTCAATTTAAGGGACATTTATACAATAGAATTCCATTATGAGTGTCAATTGGCAGGAATATAATGCATTATATGCTTCCAGTGTTATACAGAGAGGGCTTATACATTACTCTATCTGGGCAGTTTAAATGATTTGATCTTCTATATTACTTAATCCCTGAAATAATGTGGTGATTTATAACTGGTGATTTTATTGCATAATTAAGCCTCTTTTGAAGTTTTGGAAGTTCTTGAATGAAGGGGACCTTCTAAAATAAGGGCAGCTAATTCTCTTGAAATAAACACTTTTCACAAGGTTTGGCTTGGGGAACAGAATGCTATGTCACCCCTAGGGTAACTTATATTTCCAAGTGGTCAATTTAATTTTTCAGCTTTTAATCAAAATATTAACATGACATGTATTTCTTGCTCCCAAAAAATTCAGATAAAATAGAAGGGCATATTTTCAAGATTGCATCTCAAGCTAGGTAACTCATGTTTTTAAGCAATAAGGAGATAACATTTTAGCACAACACATTGTCCTAAAATGTATATTTCCATTTTAGTAGAAGTTGGAAAATGTGTTAATTCACCTCATCAGTTACCAATAGAACTGATTCTTTCAATAACTGGGAATCAAATTCTGTCATAGCTTTATTTACTCATCTGAATATTCTGAATTTGTTTCAGATACTTCCTATTCCCATGTTTCCTTGGAAATCACCTGAGCCATAGCTTCAGACAAAAAATATTTTTGAGGGCATATTATTATGGCAACAAATTACCTGGTACAAATTTCCTTAATGAGACAGTATATGTGAAGTGCTTTACAAAATAACCAGAACATAGTGATTCCCAGCCCAGGAATTGAATGGAGGTCTCCTGCATTGCAGGAGGATTCTTTACCAGCTGGGCTACCAGGGAAGCCCCTAATGAGACCTCAGTAGATGCTCGTTGCAGTAATGATAATGAATGTAATACACACAATTGGATATGTGATTCTAATTAGGCAGTAGCCTTTTTCAGAATGATTCTCTTACCAGCAACAGAATGGAAGGTTTCCCTATCAAGGCCAGTGCGGTAGACAATTTCCTTTTTGTGCCGTAACTACACATAGAGGTAACTTTGTCCTTGTAGGGCACCAGGTGAAGTCTCCCAAGGAGTTTTTGAACAGTCTGTAGGTGGAAAAAAGGACTTATTAATTTTCCCTTGCCAAAACCCTTAAAGCATTAAATGGGAAAAGAGCTACTTGTGAAAAGAAAGTTTTATAATGAAGAAATACATATTTTAGTTTTATTTTCAAAGGTTCACCAAAGATGAATAGTTCATTTAGAGATAAACGCAGTTCTGTGGAGGCTCATTCATAAATGGGATTTCTTGTCCCCCCAGTACATGTGTGTGTAGGTATGTATGTGTTTACAATGGTTCTTTCTGCTGTATTGACACAGGGTTTACTTTTAAGCTTCAAAGAGCTAAAACAGAATTCATCCCTATACAAGGCAGGTTTCTTATTGATTGTCATCACTGTTTCATCTTTTTTCTTACTGTGGGGTGAGCTGTCAAAAAGGCTTTAGGTCTATTTAAAAATGACCCAGTATCAAAACTTTAGTGTATTAACTCAGTAATCTTGGGCTCTTGTGGCTATTTCAGTAGTTAAATAGCTCTGGCAAATAGTGGAATCCTAGGAGAGTTTAAGAAGTCCCCGAGGGTTGCAAAAATAGAGAAAACTGCCCAAAAGATTAGTCCTTCTATTAAAAAGGCAAATAATTGTAGTGAGGTACAAAAGCACATTTCAAAAATCAAATTGGAATCTATTCTATTTTACTTGGGCATTTTGTGCATGTTCAGTCGACTACTCAGTTGTGTCCAACTCTTTGACACCCTATGAACCCACCAGGCTCCTCTGTCCATGAGATTCTCCAGGAAAGAATAGTGGAGTCGGTTGCCATTCCATCCTCCAAGGGATCTTCCCAACCTAGGGATCTAACCCCCATCTCCTGTTTCTCCTGCACTGGCAGGCGGATTCTTTACCACGAGTTACTTGGGAAGTCCATTTTGTAGGTAATTCCATGTTTCAGTAGTTATCTGAACACTAAAAGATACATAGGCATCACCAACCAAGACTCAACCCAGAGCCTAAGGCAAATCTCATTCTTTATTCAATAGTTTTTAAAAGAAAATGGAACAAATACTGGCCAAGATGTTTCTAAAGCTGAGTTCATAGGTGCAATTATGATATATGTACAATCAAGCTAATACTGCCTCCATTATAACTATCAGGAGAAAATTGTCATAGTTTTCCAGATGTCAACTTGGTCTTAAGGGTGGGTGGGTGGGAAGCATAAACAAAAATGGTTTTCAAATTAACTAGTTCTTCACAATTATACTCACTTCTTTAATATCTTTTTCTGGAATTCCATGTATTCTAGCATAGAAATATAAATGTTCTTCTATGGTTACCAGGTCATCCAAAGCATCTTCCTGAGGACAGTAGCCAATTAATGAGCTGTGTGAGTTAACGTGAGCCAAAGACCTGAATAAAAAGCATCAAAAACATGAATGACTTTCTAAAGATGTTTCCCTTCCAGCCCTCAGATGCTGGGTGTGTGTGCATGCTAAGTCGCTTCAGTTGTGTCTGACTTCGTGCGACCCCATGGACTGCAGCCTGCCAGACTTCTCTGTCCATGGGATTTTCCAGGCAAGAATACTGGAGTGGCTTGCTGTGCCCTCCTCCAGGGGATCTTTCCAACCCAGGGATCGAATCCACACCTATTAAATCTACCTGCATTGGCAGGTGGGTTCTTTACCGCTAGCACCACTTGGGAAGCCCCTCAGATGTTGAGAGGGTAGCTCTGTTTGGGTTGTGGTGATTGGTGAGTCTGGTAAAAAGATTTCAACTGATCCCACCATCATAGTCACACTGAAAACTTTAAAAATTTCCACTCGAGTAGCTGATTTTCTCCTAAGGATCTAATAATATAACCACAAAGTAACATCAAAAGTTCACTTTAATTATTTTCCTCATTTAATTATGTTGTGTTTGGTAATTTGAAGCACTTGTTTTTCATACCCAGTCTTATTTCTGATCAGGATGTTTCCGGCTGTAGGAATTATGTCTCCAGTCAGCATCTTGAAGATGGTGGTTTTTCCTGCACCATTCACCCCAAGAAGCCCAAAGCACTGGTTTGAGGGAGGAAAAAAAAAAAGATGTAAACTAATTCAAACCAAAGACATGTTACTATTATATCTCTTTTCTTCCTTTCCTTGGGTGAATTAAATTATCAAGAAAAATAAATCATTGGATATTGCAGGGCTTTGCTGGCACTGGATAAAGCTTTCACTTTTAAAACAAATGGGTACTTAAGTATCTTTTTTTCCTTTAACCATCTGAATATTTGTGTGTATACCTAGGACTTGTTTTTACATATTATACTCTAGCATGCCTCTGTGTGACATGATAGAATTTCCAATAAGTCAGCTATGCTAACCTGACAAAGTAATTGTATTTATAAATTTAAAGTTATTCATGCAAAATCACAACTTTACTAAACAAGCGACTGAAGCAATAATCTCTTTATCCAATTGAATAAATTTGATGCATTTAGTTTGCAGCCTGCCTCAGTCAAAAACAAAATACCTACATTCTCTTTCTGCTTTCAAAGGTGTCTTACTACTGCTTCTATGAAAACAGCTATAATATGAATATGAATGCAATTCTAGGACCTCAGTTCCAACAACTGATTTCTATATGCTGTCTTTTGAAGAGGCCTAAAGACTAAGAGTTAGTTGAAAAGAGCTCCCTGAACAGACTTCTTGACTGAAAGTCCACTCAAGAAGTTTACTAAGTTGGGAAGGGGATCAGGATGTGGTGAGTCCTCCCTGCCAAGAGGGGAGGGTTACAGGATAAGTAACACATAGACACATGTACATTATATATATAGAATTCATCAAAATATTCAAAGGCTGACTTCCTATTTCTAGATAAAAATTAAGGAAAGATAAAATTTTTGTCACTTACCATGTCAACATAAAGGATGCATGCATGCTTAGTCATATCCAACTCTTTTGCTACCCCCAAGGACTGTAGACTGCCAGGGTCCTCTCTCCATGGAATTTTCCAGCCAAGAATACTGGAGTGGGTTGCCATTTCCTCCTCCATATAAAGGATAGTTAGAAACAAAATATTGTTCCTTACCTCCCCAGCAGGTATCCCAATGCTGATGTTGTTGACAGCTATGATCTTTTTGTGGATAAGTTGGTAAGTCTTTGTGAGACGATGGAGTTGGACCAGGTCATAATCATTTGCACCTTTCTCAACTCTAAATCTTTCAGCCTGCACATCTTCATCTTCATCTATTGTCTCAATAACAGATGAAGAGCTAAATTTTCTAAAGAAGAGTCTAAAAAATGAACCCGATGATTTTGCATCAATAATTTTGAAATGACACCACTCGGTTTTGACATTTTTAAAAAAGTTCTCACTTCAAAATAGCGTGCGAAATTTGTTTTAAATTTTTTATGCATTTTTGCTAAATAACTTAAAATTAGCATGGGTATTCTTTATAATATTTGAGAAACAGCTTTTGCTTTCAATGACTTAAATACTTATAAATTCCCTATTACAAGTCAGAATCTTTAATTTCAGTAACAAGGAACTTTAGTTTGGGTTTGAAGGTTACTCCTAATAGAGAAATCAGAATCGTTAGTAGGACTCAGCACTTACAAGACCATGATCAATGATCATTATTTTTTTAATTTGTCCTATTTATTCTTTGATCATCAACAATACAAATGTTATTCTATAGTGTTTATTTTTTACTATGAATGTCTTACCTAGGACCTAGCCAATATATTAAGGTAATCGGTCCTGAAAACTCTAAAAAATCTCAAACTGACTTCAGTACCTTGTCTACTGAATACCAAAAAACAAAACCAACAAATCAATTTAGGTCTTCCTCCCAGTGTCCCTGTTTCTAATGACATCCCTAGAGATTCCAATTGTGATGTTTTCTTTGAATCTTCCCCATTCTAAAATCCACTCATGCAGTCAGCATCCTAATACTGGAAATACCTTAAAAACAGCCAGTTATTTATCATTTTCTGTTTCTGTTATCAACATAAGCTTTCATTTTTTTTCTCACTTAGGTCTATCCAGGAACCTCAAACTGCTCCATTGTTTCTGAATCTTTCCTTCCAATCTGCACTACCTCCACAAAATCACAGCTTCTAAAGAACCATTTGATCCTGTTGGTCTCTGTTAAAAAACCTTCAAAGTGCTACTATTAATATTTGTTTATTGAGTAAAGTCCAAGCTATTACTCTTTAACTAAGCAATCAGTATACTCCATAATTTTTCAACCCCATGCTTTAGTTACCACTCTTTCATTATATTTAGTCTATGCTCTAATCAAATTTAATTACTTATTTTTCAAATATGCCCCCAAATATTTCTTTGTTCTTGTTTTTCCTTTTATTAATTTAAATATTAATTTCCAATAAGTAATACATACACTTCATTTATTAAAATTAAAATGGTACTAAAGAATATTTAGTGAAAAGTCTCCTTCAGATACATACAGTTTTTAGCAGAGGCATTCATAATTAGAAACAGTTTATGCATATATATGCATAAAAATATACTTCCCTTTTAAAACTTAAACGGTAATATACTTCACATGTAGCTCTGAACCTTGCATTTCTCATTTAACAAATATTAGAAGTAATCCCAAATATTACATAGTGAACTGCATCTTCTAATGGTTGCATATAAATCATTTCACTTATAAATCATGAATATAATTTATTTAACCAGTCTCAAATGCAGTACATTTAGGTTATTTCCATTCTTTTGCTATTAGGAATGGTTACTATGATGAATAAATTTATATATACATAGTTTGGCATATTTGTTAGCATATCTGTAGGGAAAATTCCTATAAATAGAATTGTTGGACCAATGATGTTTATTTATGATTCTATCATCATTTTACTCAATCTTCTTTTTCCAAACACATTGCTAATATCTACATACTCAATTCTCTTTTCCCACTTCTACTTTCTATTCTTCTAAACAGAACTCAAAGACTGTATCTTCTGTTTCTGTACATATTTTCTCCCTACCACTAAATCTTGATCTCTTTTGGGCTAACAACTGGGCTACTTTAATTTTACTATCTCATTTTACAATACTTGCAGAACCATAGTAAGGCTTGAGAACTATTTACTGAATGAAAAAGACTGTGAATTGTGCTACAACTTTTAAAGTTTTTTGAGCAAAACATTTCCATTTCACTAATGGAAAAGCTTAGACTATTGACCCTTCTCTGAACATTTGGAATCGAGTTTTGTCATGGATGTCAAACACTATTTTCATTGTATTTACCTGAGTTTATTTATTAGCCATTCATTGAATAAAAGTCTCAAGAAAAAGAACATGGTTCCCTGAGAAACTAAAGCCACAAACATTGCACCTAGTTTATCCATCTCAAAGGTTTCACTTGGATACTCCACTCCATATGCTTTTAAGAAGTCTAGGACCGACTGTTGTTGAGAAAGTTCAATCAAACCATAGCCAAAACAGAACTGTGGGAAAATCAGGAAAATGCGCTTGAGGGTTTCAGAAATCAGTTCTAAAGTCTGAAATAAGAGAAAAAAAAATAAAGTTCAGTGTTAAGTTTCCAAAAAATTGATGAAAATTTGAAACTAGATGTAGATAAATACTGAAACTTGTGAAGCTTATCTAGATTGGTAACTATTGCATGTACATGCTGAATTTACATATAAACATTTACTATAACTAAATGGTGGAGATTTATTATCAACATAAAAGCAGAAAAGGGTTATATATATTTTTGAGATGGTCTAAGGTGTCAGGCCAAACCCTGGGGACTTCAGAACGTAGTAATAGCGAGGGTACTGGGGTCTGATAGAGCATCTGTGGGGCTTCCCTGGTGGTTCATGTGATAAAGAACCTGCCTGCATGTGGAGACCCAGCCAGGTTCAGGACTGAAGCCCCTGGAGAAGGGAATGGCTATCCACTCCAGTATTCTTGCCTGGGGAATTCCATGGATAGAGGAGCCTGGCAGGCTACAGTCCCTGGGGTCACAAAGAGTTGTACATGACCGAGCAACTAACACACAGGTAGCTGCCTGATTAAAGAGGGATTTAGTAAAGTTTTGGAACCAAGGTAATTCCTACTTGAAGAGGGAATAAAATGGTAAAATGATACAGAAGGAGAAACAACCTATCTCAAAGAGGAACAAATGGCTCATTTTCATGCTATTTATACTTGGGACCACTTGCAGCGCATGACTTTTCTTATTCCTCCTGGAGTATGCTTGTCTATTCCTTACTTCACTTTCACTTTATTCTTTTCTATTTAATTGTCCAGCATTGTTAGGGCTTCCCTTCTCACTAACCACAGTTGTTAGCTATGAATGGAAAGTGATGCTTACAATGAAGTAGATTCCAATACATGACTGAAAGGGAATGAGTTAGGTTTTTTCTCTATGGATGTTCAAATGAATCTTAACTCGTAGTCATACAACTAAGACATGTTGTCTTTGCTCCTACCATATCATAACAATTTGTTAATGAGTAAGAAGTTTAGCTGACTGATTCGCTGCATGATTTCTGTAGTGCCATAGGAAGTATCTGACTGAGTATCTCCATTCCCCTACTCAACCCCTATCAAATGTCAATAGTTTTGTCACTGCATAAATACAATCAGGGAACCAAATCCTTTGAGCTGTTTTGTAGATACTGAGACCCCACCAGGTGGTAGAAGTTAACTTGTAAGCTGCCCTCAAGCACAAAGACTCCAGATGACTGGAATTAGAAGGCTGATGTGATTGACCCCAATTACCTGCACCAACCAATCAGAAGAATGTCCATGAGCTGATCACATACCCCACAACCTCATCTCCCTCACCCTGTCTTTCAAAACCGTTCCCTGAAAGCCACCAGGGGAATTCAGGCCCTTGAGCGTTAGCTCACTCAACTCCTTGCTTGGTGCTCTACAATAAAATGATGCATGTGTTTCACCAAAAAATACAATCAGAGACATTAAACTAGATAAATACAACCAGAGACATTAAACTAAAAATTCTAAAAAGAATTTTTAAAGGCCATAGTTTCCCCTCCACTACATTTAATACAATCAAATGAAATTCCTCTATTCTATTAGAGAATGCAGAATACAAAAAACCTTTCCACCTTGAACATGTTGAAGCATTTGATCCAATCACTGAAGTTTAGCAAACTAATAAAGGACCTTACCGCATCATTAGGCTTTTCCTTGGAAAGAAAGTACACCACCGACAGGGAAACAATGGAATTGATGCCAAAAAAAAGGTTGATGCAGACGTAAGTGATGAAAGCCATTCCTGTATCATGGAAGAACCCAGCCAGCAAGTACATCCAAGAAAATGTGGCATACCTTTATATTAATAATACTAAGAATTAAAATCATACCATGATTACTCTTTTACTAAATAAACAAAAAGCTTAGATGGTGTTCCAAAGTGAAAACAAACATTAGGATGAGTTGTCAAGCCTTGTGTTAGACCTCTTTTTTATCTCTCTTTTTAACAACAGCCAAAAAAAAAAAAATCTGAAGCACACAGTTTTTTCACCCCCACAATAAAGATGTTATGTATTTTACAATGTCAGCATGACTAAATCATGAAGTGTACTTTTAAGGAATCACGAGTAGTCATTACAACCACAAATTAATTTTTACTTATGAAGAGTCAGACACAACCAAGCGACTAAACAATACAATACTTGTACCTTACCCAGGCAAGATATTTTTTGGATGGAAATATGAGTTTAATAGAGATACATATATATATATTATAATTTAAAGTTGACAAAAAAATAACATCATTGTTGGCTAGCTTAGAAGACAGAGTATGCTTAGAAGCTGCATGTCCTATTTTAAGCAAACACTTGAGCAATCTTTGGAGTAAAGAAGTAGAACTAGAGACACAGAGATCCTTCATCAGCTATAATTGCTAACTAAATGCATATTACTCATGCATTCAGGGCAAAAAGAACTGCCACTAAAGTATTGATATTGAACTGTACTACCTGTATTAGTTACCCTAATTCAGAAACAATTTTATGTCTGTGTTCTTAGGCATCCGTAATAATAAAAATAGATATATATGAATATATTCACTTTTTAACATCATATATATTTATATATACTCACAATTTGTTAATACATAAATTCATACATGTTTATACATTTTCTGATCATTTTAAAGATTCCATTTTTATGTAAATTAAATTGCGAATGTAAATTGTTAAGTTTGACACTCGGCACCCAGTAAGTGCTCATTAATAATAGGTATACTATTAATAAAAACATTAATTTTCACAAGTATTACACTTTACAAACTATGGACTAGCAAGTGTAATATATTGCTAATCATTACTCATAGCTAATGAAACCCCAAGACATTTGTAAATTAGCTAATGAGATTTAGGTTTGCATCTAGAAGACGCCTCCTTAGCGCTGTAGGCAGCGCGTCAGTCTCATAATCTGAAGGTTTGCATCTAGGAGCATTTAATTGTAGATTCTTCTTTCACCACAGCTTACCCGAACAGCAGAAGTAGGAGAGATACAGCGCTTAGGTTGTTTTCACTGTAGAAGGCAGGTAACTTGAAAATTGCAATGATAGCAATTGAAAATGCTACAGGCACCAAGTAGAAGGCCTATGGGAATATGTAAAACAACACTTAACATATGGCAAGTTTTGTCTTTTTTTGAATCAATAGCCCATCTAGTTTAAAACTGTAACAAACTGACCTAGAAACACTTCAAGAAATGAATTATTATCTATGTTCTTGTTGCTTGTAATGTTCAGTTCATTTTACATTGATTTCACTCTTGAATTCATCTCCTGAAATAAGAAGTCAAGGCAGTCTCCACCTTTATAGAGAGACTCCGAGTCCCTGGTGTTCCTGCCTCCAGACTTTGAGACTTGGGATCATTTGGTGACAGAAGTTCAGTGAAAAAGAAAAGAGAGTCAGGTATCTTGGTATTAGATTCAATCTTCAAAGTATTGATTTTATTTTGAATGCTGGAATGCTCTCAGATGGCTGATTTCTAAGACTTGGTTATCAATGCAAGCCACCCTGTGTGAAACAGCAGGAAGGTGGGTACTACACATTCTTGGAATCACAGGGATATGAACAAAGAATTCAGTGTTTCATTGGCAAGAGAAATAGTAAATGCTGAGGAGTTTGCAGCAAGATGTACACAATGAAAGAGATGGTAATTTAATGAGGGAGGAAAATGTCCTAAAATTGGAATTAGCACCAGATATATAATAAGAGAATCTGAGTAGCAAGTAGCCCTTCATAGAAGTGTGTACTTTAAGCTTTCTTGACACATTAAAGCTCCTATTAAGTCCACAGGACTCATTACCATTTTTTTTTTAAGATTTGACTTCTACAACAAATGCATTTCAGATCTCACTGGTGACATTAACCAAATGGATAGGCAGTTAATTACTCTTCAGTCCTTCAAGCCAATGGTCTTTATAGCAACTCAAACAATTTTGCCATAATTACCAGGCAAATGCATACTTATCCCAGGCATTTGGTCAATGCTGGCACATTTGGAGTCAAGAAAAACCATCTGAACTTTGAGACCACTTTATGCAAATAAGAGAGCTATCAATGAAATTCATCCTTTCTTTTCCCTATTAATTTTCTTTAATGTGTCATTCAGCAGAGGTTATTACTTCAGATTTTTCACTATTAGTTGATTAAATTTTTATAAGCTTGTTTGTGTGTTGCCACTAGGCAAGACTATTCTGCTTAAAGCTTCCATTTCTCTCATTTCAAGCTTCAACATACTTAAAATAACTAAGTGAAGGAGTTGGAGCATATTTTCCAGGTTCCTCTCCCAAGATACAGATCACATGCCTCTGCAGTGAGGACCAGTGACCTGCATTCTAGCAAGTGTCCTGGGGAATCTGATACACAAGGTCCTCAGACCACAGAGATAAGGGCAAGGAAGGTGGATTTCTCTTTCTTCCAATCACTTGATGAATTTAAGCCTGATGCAAATTTTTTTCTTTAACTTACTGACTTTGTGGTAATAATCTGAACAAACAGACAAATAAGCCTCAAACATAAAACTGTCTTCTTGGAGAAGGAAATGGCAACCCACTCCAGTATTCTTGCCTGGAAATTCCATGGACAGAGGAGATTGGTCTCCCCACCCCTGCACTCTCTCAAAGCTGTGGTCCCTATTTCCAGCAGCTTTCAGCAGGATGCCTGAGAAATAAAGTGTGAACTTGTTAAAAAAACAAAAAACAAAAAACCCTGTCTTCTAGAGTTGGACTATAAAGAAGGCTGAGCACTGAAGAATTGATGCTTTTGCCCTGTGGTGCTGGAGAAGACTCTTGACAATTCCTTGGACTGCAAGGAGATCAAACCAGTTAGCCCTAAAGGAAATCAACTCTGAATATTTGTTGGAAGGACTGATGCTGAAGATGAAGCTCCAATACTTTGGCCACCTGATGAGAAGAGCCGATTCATTGGAAAAGATCCTGATGCTGGGAAAGATTGAAGGGAGGAGGAGAAGGGGACGACAGAGGATGAGACAGTTGGATGGCATCATGGACTCAATGGATATGAGTTTGAGAAAACTCTGGGAGACAGTGAAGGAGGGGAAGTCTGTTGTCCTGCAGTCAATGAGGTTGCAAAAAATCAGACATGAATGACTTAGCAGTTGTACAACAACTATCCAAATCAGTCCTAACTTTCCTGCAAAGACACGAGTGACTCACCATGTCATAAATGAAGTTGGTTACCCAGTAGCAGGTGACACTGATGCCTGAAATGTGTTGCAGCTGCTTGGCTTTTGTCTGATGCTCCCGTACAACATAGGTGACAAAGCTGGCAGTGGTGACAGAGTAGCCCATCAGGATGGAGAGTGCCACTAAAATATCGATCAAGCTGCTCATTCTGTAGTGAGCAATAGGGAAAGGAGAGCACACATAAGTTTGGGGAACTCTTTTCCTTTCAGGAAGATTCATGGCAAAAGCCATCAACAAAACAGTACAAGAGTTGGCTGTGACACAAATAAGTCTTCCTACAAGGCAACTGGATAATATCTTGCACATGACTCAGCTATGACCCTGGGATAAATAGCTTGAGTGCATCTGAATCTCCTAGGGATATTTGATAGAAAAACCTGAGTCTCCAAGGGTTACATGGTATATCCAAGAGATATATAGATATTGAGCATAGATATCATACAATACTTAAATGCTATGCAGGGAAGTTGAAATGATGAAACACTTATGCACTTGACTTATAAAAGCAGCAGATTCTGTGAAGCTACAGTCAACAAGCTCTACTTCACAACCTTACTCTACACGCTTTCAGAAACTGCCTTTTATCCCAGTCGGTGACTTATATTACCAGCTCTTCTAGATTAGCATTCACTCAGATACAACTGTGGTTTCTAATTATAGCACTTCTCAATTCACCAAGGAGGAAGGAGTCCGGCCAGATGTATCTGCTTACGTGGCTTGTTCTTGGTCTTGCATTCCTGGATAAGGATGGCTGTACATGATGATACCTTAAAGAGGAGACAGTTCTTTTCATTAGTACAAATTCAGTTAATTAGAAGCACTAATTTTTATACATGCTACTGTATAAAATAGGTAACTAATAAGAACCTACTGTATAGCACAGACAGGGAACTGTACTCAGTACTCTGTAACAGCCTATATAGGAAAAGAATCTTAAAAAAAACAAGGGGGTGGATATATGTATATATGTAACTGATTCACTTTGCAGTACACCTGAAACTAACATAGCACTATAAATCAAGTATACTCCAATAAAAACTTTAATAAGAAATACCAATTTTTACATGAATAATATGTAATACTTGCAAAAGAATTATACTTTGGTGATTATCTTTTAAAATAAAGTGATCCCCTCTGCCCCCCCAACCCCAACCTCATCAATACCATACAACTGATGGCACTAAAATGCACACAGAAAAAAAACCCAAACCATTTTTCACATTGTGTTTGGAATTTGGGGGGAAGGGATAAGAATTTACACTTTTTATGTAGCATGTTTCCCATCTACTACCTTTATTATTTCCCAGTTTCTTCTCTCCATCTGGCAATATGTATGTTTGTATTTTAGCACTTTAGAAATGTATGACATTTGAAGAAACAAGTCAAAGGGAGACCAGTTACATGAGGATCTCCTAAAGAACAGACACTTTCCACCCTGCCCTTCATTGTGCCATTGGTCGTCATAGGGAAATACTGCAGCCTGAAAGGATCCCTTCTCCTCCTTTACTGCTTCTAAGATACCTATTGCTTTAGAACTCTACCAAGAGCAGAGTTTGGGAACTTCAGCTTCTGGAGGGATTTTTATTGAGACAGAAAGATCCAAGAGGATTCAGAGAAACTAGCTGGCTCTAGAAAAGTAGTCAATTAATTCTGATACAGCCCTAGATTACTTGTACCTCCCAGGGTTGGTTGTATTTTCTGAGTTAAGTAGCACAGTGCTTTCCTCCCTTTCCCAAGAAGATTCTGTCTAGCCAGGGTCCAAATGGGCTAGGCAGTCTTGCAAGGGCCTACAATGTTAAGGCAAAGCCTATGCTGTCTGAGTAACTTGGAAACAGTAGGGGTAGGAGTGAGGATATCTCTTATGTACTTTTCCCCATATAGTCAAAAGCTGAGCAAGAACTTTCTCGCTCACTGCTTATATAGTATATGTTCATTATATTAGATATTAAGACCCTTTCATGGTACCAAATATAGATTATTCTAAAACTGTATTCTTTCCATTAACTCAAATTTATAATTTTTACTAAGTAGATTATGATATATTTTGAGGTTAAAATCTGCAACTGTTCTATATTGAAGAAAAATATATAAAAGTTAAAGCAAAACAAAGAAACTAACAGCAGTAATAATCAACTTGATTTATAATTTTAATTAAATCATCGGGGGAATGCACCTTTCTTATCTTTTGTGTAAATCAATGGGTTGTCTTTTACTGAGACTCAGTTTTCCTTGGGACCTACTTAAACCTTGTTGCTGGACTATAATATAGGCAAAGCGAAATCATTTCTCCTATTCCTGACTTATATTGATATTTCAGAATTAAGAAATACTCTATTTCACCAGAGAAATCTTTACAAATACATTTACTCCAATATGAAAAATGCTGCTAAAACAATTTTTTTCTATATCTTTGGCAGCAACATCAAGTTATCAGAGTTTGGAATCTATATTACCATCTTTTCTGTGGGTTCTATAGCAACTAGCACAGTCTTGAGTACAGTGATTAGTCGATGAATGCTTATTGACTCTAATAAAATCTCAAAATTTCAATTATCCCCCATATACAATATACATTAAAAATAATACATTTTCTGTAATTTCTACACTTGTAAGCCTAAAATGAGTAACTTCCCATTGACCAATGCTAGTAATGCAATAAGAATGAGCATTAGGGTAGAGAGAACAATGTGTCAATATTTTTGGAGAAGAGCCTGGTTGTACACCATTTGTTAGTCAAAACAAGTAAATCTGTATTCTAGGGGAAGAAAACAGAATTTTCATGTTAAATTTACCACTAGAGGGAACCACATGAATATAACAGATATTGACTTGCAAAGGAAAGCTAATTAAAAGGTTTTTATTAGCATGTTAAAATTCAGAGAATCAATTTTACAACTAAAGGCAAAATCTCAATTCATGTAGAATCCAACAAAGATGGCTTAAAACAGCTCGTGTGGTAGGGGGAGGTGGCAGGAGGCTATTTGAGCTGATTTTTAAATACAATATTATTATAGTATATCCCATACACTCATTACAATATAATAAAAGTATTTTAAGGTGACATGGCTTTCTTCTTTGAAAGAAAACAAACTCCTTACTGATTGGGTAGAAAGTTATCAATTTCACAAGCCTATATGAGAAAAGTTAATAAAAAAAAAAATAGAAGGCACACTACTACCAGTCTCCACATGTAATTCAAGCTAAGCCTTATTTTTAAATTAAAAACATTTCCTTTTAGGGTCAATACATAAAGTTTATGTTCCAGAATTCTTAATTCTTTATACTCGGTAACTTAGAAATACAAACATGCCAGGATCCAGAATGATTCTGACTGCTTTCATCTGGTAAAGAACATGAATAATAAATGAAACCTGACTATAGGTTTCAAAAGCTGATTCTTTAAAGTGGCATTGTCTCCTTTTCTTACCTATACTTTTCCAATGTTTCTTCCTAGTCATTTCTATGGTTCCTATACTGTCACAGCAACAAATATCTTTTGCTCTCAGTAAGACATCCTAGTGAAAGTCAATTGCTCAACAGTATTTCAAACCAGGTTACACGAGACTCACCTGGCTTTACTCATCATTTAACTTAATTTACCACTTTTGACTACACCTTTTATTGATGCTCTGGATCTAAGCGCTATCTATCAATCTTATTATTTTCTTCATGGTTCCTGCCGCTAGGAAAATGTCAAAGCAGTGGGGAAAAACACTGTTTTCTCAGAAATGAAGACTCTGAAAGATTCTGTCCCTAGAATAAGTATTCAACTCTACAGTCTACTTCCACAATTGCCAGAATGCCCAGCACATGCTATTATGCCTGACAGTAGGGAGATGAAAGAAGAGAAGACAACAGCATTTCTTTTTTAAACAGTTGGTTAGCCTATTTATTAGGCTAGAAACTGTTGGCAAGCAAATATGCTACTCCATTTTCTTCATCTTTATTATTATTTGGGGGGATCTGTATGGGAAAATAATTTGAGCAAGGCTTAAGAAGATGAAATGGAGAGTAATTAGAAAAAAAAAATCAGCCTCTTTTGAATTCCAAACCCTTTTAAAAAAACTATGTGGAAGGGACTTCTCTGGTAGTCCAGTTGGCTAAGACTCCATGCTCCCAATACAAGAGGCCCAGGTTCGATTCCTGGTCAGGGAACTAGATCCCACACGCTGCAACTAACAGATCCCATGTGCTGCAACTAAGACTTGCTGGAGCCAAATAAAGTAAATGTTTTTTAAAAAAGACTATGCGGAAGCTTCTTGAGAAACCCCAAAAGTAGACTTTGTTGAGTATAGAGAAGTATTGGGAAAATGAAGTGGCAGGAGCCAAACAAACCTGGGTTCAAATCCCACTTCTGATTCCCAGAGAAATAATAGCAGGAAACAATAATACTCATCATGAGAGTTAGCAATATTTTACACAAAGCATGTGTCCTTATGGTAAGTACTCAGTTAATGGTAACACTTCATTTCTGGTAGAACTTCTAAAGTTTTGTTTTCACATTTAGATTTGTGTATAATATTTATTGACATTAGCATTTTATTTTTTAGCCTATGTACAAATAAATAGTTATAAAATGCTTTCCTATGAGATATAATTATGAGGCGTGAGAACAGAAATAAGTATAAAGTCAGCATTATTATCCTGACTTGATAAATGAAGAAGCTAAATTAACCTGAAATTGAGGGGATTATCCAGAATGTTCCATCTGGTAGTAGTTAGTACTTCCCAACTCCTTTTAAAGATCTGTGGTTTAAATAGCATAAAATAGCTGCCACAGGGAGGAAATGGGGTCTAATGCACATTTTCACATGGTGATTAGCAAGAGTTTCAATACAAGGAGCTTCTATGTAAATAACTTTACCATGTCGGGCAGCATCGTATTTTGACATGTTAACTCGCAGGAGGAAATTATTCAGGCTGTTGAGGTAAGCTGGAAGGGAGTGATAGCCTTCTGGATCATACCATACCTGCAACATTCCAAAGAAGACAAGATCAGTATGGTGTTCAAATAAATTAGGCAGTCTTTATATCTTACATACTATATAATTTATATTTAAAATAAGTACACCAGTTTCCCCAGTAACTTATTTCATTTTGGCAGATTATGAACCATCCACCAGAGTGCTGACCACTGAACTCTTTAAGTTTTCAACCTAGAGATGGGTGGAGATGATGAAAACAACTTTTTTCTGCTTGATAGCACCAAGTTATTAGTTATCCTAGACTTTCTCTACAGGTAAAGCTTGAAATAAACAGAAGTCATTATTATCTTCATCTCTGTGACTGGTCTATGGTGATTCTGGAACTAGAACTAAGGCAATCTATCTCTTAATAATAATAATAATAAAAACAAATGACGTATAGGCCAGGCTGTAGAAAGAAATAAAATATTAATACATATACAAACATTATGTCCTTAGCAACAAGACTGATAACCTTGAAATACCTCCACTAACTTTCTATCCCTAGTTATAACACAAAAGAAAGTGAGTTACTTTATCTTCTATGTCAAAAGGAAAGGGATTTAAAATACTGTTGTTGCTCAGTCGCTCAGTCATGTCCAACTCTCTCTGACCCCATGGACTGTAGCCCATCAGGCTCCTCTGTCCATGAAATTTTCCAGGCAAGAATGCTGAAGTGGGTTGCCATTTCCTTCTCCAGGGGATCTTCTTGAACCAGGGATCAAACCCACATTTCCTGCACTGGCAGACACTGGCAGGCAGATTCTTTACCACAGAGCCACCAGGGAAGTTCATATTTAAAATATTGGTATACCTCAAATCAAGAAAGGCAGTTAGTAATTTGAAATTACAAATCTGATTTAGACAGAAATTATTTAATGTTAGAACTCCCTTATGTAAGAACATTTACTCTGTGTATGGAGAGAGTAAGAAAATAAACAAGGGGGAGCATTCAAGTCCCTGGCATTACTATTTACATTCTATATGACCTTATAAAAGCCAGCTAAAATATACTCAATAGTATCTATCTCTTAGGGATGTTGTAAGGATGTATAGGTAGTTGGTATAAAATGTGACACTAGTGCTTCATTTATTAGTCACTAAATGAGTATTTGTTTCTTCCCTTCCCATAAGTTTGTATGTGTCTCTTACTAATAAATGAGAAATATGTTATGACAAATTTAAGATTTAAAGACTACTTGTGATCATATGGGTAATCATATGTGTCTGGTTTTTTGACTCTAGCTTGTTTCAAATTCAAAGCATAGATATAGTCTAGAAGGAAAAATGCCAACAGAATTGTTTATATCCATCAAATTCTGTTAAGTTTCCATGTTCTTTAAAAGCATTGCCTGGTGGCTCAGATAGCAAAGAATCTGCCTTAAATGTAGGAGACCTGGGTTCGGTCTCTGGGTAAAGAAGATTCCCTGGAGAAGGGAATGGCTACCCACTTGCCTAGAGAATTCCATGGACAGAGATGCCTGGCGGGCTACAGTCCATGGGGTCAGAAAGAGTTGGACACGTCTGAGCGATTAACACACAAAAAGCAAAGCTAAACGTATACGACACATATACAAGGAAAAATGCCTAAAACACCAATGTGTAGTTAACAAAATATTACGAAGGGAGTGTATCCATTGCTCAGGTTGAGAAAGAGAAATTGCCAGCATCCAGAACATCTTCTCTTTGACACTCCATGTCCTTTCAAATCACAGTGTGCTCTCTCTCTTCTCTATATTATATGGTAGTTTTGCTTACTCTCAAAGTTTACAGTAAATGCAGTTATAGTTGTGTATTCCTTTTTGTTTTTGCTTTTGCTTACTAATAGTGTTTGGAAGAGTTAGCCTACTTATTGTATGGAAATGAGTTCATTCATTTCCATGGCTGACAGTTCTATTGAATGAGTATAAAACAATTTATTTATTTATTCTACTATGTATGGACTTTGGGGATTGCATTTTCAGCTAATATGAGACATGCTACTATATGCATTTTTGTATATATAACCGGGTACTAAGATCATGGCATGACTTTATTTTTGGGGGCTCCAAAATCACTGCAGATGGTGACTGCAGCTATGAAATTAAAAGACGCTTACTCCTTGGAGGAAAGTTATGACCAAGTTAGCATATTAAAAGCAGAGACATTAGTTTGGCAACGAAGGTCCGTCTAGTCAGGCTGTGGTTTTTCCAGCAGTCATGTATGGATGTGAGAGTTGGACTATAAAGAAAGCTGAGCACCGAAGAATTATGCTTTTGAACTGTGGTGTTGGAGAAGACTCTTGAGAGTTCCTTGGACTGCAAGGAGATCAAACCAGTCTGTCCTGAAGGAAATCAGTCCTGAATATTCATTGGAAGGACTGATGTTGAAGCTCAAACTCCAATACTTTAGCCACCTGATGAGAAGAGCTGACTCATTTGAAAAGACCCTGATGCTGAGAAAGATTGAAGGCAGGAGGAGAAGGGAATGACAGAGGATGAGATGACTGGATGGCATCACCGACTCAATGGACATGAGTTTGAGTAAACTCTGGGAGTTGGTGATGGACAGGGATGCCTGGTGTGCTGCAGTCCATGGGGTCACAAAGAGTCAGACACGACTGAGAAACTGAACTGAACCAAACCAGGTACTTGTGTATACACACTTTCTTAGGTTAAATACACAAGATTGGAACTACTCTATTATGGAGTATACATTATTCCAAATGCTTTTCAAATCAACTGACCCATGTTTTATTTTCACCTCATGAAAGTGCTTGAACATTTAAAGTTCATATTCTCATTTGTATGACATCCCAAAAGAAAGATCACAATTTACCTTGGCAAGCGTTCTATTAGCTGGAACAGTCGTTATATCAAAACGAAGGTCTTTAGTCAAAGGCAGCCCCAAACTCCAACCTCCATATCTACACGGAAAAATTTATATTTATTTCAATGAGAAAATATTCATAAATAAATCTAAAATGTTTAACTAAGAGTTCACTTTTTTATTTCCATTAGGAATACATTTGTAGTATGAAATAAATACTGCCTGACAAATATTTTACAGTTTTATTGATTTCTTTTATGATATTTTAGTCTAAAGTGCATATAATTCAAATAGAAATTTTAAGGATAGGTTAGTTTAAATACTGACCAAATTAAGAATGGGTTAAATAAATAAGTAAGAATGGGTTAAATGCTAAATAATATTTTAGTAGTTATACTAAAATAATTTTCTTGTGACTATTACCCTAAATGTGATGCTACAGAGCTATATTTTTGATGTGTAAAGAACACAACAGCATATTCCTCACTTATTTTTTTTTAAATTAGGTTTTAGAATGGTTTATTTATAATAAACCTCATTTTCTTGAAAATATTTAACAGATATTCAAGTGTACTTGCCACTTTTCTCTCCCAGCTTTATTAAGATATAATTGACAGATAAAAAGTGTATATATTTAAGGCATACAATGTTTTGATATATGTATATGTTGTGAAATAATCTCCACAATCAAGCTAATTAACATATCCATTATCTCACATAACTACCATTTTCTTGTATATGTTGAGAATTCTTAAGGTCTACCCACTTAACAAACTTCATGTAACAATCAGTATTCTTAACTAGAACTGCTGTACTTAGACATCCAGAATGTATTCACCTTGCTTTACTGAAATTTTGTACGCTTTGACCAAAATTTTCCCACCTCACCCTTCCCCCAGACCCTAATAACCACTGTTCTATTCTTCTGTTTCTATGCATTTGACTATTTGGGATTCCCTATAAAAGTGAAATCATGCAGTATTTGTGTCTATTATTTCACTTAGTATGGTGTCTTCCAGATCCATTCATGTTGTCGCAAACATAAGCCTGCCACACTTGCATCTATGAAATGATCGGGTGGCTTAGGAACAAGCCTGTGAACTTGCTATGCAAGAACACATTTTATTCACATGCAGATATCATACTCCAAGTTTTGAGATATTCACATTGGAACTAAGGACAATTGTCGCCAAAAGTCATGCCTTAAAACTCTCTCAAGTTTGTACAATCCAGTCAATAGCTTGTCTTTTGTTTTGAGTAAAAAAAATATGTACAAATTTAACAATACATTTTTGAATCCCCAAACAATGCTTTACAATGTGTTCAATAAATCTTAATTTAGTTATTAAATTAATTTACTTGAATTTTAATATGTAAGCATGTTTAGATAAAATAGAATTTACCCACATAAATAATCAATAGAAATTTGCATTTTATTGTCACAATTCAAGACAGTTAACTTAAAATTAGAAAACAAGATATTCTAAATTAAATTTTTTATAAACAGTTTATTTTTACCTTTTTTGTGTAAACTCATTAGCAGTTGATATAAGATAATTTTCCAAGTGGTGACCAGTGAGGTTATAAATTACTTGGGAAGAATAAGTTCTTCTATGAGGTGGTGAATAGTTAAATTTAGGACATTCCTGAAATATAAGGTTAAAAAAGTTCATTTTGGACAATGCTATACAAATTAAATAGACAACGTCAAGAAGCTTCAGTCTCATGATTTGTCTATTAGTGCAACTGGTAAAGTGTGATAAGGGTGTCTTCTGCCTCTAAAGAGCTGTGAAAAAGAAGTCATCTTGCCTTTGCCAAGAAATAACACAAAGTTATTATTTATATAGAGCACATACTTGTGTTTAAAACTTGCTTAAAGCCAAAAAGGAACACAAGTTAACACAAGTTAGATATTTCTTTCACTGTACTGACAAGCTTGATATTTCTGGAGAACAACATTAATGTTTATGATGACTCAAAATTCTCTCAGTAATTCACAGGGAAGAAAAAAATATGTGCCCCAAGTTGAAAAGATAACATTAACAGACTTAAGTTCTCAGGGATGAACAACAGTGGATGAAAAGTTTATGTTATATAGTTTTAAGGGACTAAATCTAGGTGTCAGATTTTTATTTTACCCATATCTAAATCTAACTTCTATATGTGTCTTATATACATGTTGCTTATTCATATATAAGTTGCAAACATAGTACAGAGAGTCCCTGTATGCCTGTCACCCAGTTGTCCCCATTGTTAGCATCTTATGTTACCATCAAAATTCAGTTCCTGGGTCCATTACTATTAACCCACCTCAGAGCTTAGTTTAAATCCCTTATTTATATGTTTTTAGCTTTCTTCACTTCCTGACTACTTACTTTCCATTGAAGTGTATCATGCTTCGCTGCCATAAACTTTAGTTTGGAAAAAGCCTAGCACTTTTCCAGTTTTTCCTCCCATTTTTCACATAGTGTCTCAGAACCTGAGCCTAGCACCACACGTGTGGATCAAGAGCATAAAGTTACAGCTTGCTCTGAAAAAAGAGTGTTGAATTTTACCTTGCATCAAGTTGTAAAAACTTGAAGATCACATTATATAATGCCTCTGGTTTCATAAAAAGATATATGTATGAATGTAATTTTTAGCTTTAATTTTTTATTGAATTGTATGTACAGAAAAGCATATATACTATAAGGATACTGTTTGATAAATTTTGACAAACTGAAAACACCCTTGAACCAGCAACTGGATCAGAAAACAAAACAATGCTAATACCCTAAGATCACCCCCCACCCCCATCATGCTTCCTTTCGACCCTACCACTCCCAAAGTAACCAACACAGAAGAGTTTTGCCCCCATTTTTGTATTTTATACAAATATGTACTCTCTCATATCTGGATTTTTTTTCACTCATCATTTGTTTGTGAGAATATGATGTGGGTAGTTGTAGATCGAATAGAGGAAAACAACAGAATGGTAAAGACTAGAGATCACTTCAAGAAAATCAGAGTACCAAGGGAACATTTCATGCAAAGATGGGCACAATAAAGGACAGAAATGATATGGACTTAAAAGAAGCAGAAGATACTAAAAAGAGGTGACAAGAACATACATAAGAGCTGTGCAAAAAAGGTCATGGCATCCAGTACCATCATTTCACAGCAAATAGATGGGGAAAAATTGGAAACAGTGACAGATTATTTTCTTGGGCTCCAAAATCACTGCAGATGGCTACTATAGATAGCCATGAAGTTAAAAGATGCTTGCTCCTTAGAAGAAAAGCTATGACAAACATAGACAGCATATTTGAAAGTGGAGGTATCGCTTTACTGACAAAGGTCTTTATAGTCAAAAACTATGGTTTTTCCAGTAGTCATGTATGGATGTGAGAGATGGACCATAAAGAAGGCTGAGTGACGAAGAATGGATGCTTTCAAACTGTGGTGCCGGAGAAGACTCTTGAGAGTCCCTTGGACTGCAAGGAGATCCAACCAATCTATCCTAAAAGAAATCAGTCCTGAATATTCGTTGGAAGGGCTGATGCTGAAGCTGTAGCTCCAATACTTTGGCCACCTGATCTGAAGAGCTGACTCACTGGGAAAGACCCTGATGCTGGGGAAGATAGAGGGCAGGAGGAGAAGGGGATGACAGAGGATGAGATGGTTGGATGGCATCACCAACTCAATGGACATGAGTCTGGGTAAACTCCGGGAGTTGGTGATGGACAGAGAGGCATCCATGGGGTCGCAAAGAGGTAGACACGACTGAACGACTGAACTGAACTGAACTGATCCTACTGTTGCTGGGAATTTGGGAGGCTATTACAAACATTATTACTATGAGTATTCCAATATATGTCTCTCGGTGAATTAGCACTTCTGATGGGTATATAAGAGGAATGGAATTGGTGAGTCCATAGGGTATGTATATCATCAGCATTAGTAGATACTATCAATGCTTTTAAAGTGTTTACATAAATATGGCTTCCCATCAGCAGAATATTAAGTTGAAAAAATTTTAATCTACTTTTTTTAAAAAATTAAAATCTATCCAATTCCATCTTTAAATACTAAGTTGGTAGACTTTTTACCATGAACTAAAGAAAACACACAAAGAATTAGTTAGGTTAGATGAGAGATTAGAAGACACTTTGAGAACTGGGTAAGAATAATATTTATAATGCAAGGATTTCAAAAGATTCTTGCTGGATTCCAGTTTTTATTGTTAGTAACTGTCTTATGTGAGGCCACAAAAAATGGTTGCATTTACTGAAAACATCTTTATTCTAAAATAGTGTACCAAGACAGTATAAGATGTAATCATATGGCACTTTGAAGAAAATATTGCTAGATTCCTCCCCATAGGGAAGTGTTGATAACATAGTGACTTTCAGAAACTAACAGTGACCTCTTTTCTTCAGCAATTTTTAATTTCTTAAAAGTATACTGAACTGATAGACCTAGGGCTTCCCTGGTGGAAGCCAGGGAAGTAAAGAATCTGCCTGCAATGCAGGAGACCTGGGTTCGATCACTGGGTTGGAACGGTCACATGGAAGAGGGGATGTCAGCCCACTCCACTCCAGTATTCCTGCCTGGTGAATGCCCATGGACGGAGGACGCTGGCAGGCTATAGTTCATGGGGTTGCAAAGAGTCGGACACGACTGAGTGACTAAGCAGAGAAAACAGAAGTGTGTTTCTATAGAATACAGACAAGGTGTTGGTTGGAAAATCTGTAATGTTTCTTTCAGGACATGAATTATTCTCGCATCCTGGAGGTGTTGCTTGGAGGCATACAGAGTTCTGTTCTGGACTTAAACACTACTAACTTCCCAGCTGACCACTATTACAGCAGTCTCACTGTGCTTTCAAATATTACGTTATGTGGGCATTTTGTTGTGTGAAACACAGAGCTTTCTGGTTACAACTGAACTGAGCCCCAAAACTCATTTTTAGTCACTTTTCACAAAGACTGTCATGGAATTATCTACCCCGGGAAGTTTGTCCTAAGATGGATTTAAAACAGTGACCTGAAGTTCAGTGTCTCTGAGCTGTCCATATCCACATCGCTGAGCCACTAGCGTCTATAAAATGAAACTATATCCAATCTTTGATAACTTAGAAAGATCTTTCAAGCTTTGATATTTATTCCTTTTTTTTTTTTTTACTTCACTGAAAGTGAATTCCATCTTACCTGGGTGTTTTCTGAGCATGAGCAAACACCAAAATTAGTGATAGGTTCTCCACTGCTGTTCCATTTTCCCAGACTGTCTTTGTTTAAACACCTCCTGCAAGTAAGAATGATATTAAAGTGAGGTGTGTGTACATTTTCATGTTTATGTATGAGCATGTAAGTGGGTATTTGGTATTGGATTCAGGTATAGTTCTCAGTTCAATTTACCAATTTTTCACAACTTGAATATACATTGCACTACCATTTCCAAGTGATCTGACATTTTATGGGGGATTGAGGGACAGCACTTAATGATTAAGCAGTGCTGAGACAAAAACTCATTGCCTCAATGTGGCACGATGGAACTTCTTGATTACTTTATTTTCTTTCTTTTCATCCTTTCCTCTGAAGGGAGAGGGATTTTTGGCAAAATAATGCACTAATGTCAAGTTTGCATGTATCATGTACTATCTTGGAAGTTTGAATTTTTTTTGCTGTTCAGTTACAACATCATTATGAATAAGCAACACTATACAATGCAAAAGTCTGGGGACTGGAGTCAGAAGACGTGGGTCTTGGCTTTAGCTCCACAACCTACTCTCTAGATTTCTTTTGACAAGTATCCTAGTTCACACGCGCCTCAGTTTCTTCATCTTAAAAATGAGATTAACAGTTCAGAGGGTGGTTGTGATTGTTTAATGAAAATATGTATACAAAGAAACTTTACAAGTTATAAAGCACCTCTTACTATTTCAGTATAGCATCACCATGGAATGAACTAAAGGAGATAGACAAAGTCTTAAAAGATAGACTTCAGAGCGCTGACCCCCTCAGTCAAACAACACACAATCACCCATCCACACTCTGCCACATACATGTACACACATGCATGCACACACACACACAATGGAATGCTGAAAAAAAAGAACTGCTTACGGATCACTGATATTCAAACACATGTTGTCAATGCCAGGAAAGCTCCACATTGCTGAGACCAGCTCTTTCGTGCTTGGGTGATAATTTCTATATTAAAAGACAGAAACAAATTCATGTTTCCTTCCCTAGTTTTCCATATTAAACTCATGCTCATGAATAATTTGAAGAAATGACATATGCTGCATACCGGACTATTTTCTTCAAAATCTAAGAGAGACGTAGACTCAGAAAAAAGGTCACTCAAAAAAATAAGTACATGTCTCTATTTGGCTGTCTTATTATTTTCCTGTCACATGCATTTAGTGATCGCCTACTGTATATATAACATTATATTATACAGAATTCTGATACTGCTATTCTATATTTAATAAAAAGTTATTTGCCATATATTATAACTGACTGAGAAGCCATACTTAACCTGGTTTTCCTGACTAAAGTATTCATTAAAAATAAAAATCTACCTTAACTTTATTTTTTAGACAAATACAAAAACTCTTACAGTTGTTTGCTGGTGAGGGAAGTATCATGTTGTGATAAATCAAACTGTCTATTCCTTTGGCAGAATCAGGTATTGTGGCTCCTAAGTTCTTTATTCTTCAGCTTTTAGGGACATTCATTCAGCCACAATGCACCGCTGGAGGCATGTGAAAATGTTGTTTCAGTTGAAGGGAAGACACTTACGCATAGAACGTTGTCTGTTCCGAGGTACCATAAAGAGATGGGGTGATCTGGAGCTCTGGATAACTGTTGTTGGAACTCCTCAGTGTGCCAAGGCCCATGGCAGTTGTTACAAAGACAATGGGAAGAATAACCTGTGCTATGAAGCCTTTCCAGTTCCGGCGGGTGTGATGGAATCTCTTAACGAGAATAGCCATAATCTTCTTCAATAATAGTTCAAAACCAGCCGATCTCTCTCCTCTGGTCAGGATTTTGTCTGATTTAAAAAAAGAGAGAGAGATTTCGCATGGTTGTGGGAAATCTTGATAAATCAAGAAATAAAGTAACTTCAAAGACTACAGATGAATGGGATAACGTGACATGGTAGGAAAAGCTGATATCTTAAAGATTTGGATTTGAGGTTCAGCTCTTCATTGATTGGGCTTCCCTGGTGGCTCAGACAGCAAAGAATCTGCTTGCAATGCAGAAGACCTGGGTTCAATCCCTGGGTCAGGAAGATTCCCTGAAGAAGGGAATGGCAATTCACTCCAGTATTCTTGCCTGGAAAATTCCATAACAGAGGAGCCTGGTGGGCTACAGTCCATGGGGTCGCAAAGAGTTGGACACGACTGAGTGACTAACAATTTCACTTTCTTCACTGATCAGCTCTGGGCCCGAGTTGCTCCATCTTAAGGAGCATACGTAAAAGTTCTTTGAAAATTATAAATTACTATATGCAAAATATTCTTTGTCATATACATAGTAATTTTAACATCAAAGTGAGACACCTAGAATTTTATAAGTGGATATTGTCCCCAATCTCCTAAAGTCTCAGTGAAGAATCAATATGTATTACTGACTACTAATATTCAAGAGGTAGCTTCTATCAAGAGATTGAATTCAAATAAAATAAACGAGAGCAAAACATCAACCTAGTATAACTCATCCCTGTTGTCCATCACTTGGTGGTGGTTAATTGGCTCTCATTATGGGGCCCAATGAAGTCACCTTAAACATAGGAAAAGGAAAATGCTCTCCTCCAAAGTCTAATTCTAGTTCAAATACATATTTGTTGCACTCTTTTTATAAATCTGGACTGACTATATAGAGTTTTAAAATTCCATTTTTACCACTTCAGTCACAGAAAAGAGCTCATTGGAAAGAATGCCTACCCTCCTCCCCCACAAGCCTACCCCACTCCCATGGCTTCTGAGAGTGAGGGCCGCACAGCGGTAGAGGCCATGGCCTGTGGCTTGGGCTTCTCAGGTGGCCCAGTGGTAAATAATATACCTGCCAATGCAGGAATCGGGGGATACACAGGTTCAGTCCCTGCATTGGGAATATCCCCTGGAGAAGAAAATGGCAATGTACCCCAATATTCTTAACTAGAGAATCCCACGGATAGAGGAGTCTGACGGGCTATAGTCCATGGGGTTGCAAGAGTTGGAACACAACTTAATGACTGAGAACACATGTCTCAGTAGTGCTCATACAACAAGTAATTTCAGCAGTCCCCTCTAAAAATAGTTCCAAATATGACATTTCTTCTGAAGGTCTGCCACCAAGCATTCCTTTACATGTGATAAAATGACAGTATTTGTCAACTCTGTGGATATTTTTAATCCTCCTTCACAAATTATGTGGCACAAAAATCATGATCTTCATTTAGCTGATAAGAAAAAATACAAAGCTGCTTAATTTAAAATGAATTCCAATTAAATAGAGTGAACAAGTTTAAGTGAGAACTCATGTCTCTGCAAAGGGGAATTGCAGAAGGAGCTAAATATTGTAAGTTAATTAGTATGCTTTTCAGTTTCTTGAGAAATTACATGTCGATGACTTACAGGTGTATCAAATGGAGCAAATATGTGCTTTCTAAATGATAATGTCAAGGAGGGGAACATTCTGACTGAAGAATAGTTTCAAATTATGAGACAAATGCAGAGGCAAATGCATAACATTTGCTTCCTGAAGCAGATGACCCCACTCTAAGTCCTCAATTCCATAGTCTCAACAATTATATTTCCAAAAGGTGACATCTGAGGAATCTAGCAGAGGACAAATGAGACTCCCAAGTTCCAGAATTATACAAACACCAAAGATTATATTTTCTGAATTTTAGAGTCAAGCAAGTGTTTAATTGTAAGTTCTATTCCTAGAGATTTTTCCCAATTTAAGCAAACTATTGAAATGACTACTCCATAATTTATATATGGTCTTAGTGACCCATGGACTGTAGCTTGCTAGGCTCCTCTGTCCATGGGATTCTCCAGACAAAAATACAGGAGTGGGTTGCCATGCCCTCCTCCAGGGGGTCTTCCCAACCTAGGGATCAAATCCACATCTACTGCATTGCAGGCAGATTCTTTGTCCACTGAGCCACAAGGGAAGCCCTCATCAATTCAGAGACTCTCCCAAAAGCACTTTCTCAGAGCTTGAATTTTCTCAGCATATAATCATTCAGAGATGGGAGAAGGTTAGACATGTTTTCCAATGAAGTTTCATAAAGAGTGATGACTCCTTTTTTTTTTAAAAAAAAGGCAAAAACAACTTTAAAAATATTACTATTACCACTACTTGCAGGGGCTTCACTTGTAGCTCAGACAGGAAAGAATCTGCTTGCAATGCAGGAGACCCAGGGATCAAACCAGGAAGACCACTACTTGAACACATCTAACGGCAGTGAGTGAGCTTCCTTACAAGGTAACTTTGTCCACTGTTGCTGTGTGCCAAGTCACTTCAGTTGTATCCAACACATTGCAACCGTATAGACCGTAGGCCATCAGGCTCCTCTGTCCATGGGATTCTCCAGGCAAGAATACTGGAGTGGGTTGCCATGCCCTCCTCCAGGAGATCTTCCAGACACAGGGATTGAAACTCCAACTCATATGTCTCCTGCATTGGCAGGTGGGTTCTTTACCACTATTGCCACCTGGGAAGCCCTGTTGGACACCATCCATTATAAGAAGGATCTGAACTTGTTGAACACAACAAGTTGGAGTAAGTCATATCCCGAAAATGACTTCTCATAGCTAGACAGGATACACATTACTATCCTAGCAAGGAAGTTCATGTTCTTCAAAATATTTTGAAATAGGGAACTCAATTTGGTTTGATAAATATTTTGTGTATAAAAAGAAAGTTTGTATTTCTTTAGTCTTTTTAAATTTAGAAAGTATAAAGTTGAATTTAAAAAAATATATGCTGTGATTTTCTTATTTATTTTGTTAATTGGAGTTAAGCAAAATGTGTACATTAGATTTATTTTACCATCTCTGTCTGTGAAATTGCTGCTGCTCACAGATAAATCATCAGGGGTTGAGATGCCATTGGTACTGGAACTTCCGATTTTCTTTGATGTTAAGTGCTCAAGACCCATATTATTTTTTTGTGACTCTTTAGTCAAGTTCAGAAAGACCTAGAAAAAGAAGCAGTAACACTTCATTAGCATAAAACATGCATGTATTTTCTAGTTTTAAGCTCAATTTTTAAATTTTTGTCACAATGATTGAGATTTTAAAGGAACATATTTGTAGTAAAAGATGTTTTCTCTAAGTGAAGCAACATGCTTGTTCTCAGAAGTCAGTCTTATATAAGAATGGTACATAATTTTAAAATTTTCTGATTTGGTAAAATGTTTGCTTATAATTTTTATATAATCAAAAGTGAAAGTGAAGTTGCTCAGTTGTGTCCGACTCTTTGTGACCCCATGGGTGGTATCCTACCAGGACCCGCTGTCCAAGGGATTTTCCAGGCAAGAATACTGGAGTGGGCTGCCATTTCCTTCTCCAGAGGATCTTCCCAACCCAGGGATCAAACCCGGGTATCCTGAATTACAGACGGCTACTCTACCATCTGAGCCACCAGGGAAACCCTATATAATCAAACACATCTTTATTTTTGTTTCCCTTTACTTCTTGAAATATTCATTAAATTTTTTTTTTCTTTTTAAAAAGAACTGTTCATATTTATTCTAGGGGAACAGCAAGTTAATCAGCCTCAAGTCAAAAGGAAATGTCCAGGTATACCTCTTCCACTGTGGTATCTGAAATGCCATAGCACCCAATGTTGAGGGCACCCAGGCCACGGTCCAGGGCTCTCAGGAGTGAAAGATAGGCCCCCGAGACTTTGGTGCTAAATGGAGGAAGCACGTAGACAAGTTCTCCCCCGATGTCCTCCTTGAGGTAGGCGTCAGGGAGATGTGACTGGATCATTGCCGTCACAGCTGTGGTGTCACACACTGTCCTTGCATTTAGATTTGGACTCTAGAGATGAGAAGAGAAGTTAACACTCCCTTGTCTTCACACTGTAGGGCCTAAGGACCCCAGTCAGAGGGTGGCGAGTTCTTTCAGGCCAGTACAGATCTGCACCAGGGACTATATCACTTCTCTCGTGCTCCCTGCCCCACTGGGGGTTCCTACGCTTGTCTGTTGGTCACTATCCCACTGGCTTTGTCTCCCACCTCACCTTGCCCCTTCTCCAGCCTCCTTGCTCACCTCCTCCCTCTTTCTCTCACCCCAGCAACAACACATTTTTTGGTTGTTCAATGGTTCAGGCTCAGGCATGCTTCCTCCCTAGGGTCTTTGCAATTGTTCCTTTGCCCCAGATAGCGACAGGGCTCACTCTCTGCCTGGCCTTAACTCCTGCCACTTCTCAGAGACCCTGTCTACTTAAAATGGCACTTCCTAGCATTCCCTATGCCCTTTCCTTTGCTTTATTCTACCCATAGCAGTTATCACTTGCTAATGTTCTAAATTATATACTTATCAATTTTTTACCACCTGAATTCCGCACACTTCCATCAGGATATAAACTCCATGAGGGCAGAGATCTTAGCATCATCAGTTCATTGCTGTTTCCCCAGTGCCTAAGACAATGTCTTGGGCACATATGAAGATATCAGATATAACTAATAAATTTTTAAATTGAATTAAAGAATGTGACAATGAACTACTTTTTTACATTTTGGAAGTCACATTAGGATGATCAGATATACAATAAATGGTAGTAGCCATAGCATATACATCTTGCACAATATAGAATACATAACACTATCTGAGATCGCAAGGGAGCCTTAGTAAGTAAGCATTTCTGTTCTTCAAAGATGTGAAAGCATCACTGGTCTGTCTGAATTCGTCTCCACATTGCCAGTCAAGGAACACTGATCAGAAAGTGAATACGTGACTGCATATTCCTTCATTTGCTTTTTATAGAGCGGAAAATCTAATTTTTAGCCTTACAGGCTGAAATGTAGGGAAACTAACAGGCTGCTCCTTCATCAGTAGCCTTAAGTATAGACTTTCTTTTATCTAATACATTAGTTCTCACTGTGCATTCCCAGACCAGCAGCATCAGTGTCACATAGGTGATGTGGACCTTGGTAGAAGTGTAGTAAATTCTGGAACCCCTTCCCAGATCTACTGAATCAGAGACACTTGGGGGTGGAGCCAGGAGTCTGGATTTAACCAAGACCTTCAGTGGTTCTAACATTTGCTCAAGTTTGAGAAACATGAATCTAACATATTAATAGTGAATTTCAGCAATGTATGAAGTTGGACAGATTCTACTTCTGTTTCATACCAAACTGAATTTATGACCCTACAATGAGGTATACTTTCTCTCCTACAAACCTTTTTCTTGGTGAGTGTGAGGTGATACCCATCGCCAAATGCTTCCTTGAGATAAAACGGTGACCCGCAGCAGCGCAGCCCACCCTGCTCCAGGAAGGCAATGCGGTCACTCAGCACTTCAGCCTCATCCAAGTGGTGTGTCGACAGAATGATTGTTCTGGCTTGAAAACAGAGAACAACCGAAAATGAAAAATGAAGCTACAGTTGCCAAGATATACTGAGTTAGAACAAGTAAATACTGTGGTTTATGAGGAGAGTCACGTTTTATGAGCTAACTGAAACACTGATCAGAAGGGGCTTCCAAAATGATCAACGAGAAATTCAGAAGCGGTGTTCCTAAATACCTGCGGGGGTGGGGTGGGCTGTTCTTATAAGTTGACAGCAAAAAAGCTGTAAGGCTAAATGTCCATACTCTGTAGTGGGGGCAACTTCTGTTAATGCCTTCTTCTGTTCCCTTGGCTTCACTTCCATTATCTCTCTCTTTCTGTCTCTGTCTCTGTCTCTCTCCCTCATTTTCTTCACTATGAAAAAGCAGTAATTTTAAAGACTTTTTGAAAATTTCTCTCGGATTAATTCATTCCACTCTGATTGCTCCTTTGCTTCACATCCTGTTAGCACTTATTTAGTCTGTTTTCAGTTTATTTTGGCTTGTGTATGTTTGGTATCTCTAATTAGATTCTAAGCTCCTCTGGGCAGAATCTGGAACTTCTGTTGGATTTGCATGCTCTCACAAAGGTCAGTTAAGTGCTCAGTTCCCAGGGGGCTCTACACAGTTATGAACTAATTGATCCAGAAACTTAGCTAGACGACAAGACCTGGGAAAAGGACGTGCACACCTTAGATATTTAATGGCGATTATAGACAGAAAAGACTTGTGGGCTTGCATCCCAGAGGGCAAAACTATAACTGCTGGCTGGAGAAGTTGTAAGAAGGTACTCATACCCGTTTTGTTCTTGGATATAACATCCCATATACTTCGCCGAGAACATGGGTCAACGCCAGTGGATGGTTCATCCAGAATTACCACCCTTGATCCTCCGATGAGAGCTATGGATATGGATAACTTCCTCTTCATTCCTCCCGACAGTGTTCCAACTCTCTTATGACGATGGCTATATAGTCCAGTATCTTTTAAAGTCCTTCAGAAATGATAGAAAGTGGTTATGTTTTATAGACAGAATATTTGAATTTTGGAACAATATAAAAAGCACCCTAAATAAGAGGCATTCATTGAACATCTATTATGTGCTCAGCAAGGTAAACTATTGAGGATTCATGACATAGTTTTCTGCTGTTTGTCATCTAGTTGGAGGTCTAAAATTCATACTAAGAAAATACCACAAGGACTATATGGTTCATTATTTTCTTCATCCCTGCCTGTTTTCTGCCAGACTGTGTTTTAGGTGCTGTGGAACAGCATCGAGCAGATAATGTTCCTAACCCATGAGGAGATGATGATATAGTATGGTTGTGCATCAGGAGTAATGCAGGGGCAATTCAGTTGACAAACATATTCCCAAGAAGATTATAATTTGCTATTTTATGGTAAGTGTAATAAAACCCAAATAACACCGGGTATATGAGATGAGCGCCTGGGGTGTGCTATTTTAGGCGTCTGTTTGACACATGGTGGCTCCCTCAGAGAAGGTGATGTTTGAGCAGAGACCAGAAAGGTTGCGGAGTAAGTCCAAGGGCTGTCTGGGGAAGGCTGCTCTAAGTAGTGGGAACTTGGAAGCCCTGAGGCGGGAGCAGGCCCAGCAGAACCGAGCGTGCACCTGGGCGAGCATGACTGGAGCAGAGTGAACAGGGAAGAAACAGAAGGAAATAAAATCAAAAGCGAGATTGGGGGCAGGTCAGAAAGAGTCTCATAGGCCTTGATAAGGACATTCCTGAGTCTCACACTGACTGTGGTGAGAAACCATTCGAGGGCTTTGACAGAGGAGTGACATGGTCTGATCTGTAGTTTAAAAAGGTCACCCTGTCTGTTCTTTGAAGAATAGACTGTACAAGGGAAAGGAGAAGCCAGGGTCCAGTTAAGGGCTGTATGGTGGCCATGGAGATTAGAAACAGAGGAATGGGGGTAATACAGGAACCAGAAATGAAGGCAGCTATTTCCAGTGTAATAACTGGCTGCTGAGGAGAATGTATACAACTCTCCTAGGCCCTTATACAAACCCATAGGCCCTTAAATGTATACAGTAGGAGAGAAGTAGAAAAACAAAACAATTGTTTCTCGAGAAATTGTTTCCTACGGGTATTATTATTATTGTAACTTGACTTCTTTTTGAGAGAAGGTAGCCAGCACATGTTCTCATTCCTGTCATATCTGACCTCTTCACTTCTTCATGCAGCTGCTTTTTAGTCCAGTGAGGCACCTTGATGGAGCCGTAGAGGAGAAGGTGTTCCTTGGTGGTGAGGTAACTGAACAAGACGTCGTGCTGCATGCAGACGCCCATGTTCTTCCGCACAAGGTGCAGATCTGTTCTGAGATCTTTTCCATACACAAAGATGGTGCCTGCTGAGGCCCCAAACAGTCCGGTCAACATGGAGCTGGAAATGAAGAAACCGTAAGTTAGGTGCCAACCAAAACTGCGATCAAGATTTTTGGACTAAATATAGCTCAGTTGTTAGCAAAAAATGCTACAGTGTATCTTCCCAGGGTAGGTCAAGCTATGAAGTAAAATCGGATTAATTGGGAGTAACATTAAAATTGCTCTTAAGCTTCCAGTAATTTAGAGTGTTACAGAAGCACTACATGTGGTGACGATGGTGGGTGGTGGTGGCCATAATGGCAGAAAGGGTTGGGCTTTTTAGTTGCAAATGCACTCCGTTCTTCAGCAAACCCCCACACATCCCTGGCATCAGGTAGTTCCCATAGGCCATTAAGCCTCAAATTTCTATTTCCCCCTGTGAACTTTGGTCATCTTCAGTCACCCACTCTACCCTGTGACTAGAATATTCTCACCTGCAGAACCCCTTATGGTATTTTACATGGTCAGTAAACTGGGCAGTTATTTAATATCCTTCTTCTCCACTAAAATGTAAGCCCCACGAAGTCAAGGAAAGGCCATGTGTTTTTCTACCACTCTTACTATCTAACTAGTGACTTACACACAATAGATCTTAAAGGACTACTGTGGATTAAATAGGTGGGAGGGAGGTTCTGGAAGGGGAACATATGTACACCCATGGCAGATTCATGTCAATGTATGGCAAAACCAACATGATAATGTAAAATAAATAAATAAATTAATTTTTAAAAATATTAAAAAAAATAGGGAATCAATACAATGTGTGATTCTTCCCATAAAAATGCATTAAAATCAAATAACATATTTCTTTATGTATTCCTTATGCTCAAAAAACTATAATGGGGACTTTTTCAGCTAAAAGTATAGCCTCATCAAAATCCTTCTCCATCCCTTTTCTTTATTGTCCTCTTATTGCCTATTGGAAACCTTAATATTTAAGCACTGTATTCTCAGCACAGCAGCCCACTCCAGCATTCTTGCCTGGAGAATCCCCATGGATAGAAGAGCTTGGTGGGCTACAATCCATAGGGTCACAAAGTTGGATACCACTGAAGAGACTTGGCACAAGCACAGGCCACTCTCACTAGAAAGCCAACTCTGCATTGAAACAGGTCATATAAATGAGAGCAGCTACATGTTTGCTCTTTTCATAACTCTCTTTTGTCTCCTTTTAATCACTGAAAATTAATTACTGAAAAACATGTTTTGGCAGTCACTGAGCTTACTCATGATGGCAGTAAACAGCATATCTGACAATGGATACTTCTTCCCAAATAAGGCTAGAACACCAGCAGCATCTTAGAGCTCACTCCAAGTAAAGCCTAGTGGAACACTGGAGGTGAGTCACAGAAAAAATTTCAAAACAATGTTACTTTTAAAACCATTCTAATCTTTTCTCCATTGGAACACAGGAAGATGCTAGTTAAGAGAAGAGAGAGGAAGAACAGCCCATGTACATTTTGTGAATTTTTTTATCTATATCTGATAGCTAGTGACTCTTTTTTCTTTCTTTCATGAATCAAGGCAAAAGATCCATTTAATAGAGCAGATGGGGCTGAGTGTGTTTATACCAAGATTTGTGAATCCAAACTGGTATACAGGCCAGGATAAAAATGCAAATAAATGAAACAGACTGAATGTATGAGGCAGTAAAGTTGGCGGGGAGCAGGGATGAACCAGAACGCAGATACTCTCTTTGAGAACAGTCACTAATAAGTCCAAAACAATCATCTCTAAGCCTGTAGGTCCAATGTTGCCAAAACTTTCTAATATTTGAGAGATGACAGGAATGTTTATTTTTATCTGAAAACTCTTCTATTTTTAAATACTGGCACAGAAATAAAATATTTTAAGAAGTACTAGTGGGCCAATATTAGGTAGACCGAAATGAACCTATCTTGTGGGTCTGATCCAGACTTTGAGCTCACAGGTTGGGCCTTGCTTCTACAGTAAGCAAGCTAAGGTATTTTAATCCATCTGGGAGCTGTAACAACTCTATTTTTATGAATAAATTGAGGAAATATTAAGTAATATGCTTCCATCACACCTAAGTATTGAAAAGTAACATACATGGTGGTAGTTTTCCCGGCTCCATTGGGCCCCAGCAATGAAGTAATATGACCTTCATAGAAGTTCAGATTGAGGTTATCAACAGCAATTTTTGAGCCATAGGTCTTTGTGACCCCATGCAGAGCAACCCCAACTGTGAGATCTTTAGGTTCAGGCTCAATGTTGGAGGAAAACTTGTATTCAGGACCTGGAGAGAAATCAAGAGAAGAGTTGTAAGCTCACAAGGAAAGAAAATGCAGCTAGATTTAGACTTTTCCTTAATTAAAAATTGAAGACTATAGACACAAGCCTCAAAGTAAAAAATAATTCCAGATATAAATGGTCTATTATAGTCTTCCGCCTTGTCACTTGTTTTAAAAAGGAATGAGAGTGTTGGAACCACACTAAGGTTTATATTACCTGTCTCTGTCAGAAAAAGTAGTCTCAGAATATAGTATTATAATACTGAATTCTCCTTTATTCAGACCAAAGATCTCAAATATTCAAAATACAAATTTAAGGCTTGGTCTTCCAATTGAACAGGGTGATATTTATGTATAGAGTAAATGTCTATAATTGGTAGACAACGCTTACTCAGATCTGTGGTTATAGAATCAGTTCATTAATTACTCTCTACATTTCCTTCATGTATCACAAAAGGACTAGTTATATGGGTCATCCTTACTTTATAAAACTGACACTGCTCACCCAATGTCAGTAAGTCATGAGCCTTAAATTGTTTGTTCTTTGTTGGTGATGGGTTATGCTAAATTATCCATACTTGTTACTTGGTTACTCCTTATGACTAGTGACAGATGGCTGGAGTGAGGGGTGCAGACTGTGGCCAAGGAACAAAATTTTTCTCTGTGTGAATCTAACTGGACCACAAAGGGATGTGCAATCTTGGCCTAATTAGCACCATATGCTAACCAACTGAGTTAATGAGCCCAGAAAAAGCCACAATTTAATCTCCCTACGAGTCCAAACACATATGTGTAGACATATTCATCCATGACTAAAAGGATGATAATTTTGCCATTTAGGAAAACATAATTAAAATCACTAGTCATGTAAATTTTATATCACTTCTCTCGTAATAATGCATGTTGTTGACTTACTTGTCTTACTGACAGATGGGTTGGTGTTCTGCATCATGATATTAGTAAACATAAGCCCATTGCTTTTCTCATGATTCACTTCTGCACATCCCAATCGTTCTTTCCAATAGGAAGGAAGGAACGGAAAATACCACGGAGCTGCCATACCATATGTACCTGTAACAAAAATGTATTAGTAAAAGTAGTTTTAAATTTATTGTTAACATTAAGCATCAGAAGTTAAATAACAGTATTTACTATGAAGTATTTAGGAAATATTTTCATTTTTTTGATACAATATAAAACTAAAGTTGTCTCAGATTCCAAAGTAAAGTAAAAAAGAAAGCTAGTTTTTAATTCTTTCCTTTATAAACAGCTTCACTGGGTACAGTTATATACTATAAAATTTAATCATTGCAAGTGTAGAGTGTGATGGTTTCTAGTAAATAAACTTTTGCAGCCAGAACAACAATCCCCAGATTCCAATAACTCCAAAAAGTTATCTCATGTGCTTTGCAAATAATCGCTGGTTTCAACCCAAGTCAGAGGCAATCACTGATCTGCTTTGTCTTCACATTTTTCTCTTTTACAGAAATTTTATATAACTGGAATAGAGTAACAATCTTTCATTTATTCATAGAATCAAAAATGTATAAATATAAATAAGACTTAATGGAAAAACTTCTGAGCATGTTGAAGTTTTAATCATTTGAGACCTTGGATGGGAACCCCACTAGTCTTGTTCCATTAAATTTGATAAGTTCTCCTTAGAATTAGGAGACTTGATTTTTGCCTTTTATAATATCTCATATTCCCATTTGGAAAGACTGGACTCCATGCTTCTTAATTCATTTTATCCTTTAGAGGAATATCAGAGGAAAAAATTCAACAGTGCATTATCTTAGCCTGGAAAATTTTGGTTAGTTTTGGGATTGAAGTATTTTTGGAGATGATATCTGGCAAATAAAATATCAGAAAATATATATTAGCATTTTTATAATGATGACAATCATGCAAAGCATGTATGTGTAGGAAGCACGATCATACCTGGGAAAACGTTCCTGACATACCAAGCAATAAGGAAATAAATGAAAGAGTCAGCTAGGATTAGACAGCACAGCCAGCCAAATGAAGTGGTGTCATCCTGAACTGGGGAACTGTACATATTTTCCCACTGAAGACCTAAGTGAACACATACATTTATTTTTCCATGAGACATTTTGTAGGTGTGAAAGATAAAATCCAGTTGAAAAGAAAGTGAACCTACCAATGCCTTGCTCCTCATAGCGTGCAATGTACTGACTTGCATAACTGAAAGCTGTAGGAGACAGCAGGCTCTGTGAATAAAATCAACCACAATGATAGTTCTTGTAGATTTCATACATTTCACCCAGAGAGGTCTTAACCTACTTCAAACTTTGGGCCCTTATATAGGTAAAACTGATGCTAACTCTCTAATCATATTTAAAAGCACAGAGGTCCCTTACCAAGCACACTACAACTTTGGAAGAAGAGGGGAGGAATTAGAAAATAAAAGAAGGAAAATTATAACTTGGAAAATATTTGTCAAAAATCCAAAATACATATCTAAACTTATTAAATGTTGTTCAGCAATTTACAAAATTGGTAATTATAGAGCAATGCAATGTAAGAGTAACACCAAATGAAATGTTAGGGGCCAGAAGATGTTTTTACTTCATAGATTGTCTTCAAGTAATAGAAATTTTATGCTTGAGAATATATTAAAATGTCAATGGAGTACTTATAATGCAACAAATTAAAAATGTAAAAGTTGTTTAAATACAAGGTGGCCAATGTCAAATGAAAGTTATTTATCCCTTTCTGTTTCCAAAAACAACAAAGTTCTAATATGAGCCTCAGTCAGTTGTGAACTTTACTTCTGCTTTCCAAATTTCAATATCAGTGAACTTAATGCTTTCATTAAAATTCTTAAATTAATTTGGTACTTTGAATTGAAAAAGCAGAAAAGAATTCAAAATTGATTATATGCTATCAGCACATTTGTATTTATGCCTGTAGGTTACATGTCATAAAAACCACAAGAATTAGTCATATATGAGAGCAATGCCAGTAATAGAGGTTCTAAGATATTTAAGGAACTGGGCCAGAGATAAGTCAGAATTCTTGATGATCTTCAAAACATGGTATATTACATTTTAACTGCTCTTTATTATAAGAAATAAGTCATCTATTATGACTTTAGAAACAGTGGAGGAAAAGTTTTCTTTTCATAGTCATGCTTGTATGGTAGACAATGATTAGGACAGTTATGCGTATTTTATAATTACTGAACTTGTACATTTAGAGGGTCTAAATACACACAAAAAAGTTCATTCCTTTCATACCCTGGCCATTCAGTTGTCACAGCTGACTTACCATGAATACTTTTATTACATAGCTCAACTCATTTTCAACTGTAATCAGAACAATAAATGGAAAAAAGGCAATGATGTAAATGAGGCTTCCGATCAGAGCTGCAATGTTGGTACTGTTGAAGAAGACACTGATCAGATAGCTCATGGCAATAACAGAGAAGCTGTAGTCCGAAAAATACAGGAACAAAATGAACCCGTTTGTTTTAGGAAGAATATTGCCAAACTTGAGTATGATGATGAGGATGATGATGGTAACCAGTAAAAATCCAACACTCTCTATGAGCCAGGCAAAAAAGTGGCTGCAGGAGTTTACTCCCATCATCTTCATGTACTGTAAAAACAAAAACGTGTTAATTTCTTCTTAAGCTAACATATTCTCAGATGACAATTACTCCTGTACCATTCCAAAATGACCATGAGACTCTTCAAACACATGAAACTAAGTATTTTAATGATGTTTCTAAGTATAGCATTTGTCCACGCTCACTATGTGACATTAACATGGCTATTTATTTCAGCCCATCTTAGACTGTAGCTCCCAGACTGCCCCAATGCAATGAATGATTTGGATGCTAAGGTTTGTTTTATTTTTTGACAAGCTCATTTTATAACTGGTATCTAAGTGATGTTTCCAGATTAAACTAGTTGAGAATAGACACAAAAATTTATGGTATCCCCTGCAGAATTTTACAACATGAATTTGACGTTTGTGCAGGTAAGAATATTTCAAGTTGGTGAAAACTCATGATTTATTTCACATTCAAAGTATGGACTGAGATAATAAAACTCCATTATATTCAACTAAACATTAATGAACAACACAATCGTTATTCATATTCCTGTAAGAAATAAAGTAGACCAGATTCCTAAGATGTTAAACTACGCAAACTTTGAAGAAGACTTTCTGCTTTTTGACATAATTTCCCTATCCTTAAAATCACTAACAATCTAGGTCAGGTTTGTGATCTTTGTTTTCAAAAAAAAAAAAAAAGTCCATGCACCCAAAATGAACATATGCATCTCAGATAATCTATACCTCTCTTTCAACTGATATTCTGTATTATCTCAGTGATATCCTTAGTGGTCAAGGCATTGCATCAAGGTGGAAAGACAGGCCAACATGAGGTGTTTTTGCATTAACTCAAAAGGATTCTGAATGATCTGAAGCCTTCAGGACCTTGGGTGTCTTGAATCGCTGACTTGAATTTGTACCTGGTTTCTAGATGTAACAACTCTAAGTCTATGAATTTAATATTCCATCTTAAAAAGAACAAAATAAAGGTTCCACTAACAGCTTTGTAATCCACTATTTTATTTTTTGAAAAATTAAGGATTTACAATGTCCTCCCCTTTAAATCTAACTTGTCTAGGAAAAAAAATAAGGAATGTGCCAAATCTTTTACTATACAAGCAAAATGGTGAATTTTACTTTCTGCCTTTGCAACTTATCACATTTTGATAACTCTGTTGCTCTAGTTATTACCATGGAAATATCTACCTGACTGTCACTAGTCTAAGCTGGGGACCTTAAACTAATCACCACTAAGGAAGTTCTGTGACTTCTCCTCTTAACTTTGCCCTTTACCTCACCCTCTTCTTTTCCTACTGCTTCTTTCCTCCCAGACCCTGAACACTTCACAGTAAAGATTCAACCTATGTTTCTAAAGGAAGGGATGTGTGTGTCAAAGTAAAAAAAAAAAAAAATCAGCATGGAGTGAAGATTCACTATGGAAGATTTTCTGATTTTGGTGTGAAAGAGACCTCATAGATCTTATTTTAGCAATTTCCTTGTACCCTACCCAATTTGCAAAATTACTGTGTTATGTTTGATGACTTCATTTCAGAGATACCAATTTTTTTGGTAATTTGGCCTTTCCTATTGTTTGTATTTTGATGTTTTTACTGAGTTTAATGTTATTTGAATATAACTAAATGGGGAGTTTTAGATCCCATGTAACTACCTGAAAGCTGATATTCACCACTTAATTTGATTTGGCCTATACAAAAATTTTCTCATCCACCCAACAGCAATGTATGTCACGAGGAGGCAGTATCACTATATTTTGCAAAGTGGATTTGAAGTACCCAGAATGCTATCAAGGACATGAAACAGAGCTGACTTCATGTTTATAAATGTGTTTTCCTTCCCTGACAGTAGATAGCTTCAGTATAAACATCTATATATCTAGAAAATTCTCCATTCATAGTCTTGTTAAAAATAATTTAGCCAACCCAAAGCACAGGAATGAAGGTGTTTATCATGGTAATTTGGAAGTTTTCAAGACTCAAGATCAGATTTCTATTTCCAAGAATTGGTAAAAGCTGGAGACTGATCACTGCTTTTTATCAAAACAGAACAGATTAGGTGGCTCCAACAGTGTTTACTATTCAGCATTCTAGCATCAAACTTCAGAGTTAAACTTCAGGATTTTATGCCATGGGAAGAACAGCTGCTATACATAAGGAGAAAAAGCAATGAGAGCATGTAGGTCATCCATAAGTTATCCAGATTCACTGCCAACTCTGTGACAATCAACAAGACCAAGCTTGCTAATGGAAGGTGGCCCACAGAGAACAGCTGACTGTGCTATCCTGGATGTCGCTCGTGTCTCCTCAGAGTGACAGACGCAAGTGCCAGCTCTGAAATCAAACAGCCACTTGTCTCAAGTCTCCCAGACCTGCTGGAGCAATGCATCAATATCTGATAACCTGTTGCTCAGGAAAACCCCTCTGCACAGTGGCCAAACTCTGCTCCAGTTCTCAGCGAGAAATAATGAGAAGAAAGAGATTCTGTGAGAATTTAGATAAATGAGTCATCACATTCAAGAGAAGCTTATGCACAGGGACTGACATTAAATACTGTCAAGAAAAGAAATCATAAATATACATATATTTACTTGACAGCAATGTTTTCATTCAACAAGAATGTCAAGAACTGATTAATAATAATATTTTTGTACTTCAAATTTTATATTTTGTTATAGATATTTATGTTATTGTTTTTAGCAGGATATAAAGGATATTGTGATCATTACTTGGAATATTCCATATTCTCACTAATAGGATGAATAGTATATACCAATAAGACATAAAAAGGAGTGAACTGGTATTCAAAATAAGAAGACAAACAATTGTCTCAAGTAAAGCAACACAGAACTACAGACTTTTGCATAATTTTTGGCAATCATTCTGCAAACTACAGATATTTTAGGTTACCTGTCTGAACTGAGAGAGAGGACCCCATAATTTTGTCTCAAACTGAATATATAAACAATGAAATCCCCATAAATGACTTATTTTAGACCAAATAGATGAAAATAACCATTAAACCAAGAACACAGGGTAAAAAACAAATCTTCTGTGTGATAGAAAATCAGCCTTTGTACAGTTTTATATTTTAATTTTAAAAAGCAAGAAACGCAGAATAAAGCTCAGCTGAAGAGCATTTTGAAATAGTTTTCTAACTATAGGATTTATTTTATCAATAAACTTATCGGGCATTGTATTTGTACTGTCTCTTTAACAAGTTAAAGGAATTTACTAGAATAATACCGTAATGAGGTCAAAGATGAATGCCTTCATTGAATTAGCAACTGACCTGATTTCTCTGTCTAAATGTGAGAACAAACCACAGAAGGAAAAGAGGCGTTTTGTTTTGTTTTTTACTGTTTGATTCAGTTGGAATGAGAAGGAAGTAAAGAATGGGCAGCTTTAGATCTTAGTGAATATTAAAATGATAATATTAAGAAATGACCTTGAGTTGCTCATAATCTAAGAGATTATCCACCATTATCTTCAAAAGTCCTAAGTAGTCTATGTTACTAAAAAATATTGTGAGAGGGAAGGTAGCTATGATATGGAAAAGGACTAGTCTTGATTGTCCTCACCACATAAAAGAACAGATAACTACATGATGTGATAATTCTAGGGTGTTAAGTAATACTGCAAAACATAAATGTATCAAATCAGCAATTTATACACCTTAAATTTGCACAATGTAATACATTGATTTTCAGTAAAAAATAAATAGAATAAAATAAATAAGCTCTTAATTGAACAAAAAGTTTAGCATGTGGCAAAGTTCAAGAAATGGCATGCCTTGTAATTATTATTAACCAAAAATTACTCTAACTAAATACAACATAGAGATGAACACACACACACACAGACACATGCATACTCTGTCTGTTGAGGTTAAAAAAAGCCAGTCCAGATCCACCATTCACTAATCTATAGTTTTAAGCAAGTCATCTCTCAATTTCTGGGCTCAGCTTTTTGATCTTGAAAAAGGAGGAGGCTAGTTTAGAACTGTCGGTGGCAGAAGGAGGTGAGCAGGCATATTAGGAATATTCTACTTCCATCAATTCATCTCACAAATAGATCGTATTCCTTTAAATTTAGGACATTGCTAATTTTAAGATATGTCATTACTTTAACTGCCACAAGAAAGAAAAATCACTGCCAAATAAATTATGACACCCTATCAAATATATCTCAATTTCAGAAGCTTTAAAATGTGAACAAAAAATCATTATCTTCGAATTGATAAAAAATGAATAATTGAATGCCTCTTCTGTTCTGACAGTGAGAAAGTACACTCGGGAAATATAATGCTGAATAAAGTCTAGGTGACATGACTCAAAGAGTTTAGGGATTGGGCACAAATGAATATGAACTGAACAACTCAAATCCTGATGTTCTGATTCCAAGTTCAATAATCTTCCACTATGTAACTTGGATGCCCAAGACCAGCTGGTTAAATTTTGAAAGTGGATGCCTGCAAAATGAAGACACAGAGCTACCAAACAGAAACTAGTTAGTTCACCATTAAAAATGCCTTTCATATCTTCTGTTAAGAAAAACTCTTTATTGTGCTTTGATATTTTTTGGTGACATCCATAGATACATTCAGAGAGTACTATTTTCAAACCAAAATAACATAATATGCCTGTATTATACACACACACACATAGAATAGACAGATACATAACACATGTATACACACACACACACACATATTTACTGCATTTCTAACATTTTAAGGTAGATATTTATTTTGCTGTAGAAAAGAACTCAGAGTCTATGATAGTTTTCTACTTCAGAGTTTTCCTTTAATTTCTAAATATTCACTTCTGAGTACTAGGAATCAGACAGAAAAATATAAGTTACAAGCTTGCAACCAAAGTTACCATCCAGGAAGTGGATTTGAGCTTCTAAATTCGGTTAAGGAAACATTGTACACAGTCCTGAAAACAACAGGGCTCACACCAGTTGATGAGACTTTTACCAAATTATAACTGAAATATAAGAAAAGAGCTGAAGGTCACCTTAGGAAGCATCATTAGGAACAAAGCTAGTGGAGGTGATGGCATTCCAGTTGAGCTATTTCAAATTCTAAAAGAAGATGCTGTGAAAGTGCTGCACTCAATATGTCACCAAATTTAGAAACCTCAGCAGCTTGGCCACAGGACTGGAAAAGGTCAATTTTTATTCCAATCCCAAAGAAAGGCAGTGCCAAAGAATGCTCAAACTCCTGGACAATTGCACTCATCTCACACACTTGTAACGTAATGCTCAAAATTCTCCAAGCCAAGCTTCAACAATACGCGAACCGTGAACTTCTAGATGTTCAAGCTGGTTTTAGAAAAGTCAGAGGAACCAGAGATCAAATTGCCAACATCCACTGAATTATGGAAAAAGCAAGAGAGTTCCAGAAAAACATCTACTTCCGCTTTATTAACTATGCTAAAGCCTTTGACTGTACGGATCACAATAAACTGTGGAAAATTTTGAAACAGATGGGAATACCAGACCACCTGATCTGTCTCTTGAGAAATCTGTATGCAGGTCAGGAAGCAACAGTTAGAACTAGACATGGAACAACAGACTGGTTCCAAATAGGAAAAGGAGTACGTCAAGGCTATATATTGTCACCCTGCTTATTTAACTTATATGCAGAGTACATCATGAAAAACGCTGGGCTGGAGGAAGCACAAGCTGGAATCAAGATAGCTGAGAGAAATATCAATAACCTCAGATATGCAGATGACACAACCCTTATGGTAGAAAGTGAAGAACTAAAGAGTCTCTTGATGAAAGTGAAAGAAGAGAGTGAAAAAGTTGGCTTATAGCTCAACATTCAGAAAACTAAGATCATGGGATCTGGTCCCATCGCTTCATGGCAAATAGATAGAGAAACAGTGGAAACAGTGGCAGACTTTATTTTTGTTTGGCTCCAAAATCACTGTAGATGGTGACTGCAGCCATGAAATAAAAAGACGCTTACTCCTTGGAAGGAAAGTTATGACCAACTTAGACAGCATATTAAAAAGCAGAGACATTACTTTGCCAACAAAGGTTCATCTAGTCAAGGCTATGGTTTTTCCAGTAGTCACGTATGGGTGTGAAAGTTGGACTATAAAGAAAGCTGAATGCTGAAGAATTGATGCTTTTGAACTGTGGTGTTGGAGAAGACTCTTGAGAGTCTCTTGGACTGCAAGGAGATCCAACCAGTCCATCCTAAAGAAGATCAGCCCTGAATGTTCGTTGAAGGGACTGATGTTGAAGCTGAAACTCCAGTACTTTGGTCACCTGATGCAAAGAGCTGACTCATTTGAAAAGACCCTGATGCTGGGAAAGATCGAAGGCAAGAGGAGAAGGGAACGACAGAGGATGAGATGGTTGGATTGCATCACCGACTCAATGGATGTGAGTTTAAGTAAACTCTGGCAGTTGGTGATGGACAAGGAGGCCTGGCATGCTGCAGTCCATGGGGTCTCAAAGAGTTGGGAATGACTGAGTGACTGAACTGAACAGAACTGAACTGAAGAAGTATAGGTGCAAACTCTAGGACAACCCTGGAAGTCTGATGTTGAGCTAACAAAAACATGAAACTGTATTTTGTACTTTGTAAGGAGAAATAATCAATTGCCTAAAAGCACTGGCAATGCACGTCTGAAAAGTACAAGGGCTAACAGGTTACTCTAATCTCATTATTTCAGATTGTCAGGCAGGCCTTGCAGTAATTACTGTGCCCTGGTTTTGAAACATTTCCCCTATCTTTTCACTTCATGAGTGAGTGTAAAAATGGGTTCATTATAGGATTAGCAGATAAAATAATTCTATTGCATTAGAATCCAAAAATCTCACAATGTTGTTTCATAAATCCTAAAAAGTAAGATATTTTGGATTTGGGGATAATGATAAAGAATATGCTCCAGAAGAGATCATGCTTTACATCCCAAGTCATGTCTTTCATCGTCATGTTATTATCATAATCAGTAGCATAACATGAAATTCTTAGTCTCTATAAATCACAGTTCAGTGAGAGAGACTTGAATTAAACAATGTATACTAGAATGAGAATTTGCTTTTTGAGAACTGAAACAAGACATATATCTTTGCCCATGTCCATGTCTATATCTATACCTATATCTATATCTGTATTTATATCTATGTATCTTCATTTGGATTTAATTACTATGCCAACAGTTTTCCTGACTTAGTAGTTATTATTATTAGCGTTTAAACTTCCTCTGTTAAAGCCTAAGTCTTACAGGTTACTTCTTGGGCAAAAATTACTGTGAGAATTGTAAACTGTATTCAGACTTTATTCAGAGTTATTCAGATTTTGGTTTTAAGAAACACTTATAAGACAACTTCTATGAAACTTTTTGAGAAGACAAAATATTGCCATACCAGCTGTTGTAATGATTCATAAAATATTTTTCCATCTAATTCACCAGATACAGGTCAGGCTTTCTGAGTTTGCTCAGGTATTATGAAAATCATCTTCATTAATTATATATCCAAGTAGAACTTATTTGTAATAAGAGATTCTCAACATACCTCATGAAGCCGGAGGTCTTTCTCATAAACAAGCTTTTTTACAAATGCAGCTATAAATACAACCCAGGCAACCATGAGCACGATTGGAAGAGAATAAGATACACTGGTTAGGAAGCTGTAAGGAAAAACAAAATCAAAAATTCAGTGACCAAAATGAATGCCACATTTGCTGATTGTAATATACAAAGAACACATTCCCTCCTACATTGAAATTATACTCCTTTTTTTAATATTTAGAATAATTATTAATATGACTTTTATTTATGAAGTGTGAAGCTGACTTAACAGTAGGTACATGATTTTCTTGCCGTAATGGTACAAGAGTAATACAGTTCTAGATTGTTAGATAGAATTGCCAAATTGTTTAAAGGGTGTTTGCGTATGTCCTATTCAGCAAAATAATTATTATATAGATATAACTGCAAGGCTCTAAGGCCTTCTGTGTAAAATAAATTCTTATCTAAACGGCAGATTCAAAGTTAGATGATGACTGATCTAGCTAAAAGCCGTATTTTCTCAAATTACTGTATTTACTACTCTTCAGAAGCTCATAGTTATTAAACCAAATTTCCCAAAATGAAATAAAACTCAAATGATATTTAAAGTGCAAAGAACTTGGATTCCTCAAATTAATGCTCTAGAGGATGATTCATAAACAGTATAGAAATGTTTTTTTCTGGTAATGTGCTAAACTAGCAGGTCGTTGGAAGACTTCATTGGACCCCAAATATATTCCTGAATCGTTGGCCCATGATACCTGAATGTTCAAATGAAGTGTTTCTCAAAGTTGAACATACATCAGAGTCACCTGAAGGGCTCATTAAAACATATTTCTGGGCCCCATCCATAAGCTTCTGATTTATTGTATCTGAGGTGAGGTGAGGAATTTGCATTTTAAACAATTTCCCAGGTAAAGCTGATTCTGCCAGTCCAGAAACCACACTCTAACAACCATTATTCTTACATTAGCCACTGACTGTGGGCTAAGGCAAAGGAATAGTTTTCAATGAGAGAAACTCTAAATTGAGCTGTTTTACACCTTAGGCTCCACTGACGCTTTCACTTGCAGAAATGTCCCAAGGCCATTTTCTTTTTCATCTTAAAGGCCAAGGAACAACCTTCAAGTTCCCCGTGAAAAATGCAGATATTAATGAAACATGACATCACCATCATTCAGTTCTACTTTAGCATCAAAAGTGCATCACCATCAGAGATACGAAGGATACTTGGTGGGTGAGGAGCGAGGGCTGGGGCCATATCCAGTGTTTTTCTGCTTCCTGGGAAACAGTCTGGCATGGGGAAAGCACTTAAAGAATACTTGCTGAATGAATTTTGCCTTGGATTAGGTCCAGCCTTGATACTGCTCCTGGCTCTAGAATTAGGCAAAGGACCTCATTCATTAATAAGAACCCCTCACTAATGTTTCTTCAAGTGATTGTCTATTTTAGGTTTGATATAGTCTGAAAGAGAAATTTCTGGTTTGTAACTAAAGGACCAGTGCAGTACCAGGTGTACAACTTCGGGAAACTGACTTAGATTTCAATTTTTTCAGGAAAGTGTGGCTGATACTATTGGTCTCACTTTATGAGGTTGTTTGGTGGAACGAATGAACTAATATACGTGAAAGCACTTTGTATGCGACAAAGAGTTTATATGTGTACGTTGAGATGTTAGTTTGTGCTCCCATGAAGAATGCAGAGTACAGCTACTTTACTCTCAAAAGATCAAAAGACACAGCCAGGTAGCCACCATTCTAGGTACTAAAATTTACAAGGGGAAAAAAGTCAGCAGGAAAACGGATGAGGATTCTCATTTAGTTGAACCCACAGTTCTTTACTATTGATGCAAGCTGTTGCAAGTCACTCATAATTTAGGCAATACGGTCTGGACTGGCTGCTAAGAAGTGGCTGACTTTGACAGCAGGCTGATAGAAATCCTTGCCTGTCAGGAAGACAGAATCCTGCCGTTCTATATCACTGCTGCGCAAAGGGTTACATAAACTCACCTCCTCTAATGCTCTTGAAACAGCCAAAGGAGACAGAAGCATTGAAAGAAACAGAAAAAAACCAAACCAAAACAAAAACAGACTCATCTGAATTGTATATTAACTGCCATAACTGTGCTGAATAGCAAGTATAATTTGTTTAAAGTAATATTCAGCCTCATGCTTTTGTATAGGAGAATGAGCTTGAAAAACTTAGGCCTCCAACCTTATTGTCTCACTGTGGTCAGATGTGGAGGAACCAACCAGTGCCCACCTGACTGGCAAATTCTGTTCAAATTCAACTTTTTAAAAGCAGGATCTTTAGATTTTTTATTCATTTAGAGAAACCATTTTAGAGAAAGTTTCCTACCAAATAGACAGTTTCAAATAGCATAATATTTATCTTAGTTGATCAATACTGTGTTTTATTAAAACTTTTCTTTCAAACTAACCCTGCACTCACAGATTTTTAATTAAATTTGAGAGTTGGAAGGGATTTTAAGATTATTTTAATAATCTCATTTGATTAGAGAAAAGTAAAACCAGTGGGTAACATCAAAATCATGCAGTGATGCACTCAGGTCTATAGTCCAGCTCCTAACTTTGGGGCCAAAATACTTAGAAGGGTAAGGGTTATGATAAAGAAAACATTTGCTAAGAACTTTAGCATCATTTTGGGTAACAGTGAGTTGCTATAGTAATCTGGGCCCTATACTATGAACCTTTCCCTGGAAACAAGCATTTGACAAAGATTTGGTCAATACTATCCCTTCCACTTGATAACATGTGAATGAATGAGAAGAAATGAATTCCAAGAAAAGCGTTTGATGTAAAATGCCTACAAGTGCATGGACTTACTTGTCTTTCATGTAGCAGGGATAAGGAATTGCTTGGACCTGGACTGCTATTTCCTGGGAGTTCCTTCCAGTCTGCAATTCAATGATTGCTCTTTCAATACTATCCTGTAAGTAGACAAAAGCCCTGCCATAGATCTGGTTGTGTGACGGAGAATTGTGTGGCCCTGGGGCCCAAATCTTGGCTCTAATGTTTCTTGTGGTCTGTGAGGTCTTGAGACTCATGCGGATGGTGTACTTTACAACTGGAGGAAGAGAGACGTTTTCAGAGTCATAGCTTCTGTGCCGGCTGCTATTAGGAGGAAGCTTAAAAATAACACCTAAAAATAAAATGGCAACATCAGAAAGGTTATTTTATGGTTGACATTATTCTTTGTTTGGAGGGTCCACATGGGGGCAGCCAAACAGGCAACTGATGTAACAGTAAGTAATGTAACAGTAAGTTCAGACTTTTAATTTACAGAAAAGATGACTAATTGGAAGTGACAACCTCAGAGAGTCAAAGCAGGAATTTGGGAATATAATCACAAACTAAGTGGCCAGATTAAATATTTCACTCTAAACTACTTACTGAAATTAAACACACATATACATTAAAAAATGAATAATCTTGACTGATTATGAGGGTGGACTCAACTTTACTCTGTAATATGTAACTTTTCAGCTTTAATTTTCACCACATCAACAAAATTACACATATTGAAGGCTCCTCAACCAAGATAGTTGGTTGACAACATGAAAGGTTCTTATTTCCAAGGACATCAAAGAGGACAGTGCCCTTGCCCCAGCCTTGACTACTTTTTTGAGGTCTGGATGAAAGAAGTGATGGGAAGAATTTGGCCAATTTTAGTACCAAAAAAAGCTCAAATTCTAGTAGAATAACACTTACTTCCAAAGAGTTCATTGCTTTTGTAGAGTCTTTTAGCCTCTCTTTCCATTTTATCTATGCTTTCTGCTGCCTGAATACGGTCATATAATACACAGGAGGAAATATTCACTGTCAGGGAAGATAGTATATTAAGTTGATCAATGAGGTCAATGCTGTTCTCTAATTTCAACCTTAGAATATCTAAAGAAGAAAAAACGACACAAAGCAAATTATAATGTTGTTTCTAGTAGTAATGGGACAAAATACCGATTTTTTGGTAAGTATTAAACCTTAAACTAGATTATAAATAATATGCACTTGCAGAATTTACTCTAAAAATGTCAAGTACTCTATATCTGGAAAGATGTAGCCAGTTGTGCAAATGCTTATTGAGAAGAATTTTGAATTAGTCATAGATACAATAAACTCACATACAAAGAATGTAGGTATGCATGCTCAGTATAAGCTAATTCAAAAGCTAATTCTACTCTGCTACAATTTAACTAACCAAAGACTAAAGGTGAATAATTTTAAAATTATTCTACCTGCATTATTTAGGAAGAAAACTATAAACTATAGATGAAAAGTTTGAATAAACAGAAATGCTTGCTTTGTTTGGGGAATGTTGCTGTAAGAATTTAAGTAAGGAAAGTCTATGCGGAGTGTGCAGAACAAATAAAAACTATCATTCAATAAGTTGTAATACAGAAGCACTTCTTAGGAGACTGTGACAATCTATGATACATAGTTACAACTTTCTGATATTGTTTGATTTAAAGTCTTCTGCGAGTTATCTCTACTCATATCTGTGTTAATCTAGATGATCAAGATTTTATTTCAGGTAATTACTCTGGAAGAAAAAGAATTTAATTGCTCTTCAATTTCATGAATCCTTATGAGGAAATCAACTGAGACAAAGGGTAAATATAAAATTGCAAGTTCATAAATCACTTGGCCAATTAAATTTTTACTGACTTGATCATGAATGCTGAGAAGGCTGTGAATGTCATAAATTCTTCTTTACACAACCCAAACGTGTCTCTATCATCATCCAACAGAAGATTAAATTTCTCACAGAGGGCAGCTTCTTAAAGGACATCTCTCATTACAACTTAAAATGAAATGTTTTGCCTGATATAGATGTTTGTGGGGGAGGGGTAAAACTGGTGGAATAGTGGCCTCCAGCGGGCACTGAAAATCAACACATCTGCAAAGGATTCTTCAGAAATGCTGGTAGATGGAATCAAAGAGCTACAGAGTCAACGGCCTCCAAATTCGAACAGTATAAAATCTCTTTGATATGAAATTAAATATACAATTATACAGATAGCAAGTCTCACTTATATGGTCATTTTAATCTTATTTTAAACCCTGAGACTCATCTCCTATATCTAAAGTTAGGAATGAAAAAAAATATATAAGAACTTTATAGTTTATCCCTGATATTTTGATCAAAGGCTTTCTTACCCAAATGATACTTTTAGAGAATAAATCACTAATATCTTTATTTAATCAAACAAGGTTGATATCATAAAATGCACAATTATCTACAATATAAATAGGTATAATTCCTCCCCACTGGTTTGCAACTTAAATCACTTAAGTCCCAGTAGTGCTGGAGAGGAGAAAGAGGGGCATTAGCTCTACTGCTGGCAAATTCTGATGTTTTCAATCCCTTCCTCTTACCCATGGTTGCATAGCAACCAGGAATCAGACACAGACTGAATTAGGTATCTTGCATCCCTTAGGTTGAGGGTGGGAATGTGGTAGAGGGAATGCATAAGTTCAGACAGCTTTCTTTGATCCTCTTCTTGCCTGTCCCTTTTAAATGATCATGAGAGGAGGAGCTGACCTTGAACAGTGATTTAGGTTTCTTTTCTTTTGAGTCTCCACGTTGCTTTTGTTTTTCTCACTCTATAACCTCTTCTGGTACATTCTGAGTTAGTCAAAGCGATACTAAAGCCAGCGGAGATAAAATTATAAATGTAGCAGAAATAAACCATTTCATCTTCTGTTCTTAAAGACTTGCTTTTCACCAAGTTACCCAAAAAAGTGTCCTCTGGTAGCAATCTACCTATGGTTGAAGGACAAGCTGCATTCACAGGGAATACATTGCATTATAATTATTGAGACCAACTACAGGAACTGGGTATCCAAATAATCATTACATTTAACTGTAAAGTTTACTAGGAAAAAGATGGATAAATATACTCAGGATATTAAGATCTTATATGGGACAGTGCTTTTCACATTTCTGACATGACAGGTAAATAAAGGCTTTTTGAATCTGGACTCACCGAGTTCATCTATCTGTTTCAAAAGTTCAACAGCATCAAGTCCCACGGAGAATTTTACAAAAACTTGCACAAAAGGATTCCTCAGAGTATTCTAGCAAACAGTAACAGGGAGTCAGTCTCAATATAAGAACATGCTTAATCACTGTCTCTTTAATAACACCTCAGTGAAATGAGGTATCGCTACTGGGCATTCTCAGTCCACTATCTTGTAAAGGCTCTTTTACAAATCTTTGAGAAATAAAGAGAAGGTGTGTGACTGCTAATTCTGAGTGTTTGCTCCTCTGTAGACACAAATCTGTCACCATGTAGAAGTAGCCAGATACAAACATAATTAACAACATTGGGAAACCATGTGTAACTGAAAACACTTTTCCCCCATAGCTACTATATCATTTGTTTTTAACATACGTTATAGAATTTTGATGGTTCATAATTGAATTTTGTTCAGTTGAAACAAACAAAAGAGGCTTTAAAAACTGTGATGTTTATGTGGAATTTGACATCACAACTGATTTATATTCTAGTCCTACTACTTCCTAGCTGTGAGGCTTTCAGCAAGCACTCAGCCTTTTCCAGCTTCAGGTTACTTTTCTGTAAAGTAGAATCTAATCAGATTAGTCAAACGTAAATTATTATGGTATTGCTTTATTCTGTAATAAGTGCAGCTATGTGAACACAGAAAAAATAAACTGATGATAAAACTTTAAATTACTCCATACTGATGGCAAGACTAAAAATTTGTTTAAAAAGTGTTTAAAATATAAAGACTCTTAGAGCTGTCTTCCAAATTAGGAGACATAACTTCTACCACTGCAGTTATCTACTAGGTAATATTTATTGAATTCTTACTATGTGCTGGGTACTGTCTAATAGGACATACCTTGATTTTCTCACTTAGTTTTCCCTAACACCTAGACATAAGTACTATTACTACCCCCAGTTAATAGATGACAAGGTTAACACTCAAGAAGCTATATAAATTCCTTAAGAATGTACAATTAATAAGGGCCAAAGGGAAAGTTGAAGAGAGAGAGAGACTTCAACTTGATTAAAGAAATGTTTATTCATCTTATGTATGAATTCATGACCTAGTTTTAATGTGAGTTAGGCTTAGGTTGTTTTCTTTTTAGAGGACAGTTCAGTACCACTTATTATTCTGTCCTTCTTACCAATATCTCATTTTGTTATTGTGGAGGTAAATGATTAAGAGTAATATACATTAATATAGCATATATAATATAATTAATTTGCTAAACATTTAGCTTCTAAGGAGCCTAAGCATAGTTGGCAGCATGAAGACAGATGGCTATCACACAGCTATATACCATGATAACCCAAGTTCTTTAAAATCTAATTATTTACTAGGAATTTGTGCATTGTAGGAAATCTGAATCAGAGCATTACTAATAAACAAAGCACTATGTTAGCTCCAAGTCAGAGATGATCCATCAAATTATTTCCATTCTCTTACTGTTCCTGTTAAAATCAATCCTGTCTATGATACAGAATATTATTTTCAAACGCTTCCACACAATGTAATATTCACAAGTCTGTGAAGCAGTTATCAATAGACCCATTTTCGAGTTTTATAAACTGCAAAAAGCATTTTAAGTCATTTGCCCATGAGTTCACAATGGCAAAGCCAGGTCATGTACTAAAATCTTGAAGTATCAAATTCTGTACACATTTTCAGAAATAAATTTTCCTCAATAATTGAGGAAAATAACTTATTTTGGTCTAGAAAAGAATAAAGATACTCCCATTAGATGGTGATACTTTTATGAACATGGTCACAGAATTTTCTTCTTACCAAATTACTGCACTTTGGAACTATTATGCATAGATCATGTCCCTTGTTAACTCACTTCTTTAGCCAGCAAAACTTTCCTTAATGAAATAATATCTGTGGGATTTTTATCTGTTCACTAAAAAAGGTTTCAGGAGAAAAGAATAATTTTTCACTGAGGAAATACATGTGTCAATAAGGTACTGTTTATGTAGCCCTTATTATCTGCAACTCACTAAAAAAGGCCACTTGGAATGAACATTTGTGATTATCAGATGTAGGGAGTGGGTAGACGGGGAACTGGATGAAGGTGGTCGAAAGATACAAACTTTGAATTATAAGATACATCTGTACCAGGGATGCAATCTACAACATGATGATTATTAGTTAATACCACTGTATGACACATAGGAACGTCACTAGAATAGATCCTAAGAGTTTTCATCACAAAGAGAAAAATCTTTTTCTCTCTCTTTTTATTGTATGTACACGAGATGATGGATGGTAACTAAATCTATGGTGATCATTTCATAATGGGTGTGTGTGTTCAGTTGCTTCAGGTGTGTCCAAGTCTGTTATCCCACTGACTGTGGCCCACTAGGCTCCTCTGTCCATGAAATTTTCCAGGCAAGGACATTGGAGTGGGTTGGCTCTTCCTACTCCAGGGGATCTTCCTGACCCAGAGATTGAACCTGTATCTCTTTGTCTCCTGCATTGGCAGGTGGGTTCTTTACCATGAGCACCACCTAAGAAGCCCAATCATTTCTCTATATATCTCAAACCATCATACTATACACCTTAAACTGACACAGTGATTATGTTAATTATTTCTCAGTAAAACTGGGGGTAGAGGGAGAAAACTGAGATTTAATTAAGATCCTACTGTACTTAAGATCAGAGAAAAGTAGGATATTTAAAATATGGACATATTTAAAATCAGAACTAAATTTAATAGGAAATTGTGGGGAAGATATTTGATAAGTTTATTTTAAATTATGGGATTCCCTGGTAGCTCAGCTGGTGAAGGATCCACCTTCAATGCAGGAGACTCTGGTTTGATTCCTGGGTTGGGAAGATCTGCTGGAGAAGGGATAGTCTACCCACTCCAGTATTCGTGGGCTTCCCTGGTGGCTCATCTGGGGAAGAATCCACCTGCAATGCAGGAGTTCAGTTCAGTTCAGTCACTCAGTCATGTTTGACTCTTTGTGAACCCAAGGACTGCAGCACGCCAGGCCTCCCTGTCCATCACCAAATCCTGGAGTTTACTCAAACTCATGTCCATTGAGTAGGTGATGTGATCCAACCATCTCATCCTCTGTCATTCCCTTCTCCTCCTGCCTTCGATCTTTCCTAGCATCAGGGTCTTTTCAAAGGAGTCAGTTTTTCACATCAGGTGGCCAAAGTATTGGAGTTTCAGCTTCAGCATCAGTCCTTCCAATGAACATTCAGGACTGATTTCCTTTAGGATGGACTGGTTAGATCTCCTTGCAGTCCAAGGGACTCTCAAGAGTCTTCTCCAACACCACAATTCAAAAGCATCAATTCTTCAGTGCTCAGCAACGTGGGAGACCTGGATTCAATCCTTGGGTTGAGAAGATTCCCTAGTGAAGGGAACAGCTACCCACTCCACTATTCTGGCCTGGGGAATTCCGTGAACCATCCATGGTGTTCAAAGAGTCAGACACGACTGAGTGACTTTCACTTCATTTCACTTATATTAATTGTGCTAAATATCTATTTAGAAATTTGTATTATATTTCTAATAAAATTTAGGTTGTAACTATGACTATTAGTCAAAACAAAGTCTGGATAAAGCATCTTTTGGGTATAACTTCTTTACCAAAGTTGTATGACACAAATTCTTTGTTCTATGTTTAACTTCTTGAGCCTTGATTATAAAGAAGGGCATTTTTGTTATTGCTGTTGCAAAAATCTTCCAGGGCATAATCAGTTTTCCAAGGGCCTCTATCAATTCTTTGAATATGCAGTCCATACTCTTATGAAGTTCCTAAGTTGTCACCATTCCTAAAAATGTTCTCTTCTCCCACTGGTAATGGGTTTAACTCCTCTGCCTGATGTTTGTGTGGATACTAAGTCACTTCAGTCGTGTCTGACTCTCTGCAACTATGGACTGTAGCCTGCCAGGCTCCTCTGTCCATGGGATTCTCCAGGCAAGAATACTTGAGTGGGTTGCCATGCCCTCCTCCAGGGTGTCTTCCCGATCTAGGAATTGAACCCACATCTCTTATGTCTCCTGCATTGGAAAGCAGGTTCTTTATCACTAGCCTGATGTTTAGCTGCCAACAGCTCTCTTGGTGATTGGAACATTTCCCAACAATACTTGCATCCTCTTCAGAAAACTCTGCATCTTTTATGAGAATTGAGATGATACTTTTCAACTAGATTTGAGGTGCTTTGTCAAATATTTGTCAGATATTTCAACCAAAGAACTAAAATTTAACATTCTTCTTCAGAATATCAGTACTTTAGTAATTCTGGTTCAGTTAAAATAGCAAAACATAATTTAGAGAAATGAAATAAGCATATTTTAAGTAGCTTTTAGGCGTTTCAGTTTTGGAAAATAGGTTTGCATCACTAGGTAGGTGTCAGAATTAACTTGTAAAATGATTTATCTCTGAATCACATACAGAGAAACTGTGGTATAAGAGGTGAGGAAGGTTACAAACATGAACGACAGATCTCTTATCCTGTCTCACACCTGCTCTCTGGAGGAGAGGCAATTTTAATCCGCTGTTACGGATTCTACATTACTAATTGCCCATTCTCCTAATGAAGGTGATTTAAATCTCAAAGAATTATAATCCATACGAAAGGGAATGACAGAACTGTCTCCTACCTGGAGCATTGGAATTGTCTGGTTTAACAGCTGGAAGGAATTCATGAAAAGTGGTGACTTATCCATCCACTCTTGGGATTTTTCTCTTAATTCTGCCAGCTGCCTCAGGGTTACATTAGACTAAAAGACAAAGAAACAGAAATAAATCTGGTCCATTGGTATTTTTCCTGTATTTCTAAAAGGTATCTCAAGGTTGTTTTGTTATATAACTCGAAGAAATAGTTCTAAAAAGTAGAGTTAGTAAAACATCAGAAATTTCCCACATGGTCAAAAGTTTTTAAGTGGCAGCTTTTATAAGGTCAAGTTTACAAATAAAAATTCTGGAAAATTTAGGGTTTACTTCATGTCCACCGAAAATGTATACCTGAAAGGAAAGCACATCTTCTGGAATACTCATAAGTTTACTCACTTTTACAAATGGTACATTTAACTTTACTACTAGAGAAACATTCTAGTTTAAGCATATAAGAAGACGGATGCTTTCATGTAATGCTGGTGGAAAGGGATGTGTATAGCTTTTTCTGGAAAGCAATCTGATGACAGTCATTAAAGTAGAATACAATATTCTTCAGTCCCTCAACCTTGTACATTCACCTCAGTGAAATAAAAATACCACTGTGTACAGTCATATACCCAAAGTATTTGTCGCCACATTATGCACAGGAACAACAACAACAAAAGTAAACACTAGAAACAAAAAGAATGTCCAACAATTGAGAATTGGCTGAGTATGAAAAAATGTTCAGTCTTCAAAAACAATGAATAAGCTATATCTATTGAATTGGAAGAATTTCCACAAGGTACTACTGTGTGACTAAAGTAATGTGTAGAAAAGTATTATAATAAAGCCTCATTGAAATAATGCAAATAATGACCATTCTGCAAATGAAGGCATCCAGTATAATAATATATAAGGGATTAGAGGAATGTACATAAATTATCAAAAGCCACATCTTTGATAGTTGACATTCATTCGTTTACATGAAAGGAAGAGCAGGATCAAGCAGGGAGGAAAAGATGAGAGGCAAGCAAAACAGAAAAAAACTGCCCTTAGAAAACAAGCATTTAAGGACTTCATTTGTGCAAAATTATGGAGAAGTGTGCAGCCAATAAAGCAAATAAGATATTAAAACACAAATAGTAAAAACAAAGATCATTCTAGAAATGAGTGATGACTTCATGCCTATTTTTATATAGACCTAAAAATAATCTATATTTACAAAAACTATAGTTTAGTGACCAAGTAATGATAAAGCATAGTTTTTTCACCTCCACTCTTATCATTTTAAAAGCATTAAGTTTATAATTCAAATCACTAACGCCAACTTTAAAAATGAAAGAAAAAAGCTATTATGGTTATATTAGGTAGTTGATAAGTATAGTTACTGTTAATAATGCTGTCTTTCTCAACATCTATCTTGTATATAATTATAAGATGTTAAATTGTACAACCAAATATGAAGCCTATATGAATTGCTATAATTTAGCAATTGTTTTTGTTCAAACTAGCTAATATGCCCAATATTATTTTTTCTAGTGCCATTATTTTTACACACTTTGAAAGTTAGATGCCAGCTGCATAAAATTTTCTGCTTTGGGTGACAAATTGAAAAATCTGAGGTCCTGCTTCAACTAACCTCATTCTCAAGTGTCAACGTGGCTTATTTCTCCTCAAGGGGCTACTATCCAATCTATGTCATTACACATATATAGGGCTGCTGCTGCTGCTGCTAAGTCGCTTCAGTCGTGTCTGACTCTGTGCCACCCTATAGACAGCAGCCCACCAGACTCCCCCATCCCTGGGATTCTCCAGGCAAGAACACTGGAGTGAGTTGCTATGTCCTTCTCCAATGCATGAAAGTGAAAAGTGAAAGTGAAGTTGCTCAGTCATGTCCGACTCTTAGCGACCCCATGGACTGCAGCCCACCAGGCTCCTCCATCCATGGGATTTTCTAGGCAGGAGTACTGGAGTGGGGTGCCATTGCCAAAGTTGAGAATTGTTAAGAGTTCCAGAAAGCCAAAGGTAAATAGTATGTAGGCTAGAAAAATATCTGAGCCAACTAGAGTAAATTTGGAAGCTGACTACTTTTAAAATAATCTTATTACTTAAGATAGAAACTTTGAGTATTAATAGTCAAACCTTTTCCATTATTGCTTTTGTGATGGGGGTATATGGTGCATACAAAATCCTTCCCAACAACATGGGTTTCAAGAAAGCCCAAATCACTGGTCCAGCAGGCATATTAATGATGTCCTTATAAAGGGAAAAACAAAACGGTGCTGGAAAGAGAAAGCACAATAAAACCATTTAATACATATATTTAAAATTTATTTATGGTAAATTGACAAAAATTATTGTTACAAAACTCCAAAATACATATCTTGTATGTCCTTTGCTATCAACAAACACAAGGCATCTAGTATCAAAGTAAGAAAGCGTAGTAACACATCCTTTTTGGGTGTAAGTTTAATCTAACAAGAAAGTGCATAATAAGTGATGGCATTTTGCCAAGAGGAGTTAGAAAGGTGGAAAACCACATTTCAGAATGTCTTCCAACAGATCTTCTTCATTTTGTTTTACAAAATATACAAAATTCTGCTATTGCACCAGATACATAAGAGCTGTCCAATAAATGTTCGTTGGATGAATGAAAAGTATATAAATGTGTCAATCCAGTTACTCTACTAAACACCCCTATATTGCTTGGAAGAGCTCAGCTGATCATATTTCACATCTCAAAGCTTATAGATCAAATAAACAGCTTTGATGTGCCGCTGAACACTTGTCGTTCTGCTACAGTCATGAAGCTCTTTTATGCATGAGACAAATTTCTAATTCTAAAAAGTTAAGAAAACATACTGAGCAGATTTAAGGCATGTTATTGTATCATTTACTGGCAAGGTGTAGTGGTTAAGAAGCTAGATTTTGCAGCAGATTGCCTGGGTTCAAATCATAGCTTCGATACTCTCATGTTGGGCAACTGTGGCCAGGTTACTCAATTACTCTGTGACTCATATCTCTTGCTAAGTTGCAGCTATAGTTTTACCTACCTCATAGGATTGTTGTGAAGAGGGAATGAGTTAATACGCAGAACATGCTTGATATGTGGTAAGTGCTATATAGATGCTTTCTTTGGGAAAATTAATGCTTCATTTACAACAAAATGCTAAGATTACAATGTTCCATTAAAAAAAAATAAAAAATGGGGAGAAGACCTGAATAGTCATTTTTCCAAAGAGGAAATGCAAATGGCCAATAGGCTCATGAAATGATGTTCAACACTGCTAATTAGGAGGGAAATGCAAATCAAAACTACATGAGATGTCACCTCACACCTGTCATAATGGCCATCATCAAAGAGAACACGAATAACAAACGATGGCAAGGATGTGGAGAAAAGGGAATCTTGGTACACTGTTGGTGGGAATGTAAATTGTTACAGCCACTGTGGAAAACATTATGGAGTTTTTCTCAAGAAACTAAAAATAAAACTACTCTATGACTCAACACTTCTACTTCTGGGTATATACCCAAAATAACCAAAAACACTACTTTAAAAGAAAAAAACATGCACCCCAATGTTCATAAAGACATTTTTTACATTTACCAAGATATGGATGCAACCTAAGTGTCCATCAACAGAAGAATGGATAAAGATGTGGTATATATATATATACACAATGGAATTTTAGTCATAAGAAAGAATGAAATTTTGCCATTTGCAATAACATGGATGGTTTGGAGGACATTATGCTAAGTGAAATGTCAAAGACAAATACTGTATATCATTTATATGTGAAAAGCAAAAACCACAACAAAATAGTGAATGTAACAAAAAAGAGACTCATGGCTATAGAAAACAAAGTAATGGTTACCAGTGGAGAAAGAGAAGGAAGATGAGACAAGAAGGCGTAGGGTACTAAGAGGCACAAACTACTATGCATAAAATAAGATACAAGGATATATTGTACAACAGAGGGTATACAGCCAATAAAAAAAAGACTAGGATTTAGTAGACAATGTTGTTAGGAGGCGGTATTATCATGTTGAGTTTGAAGTATACTCACTGGCATGTAAGGGAATTCCATACTTTGCAGCAATTTGCTCTTTACTTAATTTATGAGTTAAAAAGTCCTTAGTGTGATTGCCTTTCTGCCTCTGAGAAGAGGGCAGCAAGGCAACTAAATATTCAGTGGTAATTCCTTGAGAGCACAGTGCTTGGGAAATGGTACTAAATGATCCTTGGGGAGTGTTTATCCGGTTGTTTCTGTACATCGCCTGTGAGATAAAAATGCATGATTTATTAACATTATATGAGCTATAAATGCTATTGAAAACCTGATAATGTTTGGAGAATTCTTTCAGTTCCACAATTTATTTAAAATAGTATCCCAAATGTAAATGCAGAATGCTAAACTTCTCCAATTTAAGTGGCAAAAACTTTTGCCATAATAGTAGAGTTTTTCTGTAGGTAACTTTCGACAATGTACTCTATTTGTAGTTGAATGTATTATAACTAATCTCAAAAGTTAAGACCCACTCCAGTATTCTTTCCCCAGGGACAGAGGAGCCTGGTGGGCTTCCGTCTATGGGGTTGCACAGAGTCAGACACGACTGAAGTGACTTAGCAGCAGCAACAGCAAAAGTTAAGATGACAAAAGGAATTTTCTAGCAAGAACATTACTGGGTGACTTTTCTACCTGTGTTAGTGGAAAACTTCTGGGCAGATGCATTTGTTTCAGGGATCTCATTTTGTCTAGCAGCGGTCGTGTGCCAGAAGCCATCTGATTGAGGATCTCTTTTAGCCTTGTGAAGAGTTCTATCATCTTTTCTATTGGCTTTTGATTTTCTCTAGGGAAGAACACCTAACAGGAACAAAAAAGAAAATAAATGATTTTTTTGTGTGTGTGGAGAAACTGGAGCCCTCCCACACTGTTGGTGAAAATAGCAAAAGGTACAGTCACTTTGGAAAATATTTTGGAAGCTTACTAAATAAACATAAATTTACCATACAACCAGCAATTTGACTCCTAGATATTTACCCAACAGAAATTTAAAAAGTATGCCCACACAAAGATGTATATGGGAATGTCTATGGCAGCATTATTTAGAATAGCCAACAAGTGGAAACAGTTCAAATGAATGGATAAACAAAACGTGTATCTGTAAACTGGAAAACTATTTGACAAAAGAAAGAAATTACACACTGACGTGTTACAACATGCATGAAACTCAAAACATACTAAGTGAAAAAAGATAGATACAAACCTCACAAATTGTATGATTCAATTTAAGTAAAATGTCTAAAACTGACAAATCTATGGAGACATAAAATAGATTAGGTGGCGCCTATGCTGGAAGTCAGAATGAGATTGATTGTAAATGGACAGAAAGCTTCTTTTCGTGTTGAAAACTGCATTTGTGATTGTTATAAAATCAAATTGTGGTAACAGCTGCACAATTCTATAATTGGCTAAAAAAACCAACCCATTAAACTGTACCCTTAAAGTGAGTGAATTTTACAATATATAAATTATACCTTAATAAATTCGCCAAAAATAAGTGATTTTAAAAGTCAGAAAGGCAAATGTCAATTACATAATTCTTCACATACACTATTATTAAAAAATCACAGTTGCTCCTTAAAATCAGAAAAGCTCTGTCAAAAAGCCCACATGGTTTATCAAGCTTAATCATAATCCCACAATGCATTTCTGTTGCAGGAAAAAAACACTGAAATTATTTTTTAATGTACATTTTATTCTCTCATTCACTCATTTACTCAACAAACGTTAATTGAGTGCCTGTTATATTCCAGCACTGGGTGAGGTGATGGGTATAGTAGTGCCCAAACTGGCATCATCCTTTCACTCAGGGAGTTTTGTATTAATAGCAGGAACATATATGAGACAAATCAATGAATAAAAGGCTGGGTCATATGAGGAAGTAGGGAGTTTAGCAGAGAAATCAAAAGAAGTCTTTCCAAAATGACACCACAAAGGAGAGAAGGAACAAACCATAGGAGGAATGAGGAGACATAGGTAGTAGAGGGGTAAAGATCTGTGAAGCTCCTGAAGAGGGAAAGCTGTTGGCATGTCCAAGGGGGTCAAAGACCACTATTGTGAGCACAAGACTCAGTTGAAGAAATGTTACAAAGACAGAGCTGTCTCTGTAACACAGCTATTAACTGCAATCAGATTCATTTTTTTTTCTTCCAGTTCTGCCAAAATTCTAGGCATTCCTACATTGATTTGAAATAAATTGACTAATGAGAAATTTTTCATTATTTTTATTTGCAGTTCCTGAAAGAACCAGGAATGGTCTTCTGTTTGTAAAATGCACATATTTAATTACTATACTCAATAAGAAATAGTTTGATATGTGTACTGCAGAAACATTGTAAGACAAATATTAAAATTTTAGATGAAAAAATTAATAATTGCAGTTTTTCTACATTTTAAGTCATGTTCATGCTCAGTCATATCCAACTCTTTGTGATCCCCTGGACTGTAGTAAACCAGGCTCCTCTGGCCATGGAATTTTCCAGGCAAGAATACTGGAGTGTGTTGTCATTTCCTACTCCAGGGTATCTTCCTGATCCAGGGTTTGAAACTGCATTTTTTGCTTCTCCTGCATTGGCAGGTGAAGCACCACCTGGGAAGCCATACGTCATAGTTTACGTAAAATAACTATTGTTTAGTTAATGGGTATTTGCTAAGTTCTTCTATGGGCCAGGCACTGTTTTTGGAATTTGAAACGTTTCAGTGAACAAAGAGGCCCTTATGGAGCTTATAGCCAAATAGAGGCAGACAGAAAATAAACAAAAGTGAATATTAAATAGAATACATAGTATGCTGGAGGTGCAACAGAAAACAAACAGAGCAAGGAAAGGAGGTTTGAGAGTGCTGTAGGTGAGGCTGGTTGCATTTTAAATAGGACTCTCATGGTACCTTATTGAGGTCAATGTTGAATAAAGAAAGACACATAGTTCTGGAAATTACAGGAAGGACACCTCCTAGAATGGTCCGATGCAGCAGCCCTGGACCCGGGGAGTAGCCACATAGGAAATGGGATTTGAGAAACAAGGAGAGGGTGTGCAGACTCTGGGGCCTCTGCGGGAATCAAGGGTTACTGGGATAAAATGAGGAGCCACGGGAAGATGCTGAACGGAGGAATGACATAATCTGATTCAAGTTTTAAAAGAATTGCTCTTGCTGCTTATGGAGTAGTAGGTGGGGTTGGAGTGGTGGGAACAAGTGCAGAGGCAAGGAGATCAGTTAGGAGGTCATTGCAGAATATAAACTAGGATAATGATGACCTGGAACAGGATTATTTACAACTAGTCCTAAAACGTATCTCCTTTGCTACAATGTTTCATTAACACAAGGCCACTGTGTTGCTTCTGATTTTCTTTTACTTTAAAGAGAAAAATATTTTTTTCAGTGTTTTTAATAATATGCAAATAATTTCAACCTAGTAGAGATTTGGGTGAATATAGGTATTTAATTTTCTTATGTTTACATTTTTATTTCAGTTTTTTATTCACTAAGTACTTATAAAGCATCTATTTATTGCAAGATGAAGTTACTGCTGACTTTATAGCTCTAATAATGACCATTTGTTTTGTTCTACTGGATAAATAATGGCAGCCTCTATCTAAATCTAATGAAGGTAAGACAAAAAAAAAATTTTTATAATACAAAAAAAAAATCCCTCAATTCTTTCACTTGAAAAAAAAAACTTTGTTCTAATCTTAATTTTTATCCTATCAAATTAATGCTTTTTCACTTAAAAAAAGTTATTTAACATTTGTATTTCATGCTCTAGTGTATATGAAATCTAATTCCTGGTCTTGGATATAAATTGAGAGTTAACAAGGCCATAAGGTTAATTTCCTCATCTATTAAACATGCAAATTTGCAATATATGACCTCTAAGGTTCCACTTAGCTCTAAAATTAAGTTCAACTTAGTTCTAAAAGCTTTAATTCCAAACGCTGCATAAATGGATTGCATTCCTTATAGTATCAGAGAGCATACAGGTATAATCAAATATTTTTATACCAAACTATAAATTTAAAAACATTTCCTCCACAGTAACTTGCCTTGTATGTGAAGTTGTAAACGTCTAAGTAGTGCAGAAATGTAAGTCCAATGAGGTAAGACAGACGGGATCTCTCTGGAAGAGGCATGATGCAGAATTCCTTCATTGCATCTTCTAATTTAGGATTGGTCATATTACCATCACAAGAATGTAACCAGAACACACTAGAAATAATCTGCAGATTGGAAGAAGAAAAATACTTTAGCTGTGAATCCTTTCAAGCCACCTGTCCATTTGGAGTTTTCTTATACTTTTAGACTTCATTTAAAAATAAGACAAATTAGCCTTAAAAATCAAATAATTTTTTGTTTAAAACACTAATTGCTATCAATAATCCTATAAAGAATCCATATGTGTGTTGAGTCACTCAGTCATGTCCAGCTATTTGTGACCCCATGGATGGTAGCCCGCCAGCTCCTCTCTCCATGGAATTTTCCAGGTAAGAATACTGGAGTGGATGGCTATTTCTTACTCCAGGGTATCTTCCCAACCCCAGGATCAAACCCAAGTCTCTTAGGTCTCCTGCCTTGGCAGGGGGATTCTTTACCACTGTGCTATCTGGGAAGCCCATAAAGAGTACATGAAAGTGAAAGTGAAGCTTGCTCCGACTCTTTGGACTCTTTGCGACCTCATGAACTATACAGTCTGTGGAATTTTCCAGGCCAGAATATGGGAGTGGGTCACCATTGCCTTCTCCAGAGGCTCTTTCCATCCCAGGGATAGAACCCAGGTCTCCCACATTGCAGGCTGATTCTTTACCAGCTGAGCCACAAGGGAAACCCGAGAATACCGGAGTGGGTAGCCTATCCCTTCTCTAGCGGATCATCCCGACCCAGGAATTGAACTGGGTCTTTTGTATTGCAGGCAGATTCTTGACCAACTGAGCTATGAGGAAAGTCCTTAAAGAGTACATAGTTCACTGGGAAGCTTAAGAAATATCATGGGAAAAGAGACAGAAGAAATCCATAATGATTCCAAGATTTCTTACTTAAAAGACTGGGTAAAGAGTGGTATCAAGAAAGAAAAGTGGTTTGGATTAAGTTTGGGAAAATTACTAATTTAAGACTCTTGCTGCCTTAAAATTTTACTCTTACTTTATGTAAATTGCATTTCATTTATATAATCATTTGAAGTTACAATCTCACCCAGTAAACTCTGGGGTCCAGAGGCGAATGGTGAAGGAAAAAACATCCAGAATCACACAGCGGTATGAATCCTGGACAGTAAAGCTTGTTTGGAAAGTGATGTGTGACTAAGGGAAGTTAAGATATCATCTCTATTTCCACCGAGGTGAAATCAACAAAATGTTTATGAAATTCAAGAATATAGAGACTTTTCTCTTTTTCCTTTTTAAAGCAATATGAATGTACGCTCTCTTGTCTACCTGCTTTTATTAACTAGACTGAACCTATTCTTCAGAAGCCAAAAAAGTGATTACGGAAATTAGATCTGTTAGGATCTTATGAGTGAAAGGTGAAATCAAAGGGCAAAGGTAAAGAAATATTAATTGTTCGGACTAGAGGAAGAAAAGTGAAGGTAAAGCAGTTTTAATTTTTGTTTGGGGGAACCAATTAAAATGACACAACTAAAGATAAATACTCCAAAGTCAGCCTTAAAGGATTTTAAAAAACCTTATCCCGTATTGGAGAATAACTGGGTTGTGTTTAGAAATGACACACTCTGTCACACGTAAGTTTTGAATGGATGAGGTCTTAAGCTCTGCAGTTCTTTTGGAAAATTTCTATGACACTTCCAGACAATGAACTTGGAAAAGGAATAAAAGATAAAAACATTTCAAATGGAAAACCATATTATCAGCCATTAAGGAAATGCCATTACTCATTTTCACAGCAAAAATGTTTAGTACACCTACAGACTTACCCAGAGTTTTCTCAACCGTATTTATTTATATACTCAGTCTTATCTCAGAGATATAAAAAGTGTTCATTTTTATTTTAGTTTCAACAAATTGTAAATGGTCTTCCTTTTCCCCGATTACATTACTGAAACTTGCTTTGATATCATCATAATTAAATGTGAAAATTGACCACCGCTAATGTGATTGTGATAGTGAATCAAAAGAATTACTGATGGCACCACTTATTTTAAAAAAGCATCTGGGGGTGAAGATTAAGAGAAGGCAAAGAGGGCAAAGGAAGGGGAAGGAAAAGTAGAATGGAAGGAACAGAGAGTGGTAATGTTCTTGCTTCAGGATTTTTCCTTCTATTTTCACCTAAGAATTAGGCTTCTAATTTTATCATTTGCATGGAAAATTCACCAGATTTGCATGCAGCTTCTCCAGGTTTTACTGATAAGTGCTCAACAAATACTAAATTCTATTTAAACTTTTAAAAACCTGGATGTAAGAACAAACATATTCCATCCCACCTCAGCTCTGTTGTCAGGGATGGGAATGGTCAGCAAATTGTCGATACTCTGATTGGACATTCCTGTTGCTCTCTTCAGTTCTTCTTTCAGCTCATCAACATTTTTAAACATTTCTACTAACTGGCCTGCAAGAAAATTAAACAAAACAAAACTCACATGTGGGTTGCAATGTAATTCTTTTTAGTGATTCTAATATAACGAAACCTTCTAGACTAAAACATATATTCAACATATATGCCTTGTGTCAGGAACAGATATCTCTCAGTTTCGGCCAAACTTTGCGTCTTTAGGATCTATTTCTATCTGATTTAGACTTATTCCTGTTATATCATTAACCCAAGGTAACAGATTGCTCTGGATTATAAATTTTCCTTAAATGTGTACAACGCAAGGTTGATTCAAAGAAAATATGGTTTCCTTGCAGACTTTGATCACACAATTTGCTAAATATATATCTCTCTATCTGATTTAAAACATCACACAAATTCAAAATGCTTTTTCACCTAAGATCACATATTATTGTCAGCTTGGGACCAGGTCTGCTAAATCTGAAACATAATGTCACAGAGCACTTTTTTCCTTAACTTTGCCCAGCACCTTGAGTTTTATAAAGGGTTTTCACAATCATTATTTCAATTTTCAAAGAGAATGTGTTTAACTTCAAACTCTTTTAGAAGAGTTATTATAATTATTTCTCATCTAGGTCATTTGATGAACAACAAACGATATTTTGACTTTATTTTAGGAGATTGTGATCTCCATTTTGTAAATGCCTTTTCAGTTTCTTTATGAAGTATCTGTCATGCAAATATACTTTCTTTATTTTTGGACTTAGTGCCCTTCCAATTTTGTGGCTGCCTATCGTCCAAAATTCTGAATGCCTTTCTTTTCAGTATTGAGGTATTATGCAAAGAAGAAATGTATTGCATGATGCATCATGCTCAGAATACTAATAGGAGGTTCTGAATCAATATTTCTATAGACAGCAGTGCATCTTTATGTTTAAAATCAGATTATTCTCACGGAAGTAAATAAATTTCATCCTCACTCTTGCAACCTACTATTTAATGCACTTTAATATATGAGAGAAATAAAAGGTGAAAGGTCTAACTAGTTAAATTTTTGAGGACATTTTGCTATGAAATCAAATTTTACTATCTCATTCTCTGCTGGCTTGCTCTGTGTTTATTTTAGACAAGTGACCATATTTGAAAGCTTCAAGTGTTTCATGTATAAGGGTAGATACAAAGTAGGTTTCATTAGAAACTTTAAAATAGCCTTTCCTAAACTGTAGCAAGAGAATCACACACATTCTAATAAGGCAGCATTTAAAATATGGATGGGGAAACACCTGGTTTTTCAAAGGTGTCTGCACTGTTATTGACATGGAGCATGGCTTCTATGATCGGCATTAACCTTGTGATATTTTCCAAGTAATTCATCTGCAAAGCCTGTTCTAGAAACCTGAAACAAAGCAGAAGAGGAAGAGAAATTGAACTAGGAATATCAGTAATTATTTGAGAAGAGATTTTGCCAAGGAAGAAGACAATGAAAAAACTCACCGATCCATATCTAAATTAATTTTGCTTGGATCCCCAGAAAGCAAATCCCTCAGTTTCTCAGACAGAACATTGTCATGATACAGTAAGCCGGTGGCTATTTCGGTGCCAAGCTCTGCTACTTCCAGAAGCTGCACATGAAACACACTCTCTTTACATAGGTTCCCAAAGTCCAGACTGGAGAGCTGGCACATATCCTTTATTGAATTGAAAGTTTCAGGTTCACAAAGAAGCTTGGTCAAGTTTCGAAGTTGAGACAGCTTTCCAGAGGGGGAAAGAGTGGGAAATATTAGTGACATTATTCTAAATATTTAGTAGTTGATAATAAGCAACCATAATTGATTTACTTCCTAAAAACATTTTGCGTATGTGTTTAGTTAGTTGGCATGTGGCAAGAGCTTTACCACAAAGCACTTTTTTCTGTCATTTGAGTTTATTGTTCTCAAGAAATTTTATAAAACATTTGGACATATTAGACTTCTTTCTTAATAGTATTCATAACTTATAGATTCAAAGGTTTAAAAAAATGTAGTTTAATCTCATTTAAACCACAAATACTTAAAGTAATTTATATTTTAGCATATTTTAAAAATTATGTGTAAGGGCAGACAGCAAATCAGATTTGACTAGAAACTTCAAAAAGGCTTTTCCACACTCACAAGATGGCTACTATCAAAACAAACAAATAAATAAAACCAGAAAATAACAAGTGTTAGAAGGATGTGGAGAAATTAGAATCCTGTGTGCTCTTGATGGGAATGTAAAATGATGTAGCCACTATAAAAAAAAAAACAGTACAGTAGGTCTTCAAAAAATTCAAAATAGAATTACCATAATACTCAGCATTTCCACTTCTAGGAATATACTCAAAACTATTTATTAAAAGCTGTGTTTTAAACAGATGTTTGTAGACTCATGTTGATAGCAGCTGTATTCGTGATAGCCAAGAGATGGAAGCACTCCATGTGCACTGACAGATGAATGGATAAACACATATAACATGTCTATGTGTAATGTGAATATGGTATACACATACAATGGAATACTATCCAGCCTTAAAAATTAAGGAAATTCTCTCACATATTACAATGTAGATAAGTCTTGGGACATTATGCTAAGTGAAATAAGCCAGTCATAAAAAGACAAATAGTGATTGATTCCATTAGATGAAGTACTAAGCACAGTCAAATTAATAGCAACAGAAGGTAGAATTGCAGGTGCCAGGGACTAGGGGATGAGGGGAATGAGAAATAGGTGCTTAATGCCTACAGGATTTTTCTTTGCAAGCTGAAGAGTTCTACAATGTGTGTATATTTAACACAATTGAACTACAGAGTTAAAAATGGTTAAGGTGGTAAATTTTATGTTATATGTATTTTACCACAAGTTTAAAATAATTGACCAAAAAAAAAGACTTTTTAAAACTGTAGCATGAAAATCACACATATTTTAAAAGATGTGTAGTATATACCTGGTTTTTCAAGTGTCTACACTGCTACTGATGGACATTATCTTCTATCCTCTTATTTATTGAGGGAAACTTTTGTTTTATGGAATGCTTAAAAAGAGTCTAAAATCCTTTACTCAGAAAGGAAGAAGAAAAATGAAAATCAACTAATTTCCTACCCAGTCAACTATATTCCTCCTTGCAGTTCACTATGCTCTGTGTGTTCTGAGGATATATCCCCAATTTATATGTCCTAGGGGAAAAAATTATGCCTCTGGGAAAGTTAGTTCTGTTGTGCTCAGAAGCAACCCTAGAGCTATTCATTTTAAGATGAAATAATTTGGAGCAACATCTAAAGAAGCAAATATAAGTGCCATTCATTACAGCTCAGTTTCCAATCAGCAACTGCATTATGACAGAAATGAGTTATGATACAAGAAAATGTTCAGGAATATTTCTTTGCATATGTCAAATGGGAAAGGTACAATGATATGTCTTGGATGATAGATTTATAGTAACTACATGTAGACACTAGCAATTAAACACAAATCATTTTAGACAGTAAATATCATTGGTCTATTTAATATCTAATTAACATCAGGGTTTGAACTATCTAAAATGGTTTCATATGTATTAAAATTCTACTTACTAGTCTTATTGTTTTGAGAAACTTTCCATTCTGCAACAAACTCAATCATTTTGCCAGATGTAATGATATATTTGTCACTTGTTCCTTCCTTTGATTTTCCAAATACTAGATATGATTAAACTTATAATGAATAGAGCCAAAATTCTCTGCCAGTGACGTTTATTTTGGTTATTTCTTAAACAAAAGGATAAATACTGGGAGCCCAATTTATTTTTTTAGTTGAGCTTTTAAGAGTGTAATAAGTTTGAATGACTTTACTCAGTAGAGGCTGAAATATATTTTTTAATTGCAGGTTTGACATACCTGTATAAGAAACCAATAAAAGTCCATATAGAATAATCTTGGCTTGATAAGGCAAAGTATATAGAAAGAGAAATTGGAAATCTAGCCCTGCTACTGAAGAAGAATTTGTCCTCTGAAACAAGAATTTAATTCAGGATTAATAATGCGCCCTGCACTGTGAGGCACAGCCACCAAGGAGAAACAGGATGGTCATTTAGTATTTGTCATTAAGAGCTGAACAATAAAAAGGCTGAGACTGAAGAATTGATGCCTTCTAACTGTGGTGCTGGAGAAGACTCTTGATAGTCCTTGGATATCAAGGAGATCAACCCCAAAGATTCACTGGAAGGACTGATGCTGAAGCTAAAGCTCCAATACTTTGGCCACCTGATGTAAAGAATTGACTGTTTGGAAAAGACCCTGATGTGGGAAAGATTGAAGGCAGGAGGATAAGGGGGTTACAGAGGATGAGATGGATGGATGGCATCACCGATTCAATGGACATGAACTTGAGCAAATTCTGGGAGATGGTGTGGGACAGGGAAGCCTGGCATGATGCAGTTCGTGGCGTTGCAAAGAGTCGAACATGACTGAGCAGCTGAAGTACAACAACTACTTTCTTCTAAAAACAATACATGCATTAAACTTTTAGAAACTTCATAGTTTATTAGTAATCAACATACAGAGAATTACAGTTGTTTCTTCAAAAGTATGTGTCAAGTCCAGATTATAAGTTTGTCAAAGTCTTACGTATCAAGACTCTGACCTACATAGTAAGGTCTCAACCTAAACTTGAACAATGACCCTTAACTAACTCCATGTCCAGCTGTGACTGAATTCCCTTTTGTCCACGGTTCCTAATGCGTCTGAATTAGAATTGCAAGTAACATGATGGCACAGACTTCAAAATATCATATGCATAAAAATGCTGAAACAGCAATGCTCCTGGGCTTTTAGCAGATGAATAGAAAAAAAAAAAAGAGAGGCCTCTTTAAAAATGTGACGGTGTCACAGTATAAAGAGTGTGCTATCTGTATTTTTGTTTAATGTGGGGAATATCCATTTTATGAGTAGTTTCTCAATCAGGAGGTTATCCTTCCCACCTGAGTGACTGGAAAGAAAAAACAGACAATGAAGGGAGGAGAAAACTCAAAAGCTCAAGAAGAGTAGAATGTTCAGTGCTAGAACAGAAAAAAAGTTACCAATGAATGACAGACATTTGGCATTTTGGAGGGTCTAACCCTTCTTAGAAATATCATGAATGAAGAAGTTAGGGTGGGTCCTGACTATCACAATCAAGACACTAATTACCAGGGAGGACAAAACAGGGGAGCAAGAACATATCTTGTTCGAGGAGCTTCTAGACAAACTCTAGGAGTTTGTCTTCATCCTTTCAGTGATATGTACTGAATATTTTCCTTGTGTTGGACGCAATGCCAGGTGCTCAGGGTACACAATAAAGCAGCACTTATTCATGTTCCTATGGAGCTTGTAGTCTAGGAATGAATGGGTTCTGTCAATTGCAAATCGCAGCCATGCTTGTTATAAATGGCCAACGATTTTCTACCTAAGGAACAGAATTATAGTGTATTCGTTCTGTAGCTTCTCAAACTTTTTTCATAACATAACCTACAAGGGGAGCAGAATACTCAAAATGTGCATGCTGTTTTAAATTATCCTTTGCTCCATTCCCAGGACATTAGTGTAAATGATTGAGCATGTATTGTTTCCATTTTCCAGTGTACATTGTGTGCTGCCCCAGTTACTCTGCAAGTTGAGAACTACAATGAGTGATTGCCCTGGTAACACTATTACATCACCAGGGCTCTGCTTTAATACCATCATTTCTACACACATTTGTGAGTCCGGTCTTAGGATCCTGCTACTGCTAGATGTGATACTTTTGAAAAAGCAGAAGGCACAATTTCATCAGATTTTACACTAGTTGGAGAAATAGATCCCACATATACAACAAGTTATAATACTAAGTAGTAAATTCCAAAAGCCAGAACTTCCCTATGCCTCACACTCTACTGGCTGCCAAGCTGTGTCAATTCAACCTCCTACAATGCTCTTGACATTCTTTTCCTTCTGTTCTCTGCCACTGACATCTTATAGGGCCTCAATTTTTGCTTAGGTTACTGCAAAAATCACCCATTTGTCTTTCTTTCAGTCTTTCCTCCACAAGTCTCCTAGAGAGATCTTTTTCTAAAATGAGGAGTTTACCTTCTTCAAATTCACAATTTTCAGGATCAGATTCAAACTCCTCGACTAAACAAACTCCTTGATCCCCCAGGCCTCAGGGATCTGAGCCTCCTTTCCTGCCTCTCTTACAAGCACCCTGTGCTCTAGCTGGACTCATGACTTCAGGTAGCCCCTAGTTGTCCTTCAGATTCACACCTCTGTTTTCTTACCAACTCACATCTCTATGTCTGGAATGTAGGACTATTAACATAATCCTACACAGCTTGGCAAGACTCACAGTATCTCCTTCATAAAATTTCTTCTCTCCACCTTCATCCTCTGCAATCTAAGTCAGATATACCACCTCCATATACAGAATCCTGTCCATCCACATACCACAACATTTGTCTCACTGAGTTATAATTACTGGTCTGCTTTTCCATCTCCTTCACTGGATTGATTATAAGGACTCTGGGGTTAGAGGTTATATCTTTTAAATAAATAGAGTAGCATTATTGGAGCACAGAGGATGGATGGAATGAATGAATGGGCAAATATGATATGTGCACAAAGTCATTATCCTTATTTGGAAACAGGGAGCAAGAAGATACTCTGATAATACAGGAGTGACATTTAAACTTGTCCTTGAAGGATGAGCAGATCTTTTCCAGATGAATGCATAACTTCTTTCTCATTTAACCAAGATATAAGTCTCTCATATAAACTAAGACAGTGCTATATTAAGTACACTAGAAATTTGATTCCTGTAGAAGACTAAGCCTACAATGTAGGTAATCCAGTATAACTAGCATATTTACTTGTAATATACAGGGACACATGTTTTCTATGCCTGCTTAATTAAACCATGTTGACTATACAGACATCATCCTGCTTGCCTTGAATAAACCAATTCTAATTTTACTTTATCCATGGCTACATAAATCCAATTAAACTGCTGTTCTTACTCAGAAAGCTGCTTTCAAAATTTAATAGGGTTATTTAAGAAAGAGAGTGGATTTCATGGTAACCTGTATAGTGTATGCATGAGCTAAACAAAGAAAAAGAGACAAATGCTAACCAATTCAAACTTCAGAGTTAACATTTTTTTTCTGTGGCTTTTCCCCCTTTCTTCAGTATCATACATTTTAATATGATTTATGGGTTTCTGCTTCTGATGATAATAAATATAAGGTGAGTCAATTTCTGAGATTTTTGTATACTGTGAAGTCTAAAACATTAGCTTTGAAATCAACAAGCATAGCTTTAAAATCTAGGGACATCTCAAATTAGGAATCAAATTTTTAATGCCTTTTAAAATCATGTAGTTTAATGAGACAACTATATCAGGAGTAATTCCTTTACATATTGCATTCTGTAATTAGGCTCTTATGGGTCATTTCAGACAGAGATAGACACCAATTAAAAACAAAACACAGTTACATAGCACTAACCAGAACTTGTCACCCCTTTTCTAGCATTAATCTAGAGTCAAATAAGACTAGGACTTATAAATATACAGATGTAAAACTTAAATTACAAATATATCTTTCCATAGAATTATAGGAAGTATTGAGGGCTTTTTCCCCCCTCCCTTTCATGGCTTACTTTTGATTTCAGGACTTTAGGAACTGGAGGGAGGTAATCCTCATAGGAACCATTTTGAAGAAAAGATTTTTTAAATCGAATTGTAGAGTGCAGCATTCTTAAACTTTCTGTAAAAGAGGAGAAAAAGAATTACCTTATGTGAACTGCAAGGTCATTTAGGAAATCTATTTGAAAGACACCTTCATCCTAATTTATTACTACGTTTTTTTCTAAGATAATAGCCTACTTGAATCTAACTATAAAATGAGTGAAAATTTAATCTTTCCTTGAACCATGGAGGCTATAGAGTTCATTATTTTTAAAATATTCATAGATATTCTGCTTAGAGACAAAAATATTTCCAGCAAAGGTGCTACATGGTATTGGTTCTTTGTGAACTGAATATGCTTTTATTTTGGGTATATTATTAAGCTGAAGGGTTTGAAAGAGAATAGGTTGTATAATCACTGTGATACAAATATGCCCTTCCACCCTTGATTAATTCATGCCTGGTATAGAGAGATCACACTCAAATATTTGTTGTGCTATTTGCTTGCCATTAAGTCTCAAAAAAACTATTTTGGTGTAGGAATAGTGAATGTATATCTCCTATAAATAGATATTTTATCTTTAAAGAAGAAAAAGAAATATTTGATTAAATGTAATCTTCACAGTTGTCTGTGTAGGTAGAAGATGGAAAACAAAGCGCATAAGGATAGGAAGTAAAAAATAGTCTGCTACAAAAATGCCTTTATTTATGTAATTTACATCTGCTTTTGGAAGTTTTCATTATCCTTTTTATTATTTTTTGACAACTAAGATTAAAGGTATAGAAAATGTCATGGAGAGTTACGTGAACTCCTAATTCTGGAGACATGGAAAGTTTATCTAGGTGGTCACTTTCATGTTGGGCTTCCCGGATAGCTCAGTTGGTAAAGAAATCTGCCTGCAATGCAGGAGACCCTGGTTTGATTCCTGGGTCAGGAAGATAAGCTGGAGAAAGGATAGGCTACCCACTCCAGTATTCTTGGGCTTCCCTGGTGGCTCAGCTGATAAAGAATCCGCCTGCAATGCAAGAGACCTGGGTTCGATCCCTGGGAAAGGCTACCCAGAATTCCATGGTTTATCCATGGGGTTGCAAAGAGCCGGACTTGACTGAGTGACTTTCACTTACTTACTCTCACATTATTTCTTACATGGTTATTATACACTAAAGTTTGTCCAAGTGGCCAGGTGGTTCTAGCAGCTGCAACAAGAGTAGTAATATAATAATATGATTAGTTATTACTTCATATATCAAACCACTGAAACAGATGCATGTGGAAACAAAGATTTTATAAATTTCTTCTGCTTTAAAACAAACATAAGACTTACTATTTTAGAACAAAATTAGAAACCATGAGTAGCATTTTGACTCTTAAGAAAGAAGAGTGTTACCTTTTGATCCCCTGGCTAAATTGCCAGTGACATTTCTCACACATGCCAAGTAAGGAATATAAGGACTATCTGCTGATATATTTAAGAGGGCATCTTCAAACTTTTCCAGTATTAGGAGCCTAGAGAATTAGAAAAGATGTAAATTAAGTCATATAGAGATAAAGTAAAGCTATTTTGCTGAGATCCCGTGAGTCCCTGGTTGTCTGGCACTGGTTGACTTGAGCATTGAAACCCTGGGAAGTAGGACATCTTCCCCATCCAGCCCAACTGCTCAATGACAGCACTACTCTGGGTTCTCTGAGAATTTACCTTTTCCATGGGCATTACCTTTACATTTAATTACTTTAATATCCAATTATAAGTAATCTTAAGATCATTTCTAGGCACATTTACATGAAAAAAAATCATTGGGCTAGTGTTGCCAGGTAAAAGTCAGGGATCCCAGTTAAAACTGAATTTCAGCAAAATAACAAATAATTTTTCAGTGTAAGTACATCCCACAAGTCTTGTGTCCTTCTTCTCTTTCCTTTCTCCTCTAAATCTGGCAACCCTCTCTCTGGACTTCAGCTTCCTTTTTTGTCAAATGAGAGAGAGGGGGCTGGGTGATCTGCTAGGTCCCTTCCACTTATAACATTCTCTAAATAATTTAAATTCATGTAGTTGTGATTAAAAATAAATGGTAGAATCAAACTGAATAATGTCAGTTCCTTTTTTTCCTTAAGCAACCAACTCAGAGTTCCCCAATTAACCACTTTCTGGTTTCCTTTCAAATCGACTGTATGTGAGGACATAGTCTAATATTTTTGAGGCAAATCTATATGAGTAAATGTGTGCATGTTACACATGCCCAGTCACTTCATCTGTGAGGCTTCATCTCTATTTTGTAATTTCTTCCCTTAGTGTCTATTATTGAATTTGATGAACAGCAGAGATAGAATAAACGTCAATGGTTGATTTGGATACCAACTATTTTGAATCAAACTGCACAGCACACAACTTTTATGTAACAGGTCACCTAGTCTCTAAATTTGCCTTGAACTATATGAATTTACTTCAGTGAGCTTCTACAGGCAACTGCTTGAATTTTCTACCATAACTGTTAGTTACTTTAGAGAACTGCTTATATTAATGGTCCTTAGAAGCCAACATTACTGCTGTTACTTCCACTGCCTATTCACTGTCTCATGAATAGGTAAATATATAAACATATTTACATGAACCACAAACAGTCCAAAATTAAATAACTTTTAAATAGCTTTGGCTACTTTAATACTACTGAATCAAACAAAGTTTGCATTACCTTGGGGTGTCGGTTTTTAATGTCAATTTTTAAAAACTGAGATCAACAGTAATTGAAAAAGTTGGAGACTTTTACATCTTTCATATGAAGATGAAAGACTTTGAAAAGAGTTGGAAATTGGGCCTCTATATAGATTTTCCTCATAGACATAAGGTGACCTATCCAGACAGAACATGTGGGATCTAGTTATACAATCTTAGAACTGAAAACCAGATCTTCATGTTGCATTATCTAAAAGTATCACTGAATAACACCAAAAAAATAAGTTTCAGCTTTACTGCAATTCAACTTTAACTTTTTCTTTCGTCAGTCAATAGTTGATTTTTTCTACTACATGGTCTTACACACTGATGAAAAAAGTGATGTTTATGAATTGTGCTGCTTGCTTATTCAGTCAAGTTACTTACCAATTTAGAAACAAACCAACAAACCAACAAAGACTTACTGTGCAGCCAGGCTGCTTGGAGATAGTGACTGTTCATCTTCCTCACCCCACAAATGTGTTGTATTATCAGAGCCACCTAAAGAGATAACATTTAGCATTTCATTAAAGGATTTATTTTTCTAAATAAAAATCATCCCAGGTCAAATTAATGGGAAGAAAAGCAGGCAGTCTATAGAATTTTTCTCCACATGACTTTACAGAGATGTCTAAGCTCAGTTGGAAACATTTAAAATATTTATTTATCAACTGCCCCCCAATTGAAATAATCCCAATGGTTAAGCATATGCATTTCTAACAAATTATTTCTCAGTGCATCAAACCACTACATTATTTTATCCTATGACCTGTATGCATAGATGACTCAAATATCATAAAGCAGATTGACTACCTTGGTGACTTGTTAATCAAATGAAACCAATTTCAATCTCATAGGTCACTGGATTTTTTTCGTTTGTTTCCCTTCACTTGTCTAGAATGTAACCTTAGGAAACATCTGCCATCACTAATCTATATTTTTTACCTTTCAAAAAGCCACCAATGATTTCAATTGAATGTAGCTGTGAATGCAAATTAACTAATGTTTATAGAACCATCCTGAGTGGTCTCAAATAATGCGAGGTTTGGAGTGTGGAAGGCAATCACTAAGTTGTATCTAATGGAAACCATATATGAAGATCTAATTCAACATGGAGAATTGCCCCTAGAAGTTAAATGTGCCCCTGAGTCAGCTTGCTGCATAGCATTCTATTATTGTAGGGCAAGTGTAGCTGAGTAATATTCCATATGTATCACAGGGAGCTCAGCCTGGCACTCTGTGGTGACCTAGAAGGGCTGGATGGTGGGAGGCTCCAGAGGGAGAGTATATACATATAATTATGACTGATTCATGTGGCTGTAGGGCAGAAACCAACACAAAAAACAATTTTCTTCCAATTAAAAAATTAAAAATAAGCATATTTTCCTGAATAAAAAAAAAAGTAAGTGCAACAACATTCACATGCAAAATTTAAAAATGGCTACTGCATAAATAAAAACATCAGAAATCCAACACTTTCATTCAACTCCTTTAAGGAAACTGCATTACTTATTTCACTCTTCTCTGTAGACACTCTTAATTCCTCATAAATAATCCAGAAGTTCCAGTTCTGTCGTTTTTCAGCACTGGCCTTATCATTTTCAATAGGATACTTTATTAACAGATTTAATACTTCTCCCATTGTCTCTCGTTAGTGTGTTCTAAAGCCTTCTAAAAAGGTCGTAGCACAAAACTAGGTAGCCATCTGTACTTTTCTCACACTGATCATTTTGTTTATTTAAATAAGCATGCGTGTAAAAGACTCACAGAATTAAAAACCTCCTTGTCTACCTCGGTATCAGTCATGTTTGAGTAATGTCTGTACCATCCCTAGTAACTTGGCAGAATGGCTTTTTCAGTTTTCCTACATGGCGGGAATCCCTCTCTTCTCTGCTCAAGATAGCTAAGTATTATTGCTCTAAAGACAGCAATGCATCAGTGAATGAAAGGACCAAGAAGAAGATACTCAGTATAAATAAACCTAATTAATAATTATAGAATTGGAGAAGGAAATAGCAACCAACTCCAGTATTCTTGCCTAGGAAATCCCATGGACAGAGTCTGAGCCTGGTGGGTTACAGTGCATGGGGTCACAAAGAGTTGGACACGATTTAGCAACGGAGCACATATATAGAATAATCCAGGATAGGACTCTGAAGATTTATGCTTCTGCAGTGTAAAAATATATACAACCATTTTTCCAAGATCAAATCTTGCTCACTTTGAACTCCTGAGTTCATCAGCATTTGTATACTATATGAGTGAGTCCATTAGCATTTGTATACTGTATGGTTATGGAATGTCTCTTCCTCATCAGGTTATTAAAATAAATAACTGATAGAAATTAACTGTATATATCAATTATAGGCTTGACCTTGATGTTAAATAAGGACTTTTCCCTCTGGGCACTTGTCCTTCTGGACTTTAAAGTATCTGAGAAGTACCGTATTGAATGGGTTTTAATGGAGTGGAAATTGTTACAGCCCTTTAAAAAGCAAGGTTTTGTTTTTATTTGTAGAATTAGCATATATAAAAATGGTGCCTAAAGACAGAAAAAGAAATCTAGTGCACAGATAACCTCTTTTCACCAGTAAACGTGGCTTTTTGTTTAAAGATGTAATTTCATGTAATTTACTACTTGGCAAAAGAGTAAACTTAAATGAGCCAAAAAAGGTAGCCTTCACCCTCAAAACTCAGTTTTATAAATGGAAATACTAAACAGTGAAGCAGGGATCTTTACTGGGTCAGAGCTGAGAATTAGATTCCTTAAAACAGGAAGTTAAGATTTCTTAAAACATCTTCTCAAGTGTTTATTAGCATCTCCATATTGTCATGGTTGCTGAGGAGGCTTCTGAAAAGACCTTGAAGTGTATTCATAATCAAGGCTGAATCAGAAGTAGACACGGGGTGTGGAAGTTTGAATTAGAAATAGACATGGAGTGCAGAGAGGAATGGAGTGATGGCTACTGAAAAATGTATCATGTGGGAAGGAATCGGGCACATGGATCCCACTCTATGACTGGCTGGAAGTGGAGTCATTCTGAGGCTTGGTGGTGGCAAGCACTTGTGTGAGATATCCTAGAAGCAAGTGTGTACACGTCTCAGATGGTAAATATGAGCAAGGCCATTTAACAGAGCTCGGGGACCTGGCTTTGGGCATAGGCAAGATCCAGGCTCTCAATCTGAGTTTAGTCACTTGCTGGATGTATAACATAGGCAAAATGCCCAGCCTCCCTTTGCCTCAGTTGTTTTGTCTGCAAAATGGGATAATAAATACCTCTTACAGAGTTGTTTTGATGATATAAAGGATTTAAGATAATAAAATATTTATCATTGACACACAAGAAAAGAACACTACTTTTTTATTGTTTCTACTTTCTTTCTTTGAAAGAAGGGAATGAGACCTGCAAAGCTATCTGAGTCCTGCCAATCATTAGAGAGTACCCAAGCAAGCACCTCTGCTATGAGTGACCATTTCACTCCAGTTTATTAAGTGTAAAGCCAAGGGAGACATGTGTTCGCAAATACCGCTAAATGCTATGAAGAGTAAGCAGGGGTGGCTTGAGCAACATGGCAGGTGTTTGTACTTCAAAACAAGTTTGGATTTCCTGAAGGATTCCCGGAAATACTGGGAAGAATTTTTCAAAGGCCATGAAATTTCTGTTCAAGCATGCATGTATGCAGGGGCTTGGGGTTAGTGCCATAGGAACTGACCTTAATACTAATGCATTGGTATCCTTAGACTGATGAAGTTACATGTGTAGGAAATTTTAAAAAACAAACATAAGCACATCTAATTCTAAAAATAAAAACAGATACCCTTAATGTATTAATATTTCCTTGTCATCCTGATTATCCAATGGCATGGTTTAAACACATGTCAAAATTATTAGCATAGTCATAGAAATGCAACATGGCCATTGTTAAATATTGAAAATTGAGCTATATTGTTCATCAGGAAAAGTGTTTTGCTGCCTCAGTTAATGAGAGGTTCTTTGGCTTCTAAGGCACTAAAGAACTTATGTCCTTTGTAGCAAAAATTTCAACTTTATCCTTCTATACAATTAAAAGGTGTGAGTATGAAGATGAAAAAAGGAAAAGAATGGTAAGGAGAAATCGGAAGTTCTCAAGTCTTTAAAATGCAAACAGAAAAATATACAGAGGAAATAATTAGTGTTTGTTATTGTACTGTCTGCTTTTTCTGGGCTGGACCTTTTCTTAAAAGCATAACGCTTTTTTTTTTTTTTAACCCTAATGCTCATGAAAACCACTGAATTTAACGACAATCAATCCTGCAAGCTAGTCATTAATTCTATGACTGAAGGCATAAAAATTGTTGTAGATGAACAAAAATTGGTATCCAAGAGTATGTTAGGTCCTCCTTCAAGAAGTCTTCAAAGCCTTTAAAACCAGTATTTCATATGAAAATAGTTTAAGATCTTGTAACAAACAATCAGCTTGTGACCTGAATACTTATCTGTAACCCAAAAGTAAAGTCTACATATTTAAAAGCTGGCAAGCTCAGTTGAGAAGCCTATTCATAAACTGATTCAGAAGCAGTAAATACTAACCAAACATTTCACTTGTTAAGTAGGGATTTATTCCTTATAGTCCTGAATGTTTGTCTGTATATGGTTGTGTGTGTGTCTGTGCACTTCCATGCGTGTGGGATATAATGCTGTTCTCTATATGCAAAGATGATCTTTTCTGATTCACTAGAAAGATGCTATCGTTTGTCTTACTGGGTGAGACAGTAGGTCTACACTGATCTATTCATGTCCTGATGTCCATCATGCATTTTCAAGATGGCTGGCTGAAGGGTTAGTTTTATCCAAAGAAAGACATATTCTGATTAAAAAGTCAAATTTTGGAAAAAAGGGCAAAAATACTGCAATTCAGTGTAGGCATTTATTCAAAAAGTTGTGGTAGACATCTACTTGTTGAGGCTTACTCTGGTATTTATTTTTTCGTACCAAGTATAAACATAGCTTTATAATATAGCTAAGAGGGACCATTTTCATAAAAATAAAATCCTAGAAAGTCACAGCCTCTTTTCCAGCCATTTCTCCTTGTCTCCACACTTTGGTTAGCTAAAGATCCAGATTTAGTGGTAACATATGTTCCCACCTAAGAATAATATCGTGCATAAATGGTTACTTCAGTTGCATTTTGTTTTTTATTCCTAATGGAACTGAATACAGACTTGCAATGCAGAATTGAACACAAAAAGATAGAAATATAATACCTTCAGATGGGGAGTCCAGGGTATACAGCAGATGTTCAACAGATTTATGGAGAGTTCTGAAACCTTCGTTAGTTGTGACACGTGGATAAACCTTCTGCACAACCAGCAGCACACTAACAAGTCAAAAAACAATTAAACCAGATTGCATTTCAACACTTGCAGGCAGAAACAAAAGGTTATTCAAGGAGAAAATAGCTACAGTATTGAAAATTATTCTTATAACATAAAAGACAAGATGCTGCTTTGTCATTTAATTGCTTGTTTGTCTGTTCATGCACAAAATCCCAACAAAGTGTTCTTGAACCATACAGGATTCTAGAGCCTAAAAGGTCTTAAAGTAAGGAGTGAAGTTCACCTCAGTTTTTGTTGTTGTTGTTGTTAAGATCTAAAAATAAGTGGTTAGAAACAGCAGTTTCCAATGAAAGGATACCTCTTTTTTTGTTTTTAAAGGAAAAAAATCAAATATTGGAAATTATTTTCATTAAAAATCAAGCCCAGATAGAGGATATACTTTCAAGAATAATCATTAAGTATTTGATAAATATTTATCTTTTGCTAAACAAATGTTATTTTTTTCTTAAATGGGAGCTTGCCCTAATTAAAAATTGCATTCTATCCTTTAAGTAGCCCACAGGCACCGCTCCAGGGGGTAGCTCAAAATTAATATCCAGACCAACTGGCACTGTCTTTCCAGGATTTTTATGTTACTAATAAGATGGGCAGTCTACACTGGGAATGAAAAATCAGCAAATTTACTTGCTCATGCTTGAGTTCATTCAGTATTTCCAAAAAATCAATTATTGACTTAAGAAACGCCTCTTCTTTATCCCCTTATTTTCATTAGTACATTTAAAAAATGTTAGCATTGTACAAGTATGTCTGAATTTCACAAATACTGTGAGGCTATATATATATATATGTATATATATACATATACATATATATATATATTTACACACACACGAGTGGTAACTTAGAACAAAAGGCTTTGTTACGGATTTGCTATTGTGAAGTTAAATTTAGTACATATTAGCTAAGAGCTCTTCCATATGTATCTTAGTCAACTGAAGGCTCACATCAGCAACATGTGCATATACTTTCTACAATATTTTTGGAATTTTTAATATTTAAATTAAGATCATTTTAACTTTAGCTCTTAGCCATGAATGACGATTACATTTAGAGAGCTAACTTTTGAATGTCCTCTAATTTCCAGTAGGTATGTGTATGGATATATAAACATATATCTATTTATTTATGGGCTTCCCTGGTGATTCAATGGTAAAGAATCTGCTCACAATGCAGGAGCTGCAGAAAGACAAGGGTTCAATCCCTGGGTCAGGAAGATTCCCTGGAGTAGGACATGGCAACCCACTCCGGTATTCCTGCCTGGAGAATCCCATGGACAGAGGAGCCTAGCAGGCTACAGTCCATTGGGTCTCAAAGAGTCAGAGATGGCTGAAGCAACTTAGCATGCATATATATTTATAATTTTATTTGCTTCTCTAATAATTCCATAAAGTCAATTCATTAGTCTTGTTCAGTTCAGTTCAGTTCAGTCGCTCAGTCATGTCCGACTCTTTGCGACCCCATGAACTGCAGCATGCCAGGCCTCCCTGTCCATCACCAACTCCTAGAGTCCACCCAAACCCATGTTCATTGAGTCAATGATACCATCCAACTGTTTCATCCTCTGTCGTCCCCTTCTTCTCCTGCCCTCAATCTTTGCCAGCATCAGGGTCTTTCCCAATGAGTCAGCTCTTCTTATCAGGTGGCCAAAGTATTGGAGTTTCAGCTTCAACATCAGTCCTTCCAATGAACACCCAGGACTGATCTCCTTTAGGATGGACTAGTTGGATCTTCTTGCAGTCCAAGGGACTCTCAAGAGTCTTCTCCAACACCACAGTTCAAAAGCATCAATTCTTCTGCACCCAGCTTTCTTTATAGTCCAACTCTCACATCCATACATGACTACTGGAAAAACCATAGCCTTGACTAAACAGACCTTTGTTGGCAAAGTAATGTCTCTGCTTTTTAATATGCTGTCTAAGTTGGTCATAACTTTCCTTCCAATGAGTAAGTGTCTCTTAATTTCATGGCTGCAGTCACCATCTGCAGTGATTTTGGAGCCCAGAAAAATAAAGTCAGCCACTGTTCCCACTGTTTCCCCATTGAACACTAAAGTTCAAAAGTTAAATAACTTACACAAGGTTTTCCAAATAAACAGAGCTGGTTGTGTCTAATTTCAAAGTTTCTGCTCTTTCTCCTCTACATCTTGACTCTGGCGCTTTGCCCCAATATGGTAGAGAAGAGGAACATTTCTGCACTGAGCCACAGCCATTGTTAGCTTGTTTTTCCAGCTGTGTCTTTGGCCATGGTGGGATGGCTGAATTTTTCTCATTTGTGCTCTGTATACATAACAGTTGATATGTCAGGCATTTTTATATTTGCCCCAAGAATCTTCTGGTTCTCAGACTTCGAATAGTTTCTGAATCCTGGTGAGTGCGGAGACCAGGTAAACATTCTGAGATTGGAGATTTCTGCCAGCCTTCGCCCAGCTTGGCCTCTGCTTGACTCAGCTGATCTTTTGTCTCAAAGTAACACCTTCAAAGACTGAACATCTGGCAATCTCATTGTCAGCATTATGGTTATTAATATAACTAATAAAAATGTCAGTAGATGTAATTCACCTTTTTCTAACAAAATGCAACTAAGAAAACGACACCTGACCCCTATCCTCTATGAGATCCTTTAAACTATTGATGAAGATAATTTTACTTCATTTCATTGGTTTTATTTTTCTTTTATGTTCATCATATACAAATGAAAGTTATCCAAAATAAATCTCCTTGTAAGGTAATTTAAAAAGGAGTTTTTGTGATATCTAAGTATACAACTTCCTCCTCATAAATGGTGACATCATCTATGTTTTTTCACATGCTTTTCTTGATTTTTGAGATTGCTCATTTTTGCTAACCTCTGTCATAATCTTAACATTTTGCAATCTGGATTTGGTGACTAAACTGTATAACAAGTTACAACTTCACAAAACTGCTGGAGGAAATAACAGCAATGAGTTTTTATAGGGTCTATTTGTTCATATTACCTGATCAACAAAGAGTAAAATAAACCAATGATTTGGTGACAAAATACAGTCATTTGTGAAGAATTTACAGCTTTTAGTGACATTTTAATAATAATAGTAAAGAAGATTTGACTTTAAAAAATGGTTGATATAAAAGGTCTTTCAACAGAAATATAATGCAAGACATTTAATTTTAAATTTTCTAGTAGTTACATTAAAAATGTTAAAAAAACAGATGAAATTAATTTTAATAATACATTTTATTTGACCCAATATATCCAAAATATTATCATTTCAATATCTAGTCAATATAAAATATATTAGTATTTTATCTTTTATTGCTTTATCTTCAGATTTCAAAGTATATTTTACACTAATGATGTATCTCAACTCAGATGCTAAATTTTCATTGAAAAGATTTAATCTGTATCAGAATTTCATTGCAATTACCAGTGAAAAGTAGATTCACATACCCATGTTGTTTCAAATATATTAGAAGTTTTTCTAATAAATTTAATTAAAAATAAGGTTAAAAATTTAATTCCTTAATGATAGTAGCACACCAAGTGCTTAAAATCATGTGACACCCTGTGCACCTTAAATTTACAAAATGCAACATGCCAAACTTATTAAATTAAAAAATCCCACAAATAGCTAGAGGCTATCATGTTAGAAAGAACAAGTATATAAATTGGCAATAAAAATTAAATTAATTAATTAGCTAAATAATAAATAAGTAAAAGTCAACTGCTTTCAAAAAAGTTACCCAGGTTAGAAAAAATTCAGATGTCATCTGCTTTACAATAATCTGAAGCTATTTCTTTTAAAAGCTGTTTTCATTATTATGTAGACTGGTTTACAAATTCTAATCATTACCTGAGAACATATCTTTGGTATAATATAATAATTTTATTTTAAATTTTAAGGGAATTAAAATAGCCACAGTGCAATGTCCTTATGTAATTTTCTCTATCAAAATGATGTTTACTGTATTTTTAATTAATTTATTTTTGACCCAAGGGTATTTTTTGGATCGTCCACCTTTCAGTGAGCATTATTTTGTGAGAGTTTGATTTTTATTTGTTGTTTAATAACCAAATTTCATTAAGGTATAATTCACATACAATATGATGTGCCTATTTAAGGTTATTATTCAATAAGCTTTGACAAATATATACAATTCTGGAACCACCATGCTAAATAAGATATAAAATATCTTATTTTAAGCTGATATAAAATATCACCTGAAAAAAGTTTTGTCATGCTTCCAACAGTTGCCCCAATAACCACTGTTCTGATTTCTAACACTGTACATTAATTGTGTTAATAATACAATATCTACACATCTAGTATGTATTCCTTTTTCTTGGTCTGGATTCTTTTGCCAGCATAATATTCATAAGATTTATCTATGCTGTTTTGTGATTAAGTAATCTGTTTATTATTCTTAACTGAGTAGAATTACAATTTTTCATCCATTCTGTTTATGGATACTTGTTTTTCTCTCAATTTTTAGCTATCATGAGTAAATCTGCTACAAGCATTAGCATACAAGTCTTCATGTGGCATATGTTTTCACTTTCTTGGGTAAATAACAGGGATAGAAGGCTACATCACATGGTTCTATTTTTAGCTTCATTAGAACCTGTCACACTGTTTTCTGACATGGTTATATCATTTTACACTCCAAATTGAAATGCATGAATTCTATTTGCTTTACATTCTTGCCAGCAACTAAGGTCGCCCATCTTTTAAAACTGAACCCATTTTAGTGAGTGTTAGCAATATCTTACTATGGTATCAAGAGTATCTTGACTCCTTTCATCGCTACATTATACAATTCAAACAACCCTGTTTCTCCTTTAATCAATGTACCTGTTTGTTTTCTAAAATAGAATATATAGAGGAGGAAGAGAACCAAGTGTCAAAATTCTGAGTGAGTGAAAATCCCTGAAGAGCCAAAATGAGGACCAAATCGAATTTACTAATATCTTGCTTCTTTTATAGTTTAGTAATGACATGTCATTTATTGTGGAAAAAGCACAGGACTTGGACTCAGATTCCTTGAGTTTAGGTTCTAGCTTTACCACTTACTTAACTTGAGAACCTTGAGGAAGTCTTTTGACCTTCCTGAAGAAGTCATTTGACCTCCATGAAAGTGTGTTTCCTTTTTAATAAAATGCAGATATCTGTGGTCTCAATCTTAAAGCACTGTTATGAGAATCAAACGAAATTAATGTACCAACATGAGGGCTTATTACAAGGTCTTTGAACAAATATAAACACTTAGAAGTTCTCAGAGAAGATGAGAAAACTCTTTTCTGGTGCTTCAGACATTAACAATGGAGTCCACTGTGTTCTTAGTGACATATTAGAGAGGCATCTGGGTTCTAGAGTATAAAAACCCAGGTTCAAACTCTCTTAGCTGCAAGATCATCAATTATTTAATTTTTACAACCCTCTATTATCTCATTTATGAAATAAATGATAGTTCTGATGTTAAGTTTCAATGTGAAATATATGAAGGGTCCAGTAAAGTGTTTGACATGTAACAGGCACTCAATAATTACTTGTTGTTCTACTTAGGTGGACGGAACTGGAGCCTATTATCCAGAGTGAAGTAAGCCAAAAGGAAAAACAAAAATACAGTATACTAACGCATATATATGGAATTTAGAAAGATGGTAATGAGAACCCTGTATGTGAGACAGCAAAAGAAATGCAGATGTATAGAACAGTCTTGTGGACTCTGTGGAAGAGGGCAAGGGTGGGATGATATGGGAGAACGGCATTGAAACATGTTAATTATCATGTGTGAAATCAATCGCCAGCCCAGGTTTGATGCTCAGGGCTGGTGCACCGGGATGACCCAGAGAGAGGGAATCGGGAGGGAGGCGGGAGTGGGGTTCTGGAAGGGGAACATATGTATACCCATGGCAGATTCATGTCAATGTATGGTAAAACCAACACAATAAAGTAAAGAAAATTAAATAAATAAATAAATAATAATAAATAATAAATAAAAAATAATAATTACTGGTTGTTGATGCAGTTGTTTTGTTTAATGCACATTTCCAAATTAGCTAGGCATCACGGCCAAAACCTAAGTATGTGTTCATCAAATTCTAAATGCTAGCATGCTCAGATCTCTTTTTTGAGGAAAACAGACTTTAAAGGGATTTCTTCTTCAAGTTTTTCAAATCTTTGTGTCATATATGTCAAATAAAGTCAACCCAATATGCAAGATTATTTTTTTTACTGTGTAGTACCAAAAATCCAATGAAATATCTTCATCTTGAGCATATGTAAAATACTAGATACACAGAGCCTTTGTTGTCTCTGAGTGAGACTGAGCCATCCCAGTCAACCGTTGGTCCTGCTCTACCATCTTTTTCAGAGTTCTGGGATATCAACTGACATTACTGATATTGTGATTAGTGTTCCTCATTTCCCCATATACATGTCAATAACCCTGATGACCACAGTGTATCTTTACCCTTTGCTTTCACTGCCAAAATCTGCAGTAAGTGCTGAAAGGTTATTTGCTGTGTTTAATGTAACTACTTAGCAGTGATCGTCAAGAAAAAAAAAAGACTTCATTATGAAGAGTAATTCTTACCTGTTTGCATTTCGAAGCACATCAAATAGATTGCTTAGTGTGCTGTCATTCTGGAACACATTTGGAAAACTGGAGAGAAGCTCCCACACAGCTGTCTGCTCTTGTACTTGTGAGAAAAAGGACAGCACTTTAACCATTTCCTGAAACATTGTCTTCTGGTTGTTTGGATCTCTTGATAGCTTAAAAAATAAAACCACAGACAGGGTGAGACGAAACTTCAATATCTGTAACCACATGGCTGACTGTCTTTGAAAACACTGAAAGTCTAGAGTTTCAGTTACAGTTAAGTAATTCAGATTTTCATTTAATTTGAAGTAATCTTTAACTTGGAAAAACTATAACCATTTCAAATGTTCTTACACATAACTGAATTTTTTCCTGTAAGTTTTGATGTTGGCATATTTAATGTCTGGTTAACAAAACTATTTATACAAAATACTTTAAATTGGGTTTTGGGAAATTAAAATTAATTTCTTAAAATAAAATTAGCTTCTGAGTAATATGTTTGTTTTTCTCTAGGATCTAGTCTAGGATATATAGAAAAATACTCTACCATTAGTAGTGTGTGCTCAGTCTCTTAGCTGTGTCTGACTCTTTGCAACCCTATGGACCGTAGCCCACCAGGCTCCTCTGTCCATAGGATTCTCCAGACAAGAATACTGGAGTGGGCTGCCATTTCCTCATGCCGATCCATTGGTAGACCTTATATTATTTGCATAGAAAACCTTTAAAATGTTGGTGTTTTATGTATAAATGTGTGAATATATACATACAAATATATAAAAATGTTTACTATTACAATTACACATACTTAACAAAATATTTCCAAAGTTCTGTTGTAATACAAGGAACTCTAGTTATAATAATGATTTATAGTGAATATCCTATAATCACATCTTGTACTCTAAGCAAACAAATAAAAGAAAACAATGATCTTTACTCTTGCTCTGGATCACAGGTCCCACATAATACCCTCAGAAGTATTTTCTTCATTACATTCCCACCTCCAAACAATTTTCTTAATAAGCTCATTCATACTAGTAGTCAGACTTTTGTTGGATCTTAATTTAAGATCTTTCATGCTGAAAATGTGATTTTGAACAAGGTATTCTTAGCCACACATTCTATATGACTGCTGAATTTGTTGAGATAGAATTTTAAGTTCTCTACATTGAATTGGCGTTATCATAACAGTGTTTCTAATCCAGTTCATTTGGAAAACTCAGATTAATGAAGAGTAATTTAAGCATTCTGTACTTCAGTTCAGTTCAGTTGCTCAGTCGTATCTGACTCTTTGCGACCCAACGGACTGCAGCTTGCCAGGCTTCCCTGTGTATCACCAACTCCTGGAGCTTGCTCAAACTCATGTCCATCAAGTCAGTGATGCCATCCAACCAGCTCATCCTCTATCATCCCCTTCCCTTGCATCAGTGAGTCAGTTCTTCACATCAGGTGGTCAAAGTATTGGAGTTTCAGCTTCAGCATGGGTCCTTCCAATAAATAGTCAGGACTGATTTCCTTTATGATGGACTGGTTGGATCTCCTTGCAGTCCACGGGACTTTCAAGAGTCTTCTCCAACACCGCAGTTCAAAAGCATCAAGTCCTCGGTGCTCAGCTTTCTTTGTAGTCCAACTCTCATATTCATACATGACTACTGGAAAAACCATAGCCTTGACTAGACGGACCTTTGTTGACAAAGTTATGTCTCTGCTTTTTAATATGCTGTCTAGGTTGGTCATAGTTTTACTTTCAATGAGCAAGCATCTTTTAATTTCATGATTGCAGTCAACATCTGCAGTGATTTTGGCATCCCCAAATATAAAGTCTGTCACTGTTTCCGTTGTTTCCCCATCTATTTGCCATGAAGTGATGGTACCAGATGCCATGATCTTCATCTTTTGAATGTTAAGTTTTAAGCCAGCTTTTTCACTCTGTTCTTTCACTTTCATCAAGAGGCTCTTTAGTTCGTCTTCGCTTTCTGCCACAAGGGTGGTGTCATCAGCATATCTGAGATTACTGATATTTCTCCTGACGATCTTGATTTCAGTTAGTGCATCATCCAGCCCAGCATTTCCCATGCTATACTCTGCTATAAGTTAAATAAGCAAGTTGACAATATACAGCCTTGACGTACTCCTTTCCAAATTTGGAACCAGTCCATTGTTTCATGTCTGGTTCTAACTGTTGCTTCTTGACCTGCATACAGATATCTCAGGAGGCAGGTAAGGTGGTCTGGTATTCCCATCTCCTGAAGAATTTTCCAGTTTGTAGTGATCCACACAGTCAGACGCTTTGGTGTAGTCAATAAAGCAGAAGTAGATATTTTTCTGGAACTCTCTTGCTTTTTCAATGATCCATTAGATGTAGGCAATTTGATCTCTGGGTCTTCTGCCTTTTCTAAATCCAGCCTGAACATCTGGAAGTTCTTGGTTCACATGCTGCTGAAGTGTTGCCTGGAGAATTTTGAGCATTATTTTGCTAGCATGTGAGATGAGTATAATTGTGAGGTAATTTGAACATTCTTTGACATTGCCTTTCTTTAGGATTGGAATGAAAACTGACCTTTTCCAGTCCTGTGGCCACTGTTGAGTTTTCCAAATTTGCTGGCATATTGAGTACATCACTCTCACAGCATCATCTTTTAGGATTTGAAATAGCTCAACCTGAATTCCATCACCTCTGCTAGCTTTGTTCATAGTGATGTTTGCTAAGGCCCACTTGACTTCGCATTCCAGTATGTCTGGCTCTAGGTGAGTGATTACACATTGTGGTTACCTGGGTCGTGAAGATCTATTTTATATAGTTCTTCTGTGTATTCTTGCCACCTCTTCTTAATATCTTCTGATTCTGTTAGGCCCATAGCATTTCTGTCCTTTATTGGGCCCATCTTTCCATGAAATGTTCCCTTGGTATCTCTAATTTTCTTGAAGAGACCTCTAGTCTCTCCTACTCTATTGCTTTCCTCTATTTCTTTGCATTATTCACTTTTTATCTCTCTTTGGAACTGCATTCAGATGGGTATATCTTTCCTTTTCTTCTTTGCCTTTAGCTTCTTTTCTCAGCTATTTTTAAGGCCTCTTCAGACAACCATTTTGCCTTTTTGCAATTCTTTTTCTTGGGGATAGTCTTGATCACCGCCTCCTGGAATGTTACGAACTTCCATCCATACAATAAAATTCAGAGGAGCAAGGGGAAAAATGTTAGATGTAAATATGTTTAATTTATTCTCATTTATAAATTTTGAGAGAACTAAAAAATTTTGTGAACTCTCATTGTATGTGTAATTTCATTAAGAGCAGATGATTAGTATCTTATTTTCTTATTTTCACATCATAATTTAAGACTAGCATATAAAAAAGGTCATTAGCACTTCATATTATAATGTTCTTGTTTCTAGTGTATAATATTTTGGAAAGAAGGATATATTGTTTCATAAAAATCAACATTTCAAATTAAGTTTTATCTTAGAAGAAACCTTTAAAAGATCACCCATTATTCTAACTTCTGCAAATTACCAGGCTGTGAGAGTTTAATTATTAAACTTACATTATATCCTGAGTAATCTCACTTGAAAATCTCAGAGAAAACAGTCAATCTTCATTTACCATAAACCAAAGTCAAATTTTATCTACAAAGATGAGATTCCATCTCCATATTAACCATAAAGCAATATTTTTAGTTTAATGGATCATTTCAATCCAACACATTTAAATGGAAAGTAGTCATTGCTTAGAATTTGACATCATATGTGAACTTCTGTGTGAGGAATTCATGCCAAATGTGAGCCAGTATTTCAGTCAGCATTTTCCAGTCCATGAGACCTATGGACTTGCTCTTTGAATCACTTTGAGTTGCTTTGTGCATACAAGAATGGAAATTATACATTTCCTGCTATTGTTATGAGACTCTGATCATATTAAAATATTTACACTCACCTGAGAGAACTGGTTTGTTAGTTCTTGGAGAGAAGACTCTAAAAGGGTCTTGTTGGACAGGCAAAATACATTAAGAACATTTTTCGCTAGAGTGGTCCAAGAGAAGGCATAATCAGCAATATAACCTGGATAGTTGTCACACAGTTCTCTTCGTATATCTTCTGAAGTTGAATTTTTCTGTAAAAGCTAAAAATGTGTGTGATAAAAGTGGTATAACAATGTTAGTAAATACAGATATCAAATATACTAGTCTTCAAGGAAATGGACCTGTCTACATAATAGCCATTTAAAGTTCCTACATTATAAGCAACTATTAAATTAAAACTGAAATACATTGGGTTTACCCATGAAAATCCCTGAGAGAATATGTGAATACAGTGATTATTGTCATCTTTATGATTTAAAATATTTATATATGATTTTTTTAACTGAACTCATTTCTTGTATCTGACTAGACAACCTAATGTACTAGATTTTTTTTCTGACAAAAATCTCCAGGCTTAAAAATCTTGGGCATATCTTGGGCATTGAGCAGCAGAGATTTAGGGGTCCTAACAATTTGTGACACCTCATGGGAAACTGGCCAGGATTTTTGGAAGACTTCCAAAGAGGATGAGCTTCAGAGTCTAGTCTCAAGATCAACAGTGTTTATTTAGAAGTAGAAAAACATGGATTATGTTTCATTGGAAAAGCAATAATTTCATTTAGGAGTTATGCATTAAAGAAAAAAGAAAAACACATATATGAAGATACATAAAGGCATATAATTACCAAAGGCAATAATTGGAAAGCATTTTTATAATGGAAGTCCCCCATATATTTCATAGTACAGGCCAGTCACAAATGTAGCACTATTTTCAGCCATAATATTGATTACATTCACCATTATTAAGTTGTTTAGATATTTATAGAGACAATTATAGTGAGTTGCAATATTTAATGCACCCTTCCTAATAATTAATTCTTATAACCTCTCAGGTGAAGGCTAACTACCTTCATCTTTCCCCTTTTATATCACAAAATCTACACTATGCCTTCCAGTGATTCAACTTCTAAATATAATGAAATAAGACAGGCTCCATTAATTCTAGGATATACTCTAAGTGCCAGGTCTTATAGACATTCATCTGTATCTCTTTCTTAACATTACATATAAATTCACTCCAAAATGATTTCTCTACTTATTCTTGCAAGAGTTGCAGAAAGCAGTAAACAGAAAGAAAGAGGAATCAGAGAGATTGCTGACACAGGCATCAATATGTCATTCTAATTTTTATATCCTTTCTCTGCTCCAACTACTCTGAAAATATGTATCTATACACAGAAAATTCATTTTTTACTTATCTCCACTGGATATATGACTCTGTGCTGCCTCACAAAATTCTGAAATGTTATTCCATCTGAGAAAGAGAACCTGGGAACTTCAATACAATACAGTGGGGTTTTTTTTTTGAGAATAGCATTGCTATTTTAGCTATTAAAGAATTTAACTGATATAATACAAGACTGTTTGCTTCTAGTATTAGAATATAGAAGAATTGGGATGGAAAAAAATTATAAATAAAATAAAATTATTAGAATATGGAAGAAATGAAATGGAATAAAATAATTTTCCTAGTTTACACCCTGATGTGATTTGTGGAGGCTTTATACTGGAATTAAGTGGGCACATGATGAGGTTTCCTCAGTTACATAGAGTGATTTAGGTACCTCAGCTATTATATAAACCAGGATTTCAAAATCTAGACTGAACTGACTGTGAAGGTCTTATAGATCAACCAGCACTGGCATAATTGCCTTGATAGATATGGTGCCTTTTCCATACATTTTTGAATTGTTCTTTGGTTTACTGACATAAACAAGTTTATTAAGATGCTTCAGTTATACATAATGTCAGTTCAAGGGGAACTAATAGACACATATTAAGTAGCAGTGGTTAAGGTCACAGGAATATGAATAACGTGAATAAAGATCAGAGTAATGTCTCCATGTTTCAGATGGAAGAAATGTCTACTAGATAAGATGTGGATGTATTATTAAAATTCTTGTGTCTATGAGAGAGAGACAGAGACAGACAGAGACACAGAGAGAAATAGTCCGTCTATGGCAAAATGTTGAAAGTGATCTCCTTTTAATTTCTGAAGAGCATGCAAAGCAGGACTCAAATGCCCATGGGCCAGCCAAGTAACTTAAATGTATGAATCTGGTTGGATAAAAGACCATAAGGAAAAGTGGGGATTTCAGTTAACAGAAGGGTGCCTCTTCGGCCTAAAGGCATTCAAGTTCAATTTCTTACAATCCTTGTGTATGTGCACACATGCATGTAGCTCATAGGTTGCCAGTATACACCTCTGATACAAATGATGTTTATTATTTTACAATCTGGAATCTTAGAGAGGAAGATGAGTAAACCAGACAGAAATCCATAGGTAAGCTCTTTAAGCCATGCTAAGGAAAGGGATTTTATTACTTTTGGGAGATATTTTTTAGAGCTCCAATTTTTCCAAAAGCACTATTAGTATGGATGAGGCAGCAAGTCCGATGGCTGCTATAGCTTCATTTGCTTTCATACAGCATTTTTTCTTCCCTGCTTCAGAAAATTAAAAGATCACATATAATGCCACCCTATTTTTTTTACCAAATGAAAAATCTTAAGTTCAATTAAGGGACTTAACAGGGAAGTAAATAAATATCCAAGACTTTAACGAATTTAGAATGTCTCTAAATTAAGCTTTTTATCAAAGAGCTCCTAAGAAAAGAATCTCTCTGAGATATTACTCCAAATGGGGGTACTCTTTCTATTTGGAAGAATCCTCTACTAATCTAAGAGGTGTTTGTTTACCTGCTTTTTATTATGAGCCCAATATAAACTGACTGAAATTACCTTTTCCAAACTAAGAATCCGGGCAAGCACTTGACTACCATTGAAAGTATCTGTTCCATTACTCTTCAAATCAGCACTTGGACTAGGAAATATTGTGGCTGTTGTAAAAAGAGAGAAAAGATTAGCAAAATAAACATACAAACTCACACACACACATAAGAATCCATAAATATCACTTATGCTTTCATATACTCCACAACAAAAAATGTGTTCAAATATTCACCTTCCATCAAAGTTTCCTACTGGCAAAATGCTGAATTCCATCAGTTTTTCCTTTCACATAAAACTGTGATGGTTTTGGTCTGCTCTTGGGTTCTTTCCAATCATTATAGATGTCATTTGCTTTCGTTCCAGTTTATATCATTAAACTTTATCACCAATATTATTGCCTAATAAATGGAACCATTTCAGTGCAAGCCTAGAGGATCTGAGGTGCTTCCACTAGCCCCACAATCCATCACACCCAACATCTGGTTGAAGAATCTGCCAATGTGCAATGCACATCTGGTGATAATGTGGGTTTTTTTAATTATTCAATTGGGAGGCTAGAATCTGCTTAAGATCATAAATTCTCTCCTCCCCAAAGTGGTTTCTGAATGATATTTCAGATCAAATAAATGGGAGGAAGCAATTAGTCCAGACTACAGTATACTCTAATTAAGTAATTCCCAAAGTGGTCTCATCCAATACCATTTATAATGTGGCACAATGTTCTGGGTTAGGAGCATTAGCTGGAAGAGTATGTTCAGATCTATAGCATGGAGATTCATTAGCCAGTGTATTGACTTTTATAAATTTTGGACAGAAATACTTTATTATCCTCACAACAAAGAATATTAATATTCAAAGATAGAGTGACCAACATCAGTGGGGCCTAGAGTTTGTTAAAATGCTCACAGGGCTGAAGAATTTACATTCCTCTAGACCAAAACAATATATTTGTGAGATGACTGGCCAGAAACATAATCCATGGCTATTGCACAGCAAAGCTAACTGGACCACGACAGTATGGTCTTATTCTTCTGTTCTTTAGCCTACTCAGTCAAACGCCCAGAGATCATTCACCACAGCATGTTAACTCTTCAAAACCACTCACAAATGTATTCCTACTACAAAAACAAAAGTTTTTTTTTTTTCATGTGGTTCATCAACTTAGATTGGAATGTTAGTGTCATAGAATCTTAAATATCACATGGCATTTTTAACGGTTCTTCCGGGCTCCCTGCAGAGCACCAATCATATTCTGACATAGAGAAATCTCTGTTTTGTTCACTAATACATCTCCAATAGCTCAGACAGTAGCTACACGATAGCAGCCACATGATAAATATTTGCTAATGAATGTAAAACAGTCCTGCTGTCTTGAGGGCTTATTCTCAGTTTGTGGCTTCTTATGGCTGTATCACAGGAACATCTGCAGCAGAAGTACCTGAGCAGAAGGTTTAGGAAGCTCAGCATGCGGGTATTTACACATTAACATCCGAGGGCCACTGGCTTGGCTGTGAATGAAGGAAGCACACAGGCACGGTGAGTGACCGTGACACTGAGAGGCGGAGTGGGAGGAAGAAGGCTATCAGCTGGGAAGTCCCACCCTGCCAGCTGCTCTAGTGCCAGCTCTGCTGGGTGACTGCGACAGGGAGGGTGCTTAACCTCGCTGGGCCCCATACTCCTCACAAATGAAGTGCAAAGCTCAGACAAATCTCTGAGACGCCATTCAATGTGTTTTACTGCTGGGCATTCTAGCCATCCCAGCATCATTGAACTGTAGACAACGGAAGAGTTCCTGGTCAATTGTGGGAAAGTGCGTAATTCTCAACATTATATTAGTACTATTTAGGCTTGTGCTCCTAGAGAGTATCACAGTAACAGCTTCATTTCCAATTATCCTCAAAACCTTTGCATAATTGCACCACCACACTCAGGCAACTGTAAGGAGTGTTTAGATCTCTCAGGGTAGGCTAGGCACGCCATCTTCGCTTGAATTGTTAAAGGTACAGCTTTTAAAGATGAGACCTTTACTGGCTGTTCCAAAAGGCCTGTGCTAAACTGGACAGAAGAGGAGCGCTTACCCAGTGATGCGTGCCTTCTTTGTGGAACTTCAGTGCTCTGGAGTGATAAATTGCTGTCCTTCTCCAGGTTGGATGACTTTCTCAGAATTTCACTAGAGAAGAAAAAGCAAGAACTCTATATCACTCACATTAATTTCAGTTAGTTGCAGCAATGTATTATGTGGCAGATTCCAGGACTCTCCTAGGACCTTCAAATTTTTAATCTACTTTCTAGGATTTTACGACAAAACTCACCTAACCACATATCAATGAATATACAAGGAGTCCTACAAAGTAAATTTTTCTTCAGAGAAAATGGCCTAGAGAAGGTTGAAATAGTTTTGCTTTTTTTTAAAAAAAATATATTCTTACAGAAAAAAAAAGGACATAGAGCTAAACACTGAAAATATTTACGATATATCTATTTTCTTTTAAAAAAAATGGTGGATCCCAAACAGATGGGAGTCAAAGACTGCTTTGGGAACTGAAAGGTTGCTTATTTGTCAACCTTTAAAGGAAAACAAGTTTTCTATGTTAAATTATAGATGGCATTTTGAAGATTATCAAAGATAAATACTTTCAAGAAAGATTCAAAGAAGAAGGGGCAGAACACACATCTGCAGAATATCTAATCTGTGCTAGGTACTATGGTTGGTGCCATGCAGGTGGCACCAGATGTCAAAGAAAGAATGATGCATCCAGTGTTTTAATTTCACTGAATGTATCAAGGCTGTAATGATAGCATATAATGCCAGAAATCTCTGTACAACATGATCACACCACCTTTTGGCAGAAAACACTATTGGACCACCCCACAATTAAGCAATCCCCTTCTTCTTTTTTTAAATAACTTCCTGCTTATTATTTTTAAAATAGAAATAGTCACATTTTCTTGAGAACTTGATATACTTAAAGTAAGTATCTGAAATAAATGTATCTATTTCAAGAATGAAATAAGTTCAGATATCTGGAGTGAATAATGTGAATTTTGTCTGATTGTTTATAAAAAGCTTACTGAAGGTACATAAGAACAGATATAAAAAGACAAGAGCAGAAAAGCAAGAAGTTCTGCTTGCTACTGTGGTTTTATTTGACTTCCTTTTTAGAAACAAGATCCGAATCCTGGTTCCAGGGTACTTTATGATTTATAATCAGAAAAAAAAAATCTTTTTTTCCCCTAGTGTGTCCTTTTAATAAAAATGATAAGAAAAGGTGATATTTATCTTCATTCCCTAGTGTTCTTCCAGTATCCTCTATAAAATATACTGGTTGCTCCCAAAGTTCTGCATTCTTAATGTATATTTGAATTATTCATGACCATGAGTATATTCCTCTAAATCTTCTTATATTCCTTATGCTGACTATTTAGGTGGGAAAACTGTTCAGATAAAAATGAGAACTGACCTGGACCTTTTCCCTTCTCTCAAACAGAAAGTTTTAGACAGTTTGAGAAAGTCAGTTTCACTTTTCTTTTTCTTGACACTTTTTTAGTTCAGCTTGAAATACTGTAAGGAGTACTACTGAATATCAACACATTGTGAAAATAAAGGGAAAACTACCTTCATAAAAAATTTAAGGCATAGGGACAGCAACAAAAACCAAAGGGAAAGCGACAAAGAGCAAAAAGAGCAAACAAAGAGCAAGAGAAAAGACTGAGTAATAAATGGGAGTAGGGGAGAAAAACAAGAGATGATAAGAAACTGAGGAAGTATGAGCTTGGAGAAGCAAAAGCTGCATCTGCTCCATAGGGGACATCTTGCCCATTTCCCCACATTCAGGTAAAAGCCCTAAAACTACTCCTTCAAATATTCTTTGAAGCACCAAAGACAAGTTCATCCTTTTCCCAGCAAGCTACTGGCTCAACAGTTCTGAACTTACTCAACAGAAAATGGCTCCTTTGGACAAGAAACTCTGGAAGCTTCTTTTCTAACAGGACCTGCCTTGAACAGGAAGTGGCAATAGTTACATGGTGGTCCATGCATCCCAGGTTACAGGAATGGGGAGGTGGTTCACCTCCTTTTAGGTGGTCCTGGTATGGCTCTTTGTCAGAGAGAGAGCATGGGATATCATATGTGATTTGCAGTTCATCTTCCTGAAAATTTTCCCAGTTTATTTTATATTTACAGCATGTAGTGTGATGGCACGTGTACTCTGCCACCGCACAACTGTTACCTGTAAACTCAAAATGGAAACCACAAAGTAAATGTACAACAGCAAGCATTGTGGGTAAAAAGATGAATTAAGGCTCTAAGGTGAAATTCAGTTTATCTCCTCCAAGAAAGGCAATTGGTTCTTTTAGCTCCCTATTAAATTGCTAAAGGAGGACAGGAAGGTAGCCAGTCTTGCTGAGTTCAGGGTAATCTCTGACCATGCTTATAGACAGAGAACTCTATGCTTCTTAGACAATGAATGGATTTCCATTATTTCTCACAATTTAAGCACTTTGTACATACTTAGTTTATATCAATTTTAAGTGTACTATGTTTGCTTGTGTACCTATTCCTATCACTTTTCCATTTTAGGCTGTGACATCTTTGGAAGTAGGCACCATGATGATCTTTTTATTTGGAAACATCACGGCAACCTACTCCAGTATTCTTGCCTTGAGAATTCCATGGACGGAGGAGCCTGGTGGGCTGCTGTCTATGGGGTAGCACAGAGTCGGACACGACTGAAGCAACTTAGCAGCAGTAGCAGTACAGTACTGAACCATAAAACTCAATAGCTGATTAAATAAAAATGGATGGTATTGCCAGAGTGTAGGACTTTGGAGTTAGCAGGTATATTTCAAATTCCATCTCTGGCTTTTCCTAAAAAATTGCAGCCTCATCTATAAATTAGGAATGATACACCCACCTTGCAAAGCTGTTGTGAATATTGTGTGAGGTGTGCTTATAGAGTTCCTATTGGGGCCCTGTCATCAGATACTTACCAACACTGTCAAAGCACCCACAAAGATGGTACAAAGACACAGCCTTCACCATCAGTATGCAGTTGAAGCCCGACACTTACGTATCTATGGTCCTCACAAGATCCTTCTAGAATGCTAGAAGCTTCAGGATCTCTGGACATCAAATGGATGCACCCTTATTATTCTTAAACTGGGCCTGCACACATTGGCTGGTGAGGTAGGAAGAGGCAAAGGGCCTAACCCAGAATTTTGTTACCAATTTTCTCTTTGGGCTGAAAAATTCTTAGGAAGAGTCTATCTACAGTGCACTCATTGGCAGATGGCACATGACAAACACTGAATAATAAAGAATATCATTTGGAAGAATGGATAGCTAAGGAAGCAACATTTTTATTTTTTGTTTTTGTTCTTTTTAAATTTAAATTTTTGGTTTTTATTGAAAGATAATTGCTTTACCGAATTTTTTTGTTTTCTGTCAAACCTCAACATGAATCAGCCACAGGTATACATATATCCCCTCCCTTTTGAACCTCCCTCCCATCTCCCTCCCCATCCCACCCCACTAGGTTGATACAGAGCCCCTGTTTGAGTTTCCTGAGCCATACAGCAAATTTTTGTTGACTAACTATTTTACATATGGTAATGTAAATTTCTATGTTACTCTTGCCATACATTTCACCCTCTCCTCCCCTCTCCCCATGTCCATAAGTCTATTCTATATGTCTGTTTCTCCATTAGTTCAGTCGCTCAGTCATGTCCAACTCTTTGCAACCCCATGGACTGCAGAATGCCAGGCCTCCCATCACCAGCTCCGAGAGCTTACTCAAACTCATGTCCATTGAGTCGGTAATGCCATCCAACCATCTCATCCTCTGTATTTCCATTGCTGCTCTGTAAATAAATCCTTCAGTACCATTTTTCTAGATTCCATATATGTGTGTTAGAATATGATATTTATCTTTCTCCTTCTGACCCACTTCACTCTGTATAATAGGTTCTAGGTTCATCCACCTCATTATAAGTTACTCAGATGTGTTCCTTTTTATGGCTGAGTAATATTCCATTGTGTATATGTACCACAACTTCTTTATCCATTCATCTGTTGATGGACATCTAGGTTGCTTCCATGTTCTAGCTATTGTAAATAGTGCTGCAATGAACAATGGGATACACGTGTCTTTTCAATTTTGGTTTCCTCAGGGTATATGCCTCAAGAGTGGGATTGCTGGGTCATATGGTGGTTTTATTCTTAGCTTTTTAAGGAATCTCCATACTGTCTTCCATAGTGGCTGTATCAATTTACACTCCCATGAACAGTGCAAGAGCGTTCCCTTTTCTCTACACCCTCTCCTGAACTTATCGTTTGTAGAGTTTTGATGATGGCTGTTCTGACTGGTGTGAAGTGAGATCTCACTGTAGTTTTGATTTGCATTTCTCTAGTAATGGAGATGTTGAGCATCTTTTCATGTGTTTATAGCCATCTGTATGTCTTCTTTGGAGAAATGTCTGTTTAGGTATTTTCCCTACTCTTTGATTGGGTTGTTTGTTCTGGCATTGAGTTGCATGAGCTGCTTGTATACTTTGTAAATTAACCCTTTGTCAGTTGTTTCATTTGCTATTATTTTCTCCCATTCTGAGGGTTGTCTTTTCACCTTGCTTATAATTTCCAGTTTTCCCAGCACCATTTATTGAAGAGTCTGTCTTTGCCCCACTGTTATATACTTGCCTGAAAGAAGCAACTTTTCTAAATAGCCTGGTCTGCCTCCCTTGTTGCACACCTGGCTCTGCAAAGATCCTTGGAAGAGGAAACACCCAAAGAAGGCAACACATGCATAAACATATAATCAATTTTACACTGTATCCACCATATTTATCCATAAACTCACAAACATTTATTAAATTCCTAGGACATGTAGTGGGCAAGACAAATAAAAAAAACCAGGGATTATAATGTGTTAATGGTAATAGCTAAGGAAGGATGTGGCCAGGGGATGATGACCACATATGACTGGGGGTGCTAAATTAGAGTTTTCATTTGCATTTTTGTATAGAGCAAGATCCTAGAATCATTACCTAATTCATGGCTCTTTCTACCTTAAAATCTTTTTGGTCATCCTTTCACTACACTAGTGATTTCCAACTGGGTGCAATTTCTGGCCCCTCCCCTGCTACCAGGGGATATTTAACAATATCTGGAGACATGTTGGCTGTTACACTGGATAGGAGTGATGCTACTTGTATCTAGAGGCCAGGGATGAGGGTAGAGACCAGAGATATTACTAAATATTCTACAATGCACAGCATAACAAAGAATTATCTGGCCCCAAGTAGAAATACCGTACTAGGCTATGACAAAGAAGTGGACTTATTCAGTGACAACTCAGCCCCCGTCAACTCCCTAGGATCAACTCAGGAGACTTAAAAATCCTATTCAGGAATTTGGAATATGTATAAGGAAGTCTGAGAGAATCTTTCTCATACTAGATATCTCTGGGAGGTATATTAAGGCACTATGCAAAACTTAGATGCCTCTTGAGCATGTAAGCTCATCTGGATCCAGAAAATTCAATTTTCTGAGTGAGGCAAGAAAGGCTGAGTCAAATCTCCAAGTGGCCCATGGCATCATTTTGACTTTTACCAGACCCAGCTCACATGTCCAGTACCATGGAGATGGATAAGAACATTGCCTGTAAGAGGCTGAAGAAGTAGATTCTGACTCTACCACATTTATAGTGCTCTACTTCAAAAGGGACTTAATAAGGGAAACATCTTGGATTCAAGATGTTAAATTTAAGATACTGGGAGGGAAACTAGGCTGAGTAATTTTAATTCTTCTCAGACATGTCTACCAACAGTTCCATTTGGGAAATGTCACACTTATAGATATCATCATAGTGGTAGGATTTATGCCCTTATACTGAATGTTTTTATACTTCCTGTGAGTGAGAAAGACTACCTGTGTGGGTGGCATCCATGTGCGCCATGGTAATTCTGTCTTTGAAAGGAATTGCTTCTAGGAAAGACACATATGGCAAATCCTGAAAAGAAAATTTTGACACTTTTTTGTCTCTAAGGATTAGTTAAACTTATTCTATTTTCCCTTTCCCCCCGAAATATAGTTATACAGGTAATGCAGTGACACCTGGAAAGAAGGTGTGAAATATGCTCCAGGCCCAGTTCTGACTCCAGCTTCTGATGACAGGCATTACTAACTTTAAGGACAAATGAGAATGTTATAATGGCATTGAGGCTTCCTTGGTTATACAGTTGTCCTTCCTGACTAGCCCCCAAGTGGATGTCATTCACAGGAAAATTTTAACTTTTTCATAATTTCTTGAATTTCATCCTCATGCTCATTCCTTCAGGGTCTTCCATGATTCAGATATAATTCCTGCATGCCCATGTTCAACATGCACCTCTCTTCTAGGTAGCTCACTTGCCAATCAACAATCAGTCAAGGTATTAAGATTTAGAAATGCCTTAATATGTTGCTCTGTCCTAGGGCTTTTTATATTCTTCAGAGATGTTATATCTGAGCTAATACATTTCTAAAATTTTTCAGAGGCACTGTGATGGAGCAGATGAGGAAATGTCTTGGGGGCAGATGCACATCAGAAGCACATAGAATATGGGGGAGGAGACAACATTGCAGTAGCTTTCAGATGACCCTGTACATATTATGTTCTACCTAGCCCTGACACAGGGAGATTAATTTGGCAACATTACAAAGGAATTTGTAATACTGCCATCACAGTCAGTAGCAAAGTTCTCTGCCTATTCCTCTAAGCTGACTATACAAGGATCACCATCAATTTCTTTCTTAGGTTCTGAGATTCTTTTTCTATGTTGTTGTTGATTAGTCACTAAGTAGCATCCAACTCTTTTGCAACCCCCTGGGTGGTAGCCCGCCAGGGTCCTCTGTCCATGGGATTTTCCAGGCAAGGATACTGGAGTGGGTTGCCATTTACTTCTCCAAGAGATCTTCTCAACCCAGGGATTGAATCCACATCTCCTGCATTGGCAGGCAGATTTTTTTTTTACCACTGAGCCACCAGGAAAGCCCTTCTTTTTCTATCTCAAATACACCTTCCTTTGTCTGGTAACTACCACCCTATCTGACCTTCATGATCTCACCCATACAGGTCTCTGGAGAATTCTTCTGACATCTCCCCACCCAACCCTCTCTCCACTCCAATAAAATATCCAACAGTCAGATAAATATTCTTTGGATAGAAATAATGTTTCAGAGTGCCTATATAACTATTCACCATCTGTTGTCTAATGTTGTAGGCACAGTGAGAACTAAACAGATAGTCATCACATTGACCATGTGACAGATTAATTTACCTGTTTAGTAGTTTCTGTCTTTCTCCCACCAGATTTTAAGCTTTAATGGCAATGTGCCTTAGTCATCTCTGTATCCACAGTAACTTGGAGAGTCTCCAGCACATGTACATGTTCAATACATTCTAACTTAACGAATTAACAAGTTTGCCTGCATGGCAGTTAAATACTTCCTTCCACTTTGTTTTTGATAAGTGATGTTTTCACCTTTATTTTTATACAAATACTCACTAAAATGATTACTAGATGGTTGTTATACATTATTCTGAAATTAATACAGTTATAAGACCTAATACATCTTCACTTTTATAGTCAAATGAGGATGAATACCTGTTATACTTCCAGTTACCCTAGTATCCTAATAATATCTTTAGTCTAAACACATCCATATTTTTCACTACTAAACAAAAGTCCTGGCACTTAAAAAAAATGCCTCTGAATAGAGTCAGATTAGCTGTGTTTCAAGTTCTATAGGAGCCATTCGATTCTTTGAGGAAAGGTATGAATTTGGAAACCATGGGTCATGGACGCATGTCGGCACGACAGAGACAAGGAATAAATCCATAGAGGCAATTCCCCAGCAGGAGCTGCAGGAAGGCTGAATTGTTTCTCCAAATAATGACCCTGTGAGCTCTGCAACGTGATCTTTGCCATTTGCCAGCTGTGAGAGCAACGGCACAGGCAAGAGCTCCCACTGTTCTGATGTATTCTTAGAGGCAGTACGGGGAGAAAGGACCATAACGGTAAGTCCCATGATGTTGGATCATCCCTTGTGCAAAAGAGCAAGAAAACAATAAATGTAATCTTTTCTTCTTTCAGACAGCTAGTTACAGCTGATGCTGAGTTGATGGTTGAATTTTTTTTAAACCACCTCATCCTGATGCTAATGCTTAAAGAAGTATGCATTTAATAACAGAAGACTGGTGTTAATGCAAAAATGCATCAGAACACCTGGCAACTGGCCCGCAAGTAGTGACCTCAGTATGATCATGTCTTTCAGAAGAGCATTCTATTAAAATAAACATGGTGGGCCTCCTTTGATAATGCCAAAATAGCATTTTTTCCCCTCACTTACAAAACAGAAAAGGAAGACTGTTTTGTTTCTTAATGTGTCTATGCTAGTGAATCTTTCTTCACTAAAGGGAAGCAGTTTAGTGAAATGACTTACCTAGTGTGGAACGGCTTACCTAGTAACCATGTCCCAGTTTCATTGCATGGCTATATAATGCATAAAAATTAATAGCATGGTGAGAGATATAATTAATGCAATTTTATTAGTGCATGTAATTTCCAAATTAAGCTCCAATTACTTGGTAGTTTAGAGAAAATACTGTATATACACCAGTATATAGCTTGAGCTCAATATAATACCTGGAGATTAGAATAAAAGTGAAAAAAAGAGACATGATCAGCTATCTAGAGAATAACCAACAGAGGGTAAAAATAAACTTGGATTTAATCTTAGTTCTAAAGTCAACTCAATGGCTCATCTCAGGGGGTCCATGAATTTGGTCATCTATTATGTTACTGAGGACCATATACATAGAAATACACAGAAAAATACTTCTTGGGGGTTTGGTAATATGTATAGATAGACTTCTTAAATATTGATAATTATTCTCCTTGTTACTTAGTTCTTAGTGAAAAAATAAAAAGATAGAAAGAAGAGAGTGCCAAGTGGATCCAGTTTGTAAATAATGGACATTAGTCTTCCTCATATCTTCTCATATCTCTTTGGTTCATGAAATGTCCATCTCAAGCACAACTTCTCCATGAATGTTTATCTGATTAAATCAGCTGAAAGCTCTCTTTCTACTTTAAATATGGAAGTTGTCTTGCTTCAGTTTCCTCCTGGCATTCTTTTTTTGCACTGTCTCTTATTATCACTCATTTGACATTTACCTTCTCCTGCTAGCCCAGATGGTAAAGAAACCATCTACAATGCAGGAAACCTGTGTTGGATCCCTGGGTCAGAAAGAAGGAAATGGCAACCCATTCCAGTATTCTCGCCTGGAGAATTCCATGTACAGAGGGGCCTGATGGGGGTTGCATGGGGGTCCATGGGGTTGTAAAGATTCAGACATGACTGAGCAACTAACACTTTCACTTTCACTCTTCTCCTGCTAGAACACAGGCATAAATCATGCCTAACACATCACTCACACACGGACACAGAGACTGTGAACTAGTTGAATGAATAAAGTCTTCATTTACTTTATCTCTACACTGAGTACCCAGGGGACAATAGGCTCCAGTCATCTTTTGGTCTCCTTGCAGAGATACACAACTAGTTGCTAGTCGAGGCAATGCTTGTATATGCTCAGAACATGAGTCTCATAGACAATATGTCGTGCCATTTCCCTGTTTAAAATTTTCCAATGGCTTCTCATTACACTAAAAACAGAAGGCAAATACCTTCCATTTCCTTACCTGTTTGATTCTTCATGCTCTTTCTCTGGGGTTTTTCATTTTTTCAACAAATCCCCTACCCCTGCGCTATGTTCATCATCCTGAGCTATGTTCCAACCATATTAGGCAACTTTCCATTCCTCTAAATGATCGAGTATGTCCCCATTTCAGGATCACTGACTGCTTCTCTGCATGGGACTTTCTCTTCTAGATGTTCATATGTTGGTGTTGGCTTCTCCTGGTCCTTGTTGCTCTCCACTCAGATGTCACCTTCCAACAGAGGCCCTTCTTTTGCTATCCTATTTTGCTGTAGAATTCTACCTTTTAATTTGCTCTATTTTCTTGCCAGTACATTTACTATTATTGGTGATTATGCTATTTATTCATTCAACTGCTTTTTTGCTTTTCCATTAGAATACAAGTAACAAAAGGGTAGAGAATTTGTTTGGTTCATCTCTGTATTACAGTGTCTAGAATGGTGCTTGGCACACAAAAATTCCTCAGCCACTATTTCTTGAATATATTGATAAGTAAATCAGTGAATTTCAGAGTACTTTATGCATAAAGACTAAATAACTTAGTGACACAATAAAAACCGGTGTGAATCAGCAACCCAACAATTTCATTGTATCTCAAGTCATTTCCCAAGATAATTCTTGATGTGTTGATATTTTATGTTAAATAGCTTGTAGTTACTTACTCTCTCACAGTATTACCCATACCAACTGATGATCAAAATCATGATGATAATATTAAAGGAGAAATGGTGTTACATGCCAATGAATTTAAATTAAAATTTGAGGGACCAAATAACTCTGATTACAGATAAATATAATCTTTTCTTGAGAAACACACACACAAAAAACTCTACCAAAATAATCTCATGGTTGATTCAGATTACAATGTTATTGGTTCTACAAATGGTTAGGCTCTTGACTCTTCAGATTTGAAATCTCAGGATGGAAAACTGCAAATGGTCTAGATTCCCTATATTTATTCTTCAGATTTTTCTCATATCATAAAATAGGACACATTAACCTCATTTAAATGTGGTTCTTCAATTAAGTATACTTCCAACTTTATTACTTTGATTTCTAAATCCCTAATTTCCTTATTTGCATTTCCTGGTTTCTGTTATATCCAGAAGTACCCCATAGAAGATAATATCCCTGACCTTGTCCTATATCTTATGTTTGCAATTGAGTCTTAGGGCAATGCCACTGACAATTTGAGATAGGGAATTTGATAGAGAATCTCTAAAGAAGGACTGCCTTGGCTATCTGGTTGTGTTTTTTTTTTAATTGGAGAATAGTTGACTTTTTTTATAGTTAATTTTTGGGGACTTCTCTGGTAGCTCAGTTGGTAAAGAATCTGTCTGCAATGCAGGAAACCTGGGTTGGATCCATGGGTCCAGAAGATCCCTTGAAGAAGGAAATGGCAACCCACTCCAGTATTCTTGCCTGGAAAATGCCATGGACAGAGGAGCCAGTGGGCTTATGGTCCATGGAGGTCACAAGAATTGGACCCAGCTTAGCAGCTAAACTATCACTGTAGTTGATTTATAACACTGTGTTAGTTTCAGGTGTACAGATGTATATACATATAATCACCTTTTTCAAAGACTCTTTTCCCATACAGGCCATTATAGAGTATTGAGTAGAGTTCCCTGTTCTATACAGCAGGTTTTTATAACTATCTATTTTATATATAGTAGTGTGTATATGTTTGTTCCAGTCTCCCAATTTGTCCCTCCTTCTCTTATCCCTTAAGGGAGCATAAGCAAAAACTGAGTAATTCATCCAAAGTAGATTATACCTAATTCCACATAAACATGGTAATTCCAGTTTGTAACCACTTTATAGATATAGAAAATAAAGCTGTATATCTAACCTAGGATGGTTTCCCATATATTTCATAAGGAAACAAGACTTGATATCTCAAAGCAATTGAATACACTTGGGAAATGCCCCTACCTGTCTTTAAATATTGCGCTGTTAATTCCTTTCCTACGAAGCAGGTCTTGTGGCCCATAGGGTGTGTCTTTGCATTTAGAGTCTGTGTCACAGAGTAGGGTTTGCAGGAATGGGAAGAATCCAGTACTAGGAAGGTTTCGAGGTGCAAGGTAACCTGAAAGTTAAAAAAAAAAAGCAAACAGTAATTAAATCACTATGATGTTTCCTTGGGAAGGGAAAGAAGTGCAGTAACTGCTTTGTGAAATTATCTTCTGGATTATGACTGTTTGGGTCCCCTATGTATCAAAAGATTTAAAATGCTTGTTGCCCCACAAATTTCTCTTCCTGGGATTTATTCTAAGGTACTAGCTGAAAGAGTGTTTGCCAGAGCGTTAACAATAAATCCATATTATATTATCCATATAATAAAATACAATACAACCAACAAAAATGTCAAATAATATAGATATTTATAATACATTGCTAATTTAAAAGAGTAGATCAGAAAACAGAATGACCAGAATAGCCATAATTTTTTCAAAAATATATAAATAAATGTAGTATATTAAAAGATCTGGAGCAAGACTTCCCTGGCAATCCACTGGTTAAGACTCTGTGCTTCCACTACAAGGGAAGCAGGTTTGATCCTTGGTCAGGAAACTAAGATTCCCACATGCCAGGTGGCAAGGTCAAATAAGCAATAAATAAGTTTTAATAATAAAATTTAAAAATAAGTTCATTCTCTAAGTCTGTGAGTTTATTTTTATTTTGTAAATAAGTTCATTTGCATCATTTCTTTTGAATTGGAGGAATTTTTTTTCCTTATCTGCATATTTCACATGACCTTGTTTACTTTCATTTGACTATGTACTAACTATTTTTTCCTACAATATACATATCTTCTTTTGTAATCAAAGGCATTATAAATGCAGCCAATCTTCCAGATACAAGAAATATTTTTGATGTCCTCAAAATTTAACATAATAGCAAATTAATTATCCTATACACACAATATTTTCTTCCTATTTAAAAACCAATTATAATGATATGAATGAATATGCAGATTTTCCCTAACATTAAAAACACAAATATTGTAGCAGCTAACAGGTTTTGTAACCTTTAACATTTGCTTTATAACATATGATGATGGCATACACATAAGTTAAGACAATAGGCAAGCTGTGAATTACAAATCTTTTCACACTTAGGTTTGGTACTAAAACACTAGCTCCCTCCCTTTGGGGAATACAGATACAATGAACTTTCAAAAAAGGTTTAGAAACCACAAGGATAATTCTGACCAAAGACTGAAAAGCAAAACCTTAAATTTCTCATGAACCTGTTAAAATGAGTGGCAGTACAGATGTTTTCATTAAAAACATAAAGAAAAACTTTTTTTTTTTTAAAAAAGAAAAAATAGTAAGAGCAATGAGGCTAAGTATGCATCATTAATAGAAAGAATAATAAGTAGAAATTTAAGTAACCTAAATACAAATATATAAAACAATTGAAAATAAAAAGGAAGAGGTAGTAGGAAAATTGTAGTAGGAAAACTGGCCAGGAAATAAGAAAAGAGGAAACAAAATGGGGAGACTGAAAGATGCAATACTGTAGACTTTGAACATGGAGAAAAGAGTCGAAAGCCAAGGAAAGTGGGCAACCTCTAGAAGCCAGAAAACAGAGTCCTCCTAGAGCCTCCAGAAAGAATGCAGCCCTTCTAACACCTTTAACTCACAAAGACTAAATAAATCTTGGACTTCTGAACTCGAGAACTGTAACTTAATAAGTTAGTGCTTTTTCTAAGTCTCAAAGATTGTGGTAATTTGTTACAGCAGCCACAGGAAAAACTAACAGATTGACACCAGTATGGATTAAAGTTTTGAAAATTTAAACAAAATTGGAAAGAAATCCACCAGACTACTCATTACTACCTTTTAAGAAGCTTCTTTTTTCTGACCCCAGAAAGATCAGTGTCTTCCCTAATATTAAACAAGTGATAACTGGAGTGAACCTTCAATGTTTTCATTGTAGCACAATTCTCTGAATAAGCTCAAGAGCAGCAAACGGCCTGTTAGCAGTTCACATCACTCTGTCACAACATTCTGCCATACAAGACCTCCACAGTTCTGCAGTGGAATTTCACCATGAATAGTAAGTTAACCTGTTACACAGATCCCCCCCGGACCGCTCATTCGGGGTATGGGCTTATTCTTAGTCCATCTCAAGCACATGCAGGGGGTTGTCAGAATGGAAGGCAGATAGAAGGGCTACAGGTGATCCCTCTGCCCTAAAGCACTCATCAAGCAGATGGTGTGATTGACCTAGTGCTGAAAACAATAGCAGTTCAGCCGGAGGAACAGAGGAAAAGAAGAGAAAAGATGTCAGGGGAAGAAGATCTAGGAAGAGGTGGAATGTTACATCCAGTGTTACCTATTCTGGCACTAATTACAATTTGTAAATTATTAAAGAAAAATTTGAAAGAATTTAAACCTACAACATTCCTTGATGTGATTAATAATAGATATGCCTATTTTATAGGAAAATTCATTAAGGAATCTCTTCAGAAACAAGACCCCATTGTGTTCAAAAAGTATAGACAGTTCAAATTTTGCAGTTTTTTCATAATTGATATTTAACCTGTTACAATGGGTTCAAGGAAAAGAGGAACTTGCTGACGTGTGTACAAAGTTAAGTTAACACAGTATTGTGCAGAACATGAACTGCTAGAATTATTTATTTTACCATCACCTTTTAACCAAGAACCATATACTCATTAAAATAAGAAAGTCTGTGGCAACAACAATAACACTGATTTATTAAGCACCTATTGTATCCCATGTAGCCACAAGATGTTATTACAGGGAATGGATGCAAACCAAACATTTTTAGTAGTAAACTACCAGTTAACTAAGCTTTTAACTAAATAAATTTAGTTGTCATTGTTTTAAGAATGAAATAGGCATTATAAAAAGATCTAGTTTAAGAATTTTTAAAAAGATACTTTGTAAAGAATTATGATATCCATCTATACATCTATGTTTATCTAGAAAGAGGATCAAGTTTGGTTTTCCTTTCCCTTGCTGCACAAACGTCCTTATTCAGGACAATATTGGTGTGTGACATTATGTAAAAATAAAAGCAGTAGTTGTCAAAGTGCAAGCCCTGGCCCAACAGAGCCAGCATCACCTGGAAAATTATTAGAAATGAAAATTTGAGATCCGACCTCAGATCTACTTAACCAAAACCTTTGGGGATGGGATTCAGGAATCTTTATTTTAACAAGCCCTTCAGGCAATTCTGATGCACACTAAAGTTTAACAACAATAAGGTTAGATTATCAATAGGTTTTATTTTCTTGGGTTCCAAAATCACTACAGATGGTGACTGCAGCCCTGAAATCAAAAGACGCTTACTCCTTGGAAGGAAAGTTATGATCAACCTAGATAGCGTTTTGAAAAGCAGAGACATTACTTTGCCAACAAAGGTTCTAGTCAAGGCTATGGTTTTTCCAGTGGTTATGTATGGATGTGAGAGTTGGACTATAAAGAAAGCTGAGCGCCAAAGAATTGATGCTTTTGAACTCTGGTGTTGGAGAAGACTCTTGCGAGTCCCTTAGACTGCAAGGAGATCCAACCAGTTCTTCCTAAAGAAAATCAATCTTGAGTATTCATTGTAAGGACTGATGCTGAAGCTGAAGCTCCAATAATTTGGCCACCTGATGCAAAGAGCTGACTCATTTGAAAAGACCCTGATGTTGGGAAAGATTGAAGGCAGGAGGAGAACAGGATGACAGAGGATGAGATGGTTAGATGGCATCACCGACTTGATGAACATGAGTTTGAGCAAGCTCTGAGAGTTGGTGAGGGACAGGGAGGCCTGGCCTGCTGCAGTCCATGGGGTCATGAAGAGTCAGACACAACTGAGTGACTGAACTGAGCTGAACATTAGATTGCAAACTTTTCCATTAGAGTTAGATAGTAAATATTTTAAGTTGTGGGTCATACTGGCTCCATCACAAATACTCAGCCCTGCCACTGTAGCATGAAAGTAGCCATAGACAATACACACATCAATGGGGCAGCTTGTATTCCAATAAAGCTTAATTTACAAGAAAAGGCAATGGGCTGGATTTGGTCCATAGGCTGTAATTTGCTGAACCCCCAGGAGGATAACCTCTTACACATGTTCTTCTCGCTTTCCTGCCTCATTCATTTCTTTTTTTAAAAAAAATTATTTATTTATTTTATTTATTTGGCTACATCAGCTCTTCATGAGGGACTCTCTAGCTGTCATGCATGGCCTTAGTTGTCTGCAGCATATGCAATACTAGTTCCCTGATGTTCAGTCACTCAGTCATGTCTGACTCTTTGTGACCCATGGCCTGCAGCATGCCAGAATTCCTTGTCCTTCATTATCTTCTGGAGTTTCCTCAAACTCATGTCCACTGAGTCAATGATGCTATGCAGCCATCTTATCCTCTGTCACCTCCTTCTCCTCGTGTCCTCAATCTTTCCCAGCATCAGGGTCTTTTCAAATGAGTTGGCTCCTCACATCAGGTAGACAAAGTATCGGAGCTTCAGCTTCAGCATCAGTCCTTCCAATGACTATTCAGGGTTAATTTCCTTTAGGGTTGACTGGTTTGATCTCCTTGCAGTCCAAGGGACTCTCAAGAGTCTCTTCTAGCACCACAGTTCAAAAGCATCAATTCTTCAGGGCTCAGCCTTCTTTATGGTCCAACTCTCACATCCATATATGACACTGGAAACCCCATAGCTTTGACTATACAGACATTTGTTGGCAAAGTCATGTCTCTGCTTTTGAATACACTGTCTAGGTTTGTCATAGCTTTTCTTCCAAGGAGCAAGCGTCTTTTAATTTCATGGCTGCAGTCACCATCAGCAGTGATTTTAGTGCCCATGAAAATAAACTCTGTCACCGTCTCCATTTTTTCCCCCACCTATTTGCCATGGGACCAGATGCCATGATCTTAGTTTTTTGAATGGGATCAAATCTGCATCCCCTGCATTGGAAGGTAAATTCTTAATCACTGGACCACCAGGGAAGTCCCTCGTTCATTTCTTGCTTGCACTCATCCTCATTCCTTCTTTCCCTCTTTCCTTATCTCAACTAATCTACTTACTATTCCCTTTTCTCTATTTCTCAGTATTTTGTCTTTCCTTTCCACACAACATCTTCTTGTTTCCATTTCTTCTTTTCTCTCCTCCTCCTGCTGCTGCCCTTTCTCTCACCTAGCCCTCTATCTCTTTACTCACTGATATAGCCACAAATGCATTTTTCCCAACATCCTCTCTTCTTCGTTTTCTCTTTTTTCACCACTACAGAAGGATTTTTGCCCTCTTCCATAACAAATTCAGGAGCTTATTGCTCACTGGCACTATGTATAGAAGTGCTATTTTCTACTTACTGTATTTTTAGAGAAAGAAATGTCACAGCCTTTTTGGTAATGAAGCTATTTCCACTTGACATCATTAGGCTCAGAAAGCATTCTGTAGGCTGCCTTGGTGACATTTGTAAATATTATAATAATGGTAGAATTATTATAGAATGGTAGAATTGTAGAGAACTTCCACTGTGTTTCTTTGTGTTTTTCTCAAAGCAGGTCAGAACACAACCTAGGTGATTTTTTGTGTTTTCAGGTGAAAGGCATTTGTTCTTTACCTTAGTGAAGAGGTGATGATAAATTTTGGAATAAAATACTGACTTTTAAAAATATGAAGTTATTCATTTGAGGGGCTATGTTTTTCTTAACTTTTGGGATACAGGATCACATTTGTAGAAAAAGCATCAGTCCTTCTAAACAGGCAAATGATAAGTCACCTTGTGAAATACCACAGCAACAATCTGTCATTATGACAAGCACACAAAATGGGACAAACATTTCTAGAAACATTACCTACAAATGATCAAATAACCTGATATGAATTAAATAAGTATGGGAAAGAAAATGAATCTTAGAAGTAAATATGTAATAATTTACTTAAGTAGGTTTTTTCTTCTAGTTTTTGAGCAAATTTTCTTCTCAATTACATTGTAAAAGACATATTGAAAATTATGAACGATATAAAACCTGACATTTCAAATTGTCAGGCACTACAGGACTGTCCTTGTTCTCCTCCATATACATTTTCCACTTAGAGGATCAGCTTGTCCTGATCCTGTTCCCCTGCCCATCACAAGGTAAAATCAAATACAGCTGACTTCACTCCTTCTGAAAAACTGCTTTTTTTTTTTTTTTACTTTCACGGGCCCAGAGAGACCTTGCATGCGTGCATGCTAAGTCACTTCAATTGTGTCCAACTCTTTGCGACCCTATGGACTCTGGCCCACCAGCCTCCTCTGTCTGTGGGATTTCCCAGGCAAGAATACTGGAGTGGATTGCCGTCTCCTCCAGGGGATTTTCCTAACCCAAGGATTGAACCCATGTCTGCTGACATCTCCTGCATTGTAGGCAGGTCTTTATCGCTAAGCCACTGGGGAAGCCGTAGAGGCCTTTGCTTGGGGTTAAATACTGACAGGACTGAGAATCAGAAATACCAGTTCAATAAAATTGCCCTTTTGAAAGACTAAAGAATACGCTATGTGAAAGAAAGAAAAGTTCTAACATATTTCTTAGCACAATGCGTGGCACATTGTAAGCAATTATTAATTATATTAATAAATGAATCAATAAATAGATGAACCCCTGAGGGTCACAAAAGACAGAATGATTTAGAATTTTAGCATAATATACATCCTTATTATTTGTAAGACAAAGTTTCAAATTTTATCACCCAGTTATAGTAAGTTCAGAGGATAACAGTAAGCTCAGTGGATAATATTGGATTATATTCATGTATCTTATAAAAGTAGATAGATTGATATTGATTAATGAAATCAATAACATTTATTGTTACAGGCCCTTTAGTTCTTGGTATCTACAAAAATCTAGCTAGTACACATTGACATCTCTAACACCAGCTGCTCAGTTTATTATCCACAAAGTGAATTCATCCATCACCTATTAAATACATGTTTACTGAACAGATACTGTGTGGCTGGCACTGAGGAGGTGCTAAGTAAGGTTCATTCTTCTATTAAATTTTTTTTCATTTAAACATATTAAAACGTAACTCTGGATTATTTGTGTGTGTGTATGTGTGTGTTAGAAAGAAAGCAAATTAGTGTCTGATTTCAAAGCTCATCATGGTTTTAGTAAATAAAATGCATATAGAAGTCATTTGTTCTCCTGAAATGTCATAAATACTATGTATAACATATAATTGAAAATACATAGTAAAATATTGGCTTAAAAAAAAAGATACACATTTTGACAGAATTAAACAGCTATCATTTCATGTGAACCCCGTGACAGCTCTATAGGATAGGTAAGGCAAGTGTACACTCATTTCGCAGATAACCTCAGAGAGACCAAACAATTTTACTCAAGGTCACATGAAAAACAAGATGCCAAGGATGGATCTAGAACTATATGACATAAGACAATGATGAAAAAATACTTTGTTCAGTTAAGGTTCGGAATGAACAGACTGAAACTTCGAAGAACAGGTACCACCTCTGGTTTTGCTGTTGATTCATTGAATTCCCGAGCCAAATTAATCTCTCTATGTCTCTATTTTCACATTACCAAATTGAGGATAATGGGCCTTGCCACCTCACGGGGCACAGGGAAGATAAATTAGATAAAGCTTGTGTAAAGTCCTATGAGCACTGAGGAAGGAAAGGCCACACAGAATCATGAGTTACCAGTGCTCACTGTTATTGCAACATTTGTCTAAGTCACACAGTGGCTCGGGCTCTGCTGTTCTGCCTGGTCTCTCATCTCTGTGCTGTGAACCAATGGGTGGATAAGAGGATTGCATGACATGTTTCTCCCCCTAGTAATTCATAGTGTGTAACTGTATCAACTGGTGCAGTGCCTCAATTACTGCATGCTCAGTGGGTGTGGTTCCATGACACATCCTTCCTAATTCTCCCCAGACAAGTCTTGCTTCACAAGTGCTTTCACAAGTTCAAATCCATTGGCAAATGTAAACTGTTCTCGCAGTGAAGGCTGAGGCGCAATGCCTAATCTTTAAAGTGCTGGGTAAGGAGGTCCTATACACAAAAGGTTGGCATCTGTATATGTCTAATGGCTAGAGCTCCAATACTTTGGCCAACTGATGCGAATAGCCAACTCGTTGGAAAAGACCCTGATGCTGGGAAAGATTGAAGGTGGAAAGAGAAGAGGGTGGCAGAGAATGAGATGGTTGGATGGCCAATCAATTGAATTGAATCACCAATTTAATGGACATGAACTTGGGCAAGCTCCAGCAGATGATGAGGGACAGGGAGGCCTGGTGTGCTGCAACCCATGGAGTCACAAAGAGTCAGACATGACTTGGCAAGTGAACAACAACAGCAAACTGGCTAGAGTTATTGAGAACAAGAACAGACTTTGGATGACTGAGACGGCATTCTGCATGCTGGGACTCTTCCCACATCTCCCACACTCCCTGGAGCTGTTTCTAAGAACCACAGTCAATGGATTTTGAAAGATGCAAAAAAAGTCCCTGTGGAGACAATTTTGGCCTCTGGCTATGCCACTGCAGGCATGAGAGGAAGTGGGGAATGATTCCTGCCTGCTTTATATCTTTGGCTTATTACTATTATTATTTTTTAAGATAAAAGGGTGAGGCAATTTGGACTAGGGATATTGTAATCTCTTTGGATGTTATCTCTTCAGTCCTCAAAGTATACACTTGAGTTGATGGTCAGTCAAAAGGGCTCCATAACCCACAGTACTAAGTTTCTGGAATGGAATGAACAGCCCTCCTTCCTGAATATTAAGGGGAACCTTTTGGGTGATGGCTTCCAAAGGGCATGGTCTGATCTATTCATAAACAAAATGGTTTGATGCAAGGCTAGGACACACAATAGAAAGACATATATGCTACATAATAAACTCCTACATGGACTGACTCTGGAGAAATTTAAAAGTAAGAATCTCCATAATAATATTAAAAAATATTCCCACTTGGCAAAGAAATGTTGAATTCTACAATTCATCTTGGGTAAGCAGGGTCTGTTTGTCCTGTTAGATGGCCTCACCATAACCAGTATTTGCTTTTCTGGAACTTGTCTTTTAGGCAGAAAGACTCACAATCGCATTTTTAAAATCTCCCTGCCATAGCCATTCACAAACAGAATCTTGGCAACAGTTTTATTTGCCTCTAAGTTAAAGTTAAAAGAAAAAAAAATTAATCCTAACTCCTCATTTCATTGCAGGACATTCTTCCTATTAAGCTTAATTTCTTAATTCTCTCTGGATGTGGTTGACCAGGAGAGAGCCTTCTGGCCTCTGGGGCAGAGCTGATATGAAGCTGGGTATACATTGGTATGACTGTGTGGATTGGTCGTATCACCGCACTGTTTACAATAGCCAGGACATGGAAGCAACCTAGATGTCCATCAACAGACGAATGGATAAGAAAGCTGTGGTACATATACACAATGGAATATTACTCAGCCATTAAAAAGAACACATTTGAATCAGTTGTACTGAGGTCGATGGAACTGGAGCTTATTATACAGAGTGAAGTAAACTAAAAGGAAAAACAATAATACAGTATACTAACGCATATATATGGAATTTAGAAAGATGGTAACAATAACCCTGTATGTGAGACAGCAAAAGAGACGCAGATGTATAGAACAGTCTTTTGGTCTCTATGGGAGAGGGCAAGAGTGGGATGATATGGGAGAATGGCATTGAAACATGTAAATTATCATATGTGAAATCAATCGCCAGCCCAGGTTTGATGCATGATACACGGTGCTCAGGGCTGGTGCACTGAGAGAGGGAATGGGGAAGGAGGTGGGAGGGGGGTTCTGGAAGGGGAACACATGTATACCCATGGCAGATTCGTGTCAATGTATGGCAAAACCAACATGATAATGTAAAGAAAAAATTAATTAATTAATTAATTTTAAAAAGACCTGATAGAGAGATGGGCTGAGAGCCACTGTGCTGAGCCACATCAGTTGCGGCCTCTCCCCTAAGACAAACTCCCTTCCCACACAGATCCAGCAATACCAGCTAACATTCAGCAAAAAGAGGGGGTACTCCAGAAGACTGGTATTTCTTCCAGCACCACCACATCTGTTCTGACTTATGCACGAGTTCTGACTGTGCTAACTGTTAACTACTCTGCATATCAGCCAGGTACCTGGGTAGTTAACCCACAAAACCTGCACTGGAAGAATGAACTAAGGAACTGGTTCCTCTCTCCATGTGATGTTTGGGATTGGGGGAGTAGGAAGAAGGGGAGCATCAGGATTTCCATCAACTCTGGGACCAAATGAGCTTAGGAAAAAGAATTTATTTCCTTTCTTTTTCTTGTTTCTTAAGGTAGCACTGGCTCCTATTCTGCGAATCAAAGTTCCATGGAGAAACAGTGCTTTAACCCATTTTATCATGAACACCCAACTGAAAAGGGACCTGGAACTGGAAGGATTTTCCCCTAACCCCCACCCACCACTTCCAGAAGTGTAATTTTTATATAATGAGATGTATTGGCTTTGAGTCTCACCAAACTAAAATTCCCTTCATCAAGTTAGCTTAGAGTAATTTAGCAAACACCCTAATGTTTATTTGTGGGAGTCCATTACAACTGTGCATTACAAACATGGGAGTCCTTCAGCAAAACCTAAGCCACTGTTTGGAGAAGGGAATTTGATTCCAGAAGGATCTAGGGAGGCTTTTAAAAGTACACACTCTATAATGGAAAAAATAAGGTAATGAGGAAATCTGAATGAGAACAAACAAAGATTAAGAAAAAACAGAATCAGTACATAATAGGTGCCAAAGGTCTGTATATTATTAGAGGTGGGCCACAAATTTGAGTCTGAATGTCCTAAGGAACTGAAAGAATTGATCATTTAGCCAGTTCACAGTATTAATAAAAATAAATAAGTTCTTTGGGAGAGGTACAGCTTTCCCTATATTGAGAGAAATACTAACTCTCAGGCATCAAGAGTATACTTCAGTAGGTCCTAGTGCATTTGCTCCTACCCAGCACAAGAGCATCTTTGAAAGCGACTAACCATCCAGTAACCCATCCTTAATGGTGAGTGACTGACAAACCCTGAGAGTGTTGCCACTAAGTGGCAAAGACTGGGGAGAAACTGAGGAGCTGAGCTCCCTGTAACACTTAGTAACAGGAGTCATTTCCAAGTTGGGGCACCATCATCATAGTACTGGTTTACAAAATACTGATTAAGGCAACAAAGATAGCGTAAAGCTGATTGGTGTTAGATAGAAACATGTCCCCTGCAAACTCTCCTCCAAATCTTTGCTTATCTGATAACTGGGTTAAGTTCTGAGTTAACATTTAGGAATTACTCTTGTGAGTGAAGTACAGGACAGGAACAAGAGTTTAAAATTATCCTTTTTAATCCTAGCTTTGCAAGTGATTTAGTATGTAACCATGACTTCTACCATGAGTCATTTCCTCACTTATGCTGGAAAAATAAATCTGGATACCTATCCATCATAACTATTACAAGTAGAAGAATCTCCTATAAAACGTGATTAGCCGTGTTGAAGCATTAAGCTCTTAAGATGAAAATTATGTTTGAAAATGAAAATGTGATCTCAGTAACCCAGTAAGAGTTATGACATGGAGAGAAGAACTTCAGCTGTTATCCCTACAGAAGTATGCTACTAATAGCTGTTTTTTTAATTCAGAAATCTGATTTAGTTACGATCACAGAGAATTTTGTGCATTACAGTATAAAAATAAAAGTCAGAGCAATACATTGCTAGGAGCATTGTATAGAAAATAATTAGGCAACGTCTCTGATTCAATAGATGGTCTTGGGAAGAACAAGATCTGATCACAGGGTTCCAAATCCGATCACTCCTCAACAGCTTGTGTAATATTCAGATCTTTGGTATTCATATTACATTGATTTACAAATGATTCTTGTGACAACCTGCCAGTGGAAAATGTATGTCACAACCTTTTCTTTCAAGCAGCGCTGCTGACAAGTAGCAGTCTCATCTTGTCAAACTTGACTTTCTCCTAAGCCAAAGATTCTCTTACTAAGACTTCTGCCAATCACAAAGACACAACTTAAGTGACCTGTGGCTTCCTTTGTAACCCATAACATATTAATGGCCTTCACCCTCCCTCTCTGTAGAACAACTTTTCATCAAGGCCACTTTCTCATTAGGAGAGAAAAGAGAAAAATTCCCCAGTGGCATTTTCCTAACTGTAGAGTCAAAAATGTTAACATAGCGATTAGTATTTCCCATTTTTTCTAAGAAAAAAAGTTCTTTTTTTCTGAAAAGAATGTATCTTGGAAAAATAGAATTGAAATCACGAAATGCCATTTTACACCTATCACATAGGCTGAAGTTTAAAAAGTCTGACCACACCAAGTGCTGGAGAGGATATGCAGCAATGGGAACTCTCATCCCATGGTGGGGAAGAAGTACATTAGTAAAGCTACACTGTGGAACTGTAGCAATGAAGGAGGCCAGGGTTCGATCCCTGGGTCAGGATCCTCTGGAGAAGGGAATGGCAATCCACTCCAGTAATCTTGCCTGGAGAATTCCATGGACAGAGAAGCTTCACGGGCTACAGTTTGTGGGCTTCAAGGAGTCAGCCATGACTGAGCAACTAACACACACACACACTGTGGAAAGCATCTGGCCACATTCAACATCATTGAAAATATGCATAGCTTTAGGTATATGTGCTAGACCACACTAGCTCACGTGCACAGAGACATAAAAGCATGTGCATCACAATACCATCATAAATAAATAAAACGAAGAACTGATATCATCAAAGACCAAGGATAAAGAGATTGTGATATATCTATGCACTGAGTACATGGTCAAACTGAATACACTAAAGTTGCATAAATCAACAGAAATAAACATATACAATGCAATACTGAGGTAAAACATAATGTACAGCTTCAAAAGTATGATGCTAAAGGATGCTAGAGTGGGGTACCATTTATGTAAATTTCAAAACCCTGTGGTCAAAAGGTATACACTTCCAGTTATAAGATAAACAAGTCCTGGAGATATAATATATAGCATGGTGAGTATACTTAATAGTATTTTATTGTAAAACTGAAAGTTTCTAGCTAAGTAGATCTTAAAAGTCCTTATCACAAGAAAAACAATTTGTAACTATGTGAGGCGAGGGATGTTAACTCCTTGTGGTGATCATTTAGCAATATAAACATATATTGTGCCATTATGCTATATAACTGAAACTAATATATTATATATCAATTATATCTCAGTAAAACTGGGAAAAACACTTATAGTTATGCCAGGAGACATATAAGGTAAAGGTTCAGGCAGCACTGTTCATAACAGAAGAAGAAGTAAAAGAACCACGTAATATGCCAGGAAGGAAGTTAGCAGAAAAAGTTTTCTGCAAAGAATTATAGACTTGTCCCTGATTCCTGATAATGTCCAATTCATAACAAATCCCTGCTTCCTAGGACCTGTCTCAATTATCACCCAAAGTCTAAACCCTACAATAAGTTCTCCTTAACACTCTCTCTCTGAGACATAACCACAGTTCCTCATGGCATGCACTCTCTCTAGTTCCAAGGAATAATAAACTCAACTTTTTCAGCAACAACACAATTAAATGAAGTTCAGAAATTCTGGTTTTTTTAAAAGCAGGAAAACAATATAATGTATTCAGGTATAAAAACACATAGTACAAAATATAATATAAGCTTGGGAATGTTACACACTGGGTTAATGACAATAGTTTCCTTCAGGAAGGGAAGGAGGGAGACAGAAAGGAAGGGAGAGAAAATGATGCTAGAGGTTTACACAGGGCCTCAGTGGTACCTTAGGGTTTGATCTCTTTTAAACAACCACCAAAAAATTCTGAAAAATATGACATAAAAATGCTAAGATTTGATAAAGTTAGGTAGTGGATATGTGAATGTGTCATTTTTTTTCTTCCCAATGGGTTTAAAATACTTCACACCTTTATTTTAATGATAATATGCTGGAATTACATTAGAGTTTGATATGACTTAGAGACTAAAACACCACCACCACATTAGGGTTAAACTAGGGGGGTTTCCTTAGAAGCTTGGTGCCTGCGACTAACTGCACAGAAGTGCGGCCCAGAGGAGCTACCCAATGCCTGAGGTCAGGGGCGGCGGCGGAGAGGAGCAACCCCACATCCAAGGAGTGGTAGCTGCACAGGCACAGGAGGGCTGAGAGGAGCTACTCCACGTTCAAGGTTAGGAGGGGCTGTCCTGAGGAGATACCCCTTGTCCAAGGTAAGGAGCAGTGGCTGCGCTTTGCTGGAGCAGCCACGAAGAGATACCCAACATCCAAGGAGTAAGATGGAAGAACAAGTTGCAAGAGAACAGCAGAGGGCAGACACACTGAAACTATAATCACAGAAAACTAGCCAATCTGATCAAAGGACCACAGTCTTGTCTAACTCAGTGAAACTAAGCCATGCCATGTGGGGCCACCCAAGACAGACAGGTCATGGTGGAGAGGTCTGACAGAATGTGGTCCACTGGAGAAGGGAATGGCAAACCACTTCAGTGTTTTTGCCTTGAGAACCCCATGAACAATATGAAAAGGCAAAAGAAAGGACACTGAAAGATGAACTCCCCAGGTAGGTAGGTGCCCAATATGCTACTGGAGATCAGTAGAGAAATAAATTCAGAAAGAAAGAAGGGATAAGAGCCAAAGCAAAAACAATACCCAGTTGTGGATGTGACTAGTAATAGAAGCAAGGTCTGATGCTATAAAGAGCAACATTGCATAGGAACCTGGAATGTTAGGTCCATGAGTCAAGGCAAATTGGAAGTGGTCAAACAGGAGATGGCAAGAGTGAATGTCGACATTCTAGGAATCAGTGAACTAAGATGGACTGGAATGGGTGAATTTAACTCAGATGACCATTATATCTACTCCTGTGGGCAGGAATCCCTTAGAAGAAATGGAGTAGCCATCATGGTCAACAATAGAGTCCAAAATGCAGTACTTGGATACAATCTCAAAAATAACAGAATGATCTCTGTTCGTTTCCAAGGCAAACCATTCAATATCACAGTAATCCAAGCCTATGCCCCAGCCAGTAATGCTGAAGAAGCTTAAGTTGAATGGTTCTATGAAGACCTACAAGAGCTTGGAATTAACACCCAAAAAAAGACGTCCTTTTCATTATAGGGAACTGGAATGTGAAAGTAGGAAGTTTGAAACACCTACAGTAACAGGTAATTTGGCCTTGGAGTACAGAATGAATCAGGGCAAAAGCTAATAGAGTTTTTCCAAGAGAATGCACTGGTCATAGCAAACACCCTCTTCCAACAACACAAGAGAAGACTCTACACATGGACATCATCACACTATTCAGATTGATTATATTCTTTGCAGCCAAAGATGGAGACGCTCTATACAGTAAGCAAAAATAAGACCAGAAGTTGACTGTGGCTCAGATCATGAACTCCGTATTGCCAAATTCAGATTGAAATTAAGAAAGTGGGAAAAACCACTAGCTCATTCAGGTATGACCTAAATCAAATCCCTTATGATTATACAGTGGAAGTGAGAAATAGATTTAGGGGACTAGATCTGATAGAGTACCTGATGAACTATGGCCAGAGGTTTCTGACATTGTACAGGAGACAGGGATTAAGACCATCCCCAAGGAAAAGAAATGCAAAAAGGCAAAATGGCAGTCTGAGGAGGCCTTACAAATAGCTTTGAAAAGACGAGAAACAAAAAGCAAAGGAGAAAAGGAAAGATATTCCCATCTGAATGTAGAGTCCCAAAGAATAGCAAGGAGAGATAAGAAAGCCTTCCTCAGTGAATAATGCAAAGAAATAGAGGAAAACAACAAAATGGGAAAGACTAGAGATCTCTTCAAGAAAATTAGAGATACCAAGGGAACATTTCATGCAAAGCTGGGCTCGATAAAGGACAGAAATGGTATGGACCTAACAGAAGCAGAAGATATTGAGAAGAGGTGGCAAGAATACACAGAAGAACTTTACAAAAAAGATCTTCACGACTCAGATAATCACAATGGTGTGATCACTCACACTCACACTCAGCTAGAGCTAGACATCCTGGAAGGTGAAGTCAAGTGGGCCTTAGAAAGCCTCACTACAAACAAAGCTAGTGGAGGTGATGGAATTCCAGGTGAGCTATTTCAAATCCTGAAAGATGATGCTGTGAAAGTACTGCACTCAATATGCCAGCAAATTTGGAAAACTCAGCAATGGCCACAAGACTGGAACAGGTCAGTTTTCATTCCTATCCCAAAGAAAGGCAATGCCAAAGAATGCTCAAACTATCGCACAATTGCACTCTTCTCACACGCTAGTAAAGTAATGCTCAAAATTCTCCAAGCCAGGCTTCAGCAATACATGAACCGTGAACTTCCAGATGTTCAAGCTGGTTTTAGAAAAGGCAGAGGAACCAGAGATCAAATTGCCAACAGACGATGGATCATTGAAAAAGCAAGAGAATTTCAGAAAAACATCTATTTCTGCTTTATTGACTATGCCAAAGCCTTTGACTGTGTGGATCACAGCAAATTGTGGAAAATTCTGAAAGAGATGGGAATACCAGACCATCTGACCTGTCTCTTGAGAAACCTGTACGCAGGTCAGGAAGCAACAGTTAGAACTGGACACGGAACAACAGACTGGTTCCAAATAGGAAAAGGAGTACGTCAAGGCTATATATTGTCACCCTGCTTATTTAACTTATATGCAGAGTACATCATGAGAAACACTGGGCTGGAAGAAGCACAAGCTGGAATCCAAGATTGCTGGGAGAAATATCAATAAGCTCAGATATGCAGATGACACCACTCTTACGGAAGAAAGTGAAGAGGAACTAAAAAGCCTCTTGATGAAAGCGAAAGATGAGAGTGAAAAAGTTGGCTTAAGGCTCAACATTCAGAAAACTAAGATCATGGCATCTGGTCCCATCACTTCATGGGAAGTAGATGGGGAAACAGTGTCAGACTTCATTTTTTTGGGCTCCAAAATCACTGCAGATGGTGATTGCAGCCATGAAATTGAAAGATGCTTACTCCTTGGAAGGAAAGTTATTACCAACCAAGACAGCATAATTAAAAGCAGAGACATTACTTTGCCAAGACAGGTCCGTCTAGTCAAGGCTACGGTTTTTCCAGTAGTCATGTATGGATGTGAGAGTTGGACTGTAAAGAAAGCTGAGCACCGAAGAATTGATGCTTTTGCACTGTGGTATTGGAGAAGACTCTTGAGAGTTCCCTGGACTGCAAGAAGATCCACCCAGTCCAGCCTGAAGGAGATCAGTCCTGGGTGTTCATTGGAATACTGATGTTGAAGCTGAAACTCCAGTACTTTGGCCACCTTATGCAAAAATTTGAGTCACTGGAAAAGACCCTAATGCTGGGAAGGATTGAGGGTAGGAGTAGACGGGGACAACAGAGGATGAGATGGCTGGATGGCATCACTAACTCGATGGACATCGGTTTGGGTAGACTCTGGGAGTTGGTGATGGACAGGGAGGCCTGGCGTGCTGCAATTCATGGGGTCGCAAAGAGTTGAACATGACTGAGCGACTGAACTGAAATGAGGGGTTTTCCCAGGTGGCATAGTGATAAAGAGTCCACCTACCACACAGGAGATGTAGGTTCAATCTGTAGGTCAGGAAGACACCCTGGAGAAGAAAGTGGCAACTCACTCCCTATTCTTGCCTGGGAAATTCCATGGACAAAGTAGCCTGGTGGCCTACAGTCCATGGAATTGCAAAAGAGTCAGACAGGACTTGCAAAAGAGTCAAACACAACTTAGCAGCTAAACAACAACAATAAGGAGGAGGTTTTAGCTACCAAAGTACCAGAGAAAACTCATTATAATGCAACTTTACCCACAAGCCAGTTTAAAAATAGTTTAAAGCAATGCTCTTCGAATTGATAAATTCCATCCCCTTTTTGTGAATGTTGTAACTCATTGACCTAGGTTTTTTGCTTACTGTCCTTGCCCTGTATATTATGACACTAGTTGGAAATCTCTCTTCCTGAGAGGCGTGGCTAATTGATAACTCATTAAATGCATGACTCTAAACTGTTCATTATATAATACCTCCATCTTCTCCCCATTGAGCATCATCTGCTATTGTGTTTACTCCATTACCAAGCTTAATTAAGTCCTTGAAGAGTTTCTCATAATCTTCTAAACATGTTTGGCAAATATGTACCATTTATTTGCATTGCTTCTGAATTATTAATAAATATGTTTTTAAATTGTTTCTAGGTTTCTAAAATTCATCTCACTCTTTAAACTGATTGCCATGCTCTCTACATTTTTGCTTGCTTTATCTGGTTTTTGAAACTCTCCTGGGATCTAATCTTTCATCTACTATTAAGTTACGAAAGTGAAAAGTGACAGTGTTAGTCGCTCAGTTGTGTCCGACTCTTTGCAACCTGAAGGACTGGGTTCTGCCAGTCTTGTCTGTCCGTGGGATTCTCCAGGCAAGAATACTGGGGTGGATTGCCATGCCCTCCTCCAGGGGATCTTCCCCACCCAGGGATCAAATCTGAGTCTCCTACTTTGTGGGCTGTTCTTTACCATCTGAGCCACCAGGGAACCTTACTATTAAGTGATACTGCAACTTATTTAAAGGACCCTATATTCTGAGCCTTGTGGGAAGATCACAACAGAGTGCCAACCACTGGCCTTCCCAACTGCAAATATTCAGTTAATTCTTTCAAGGAATTGCAGCAGGTTAGAAAGACATGACTTAATTTATTAAAACTACACCAACTGAGCTGCTTGGGAAGTCATTTCTTTTTCTTGCTAAAGAAAAAATGTGCTCACACCTAATGTGAATTCCCAGGATCTCTCTCCTCACATTTTAGAAGCAGGTTAGCCATTAGCCAGCTGGCAGCTCTTTAAAGATATTCTCACAATTACTGGTAAATGATACAACTTTATTAGTGAGTCAGTTTCATTCTGCAATCTCTTCAGATTTTTAAAAATGATAACCAAGTTAAGCAAGGCCATTTAAATTCCCCAGACTCTTATAGCTTTCACCACTACTCAGGTCAGTGGTCTCCATCATCATGCAGACAGGAGTCGTGCAAAGCACAGTGTTTAGCCTGGACTGTCTGAGGCAGAACTGACCTAAGAGATTTTACCACATGGATGCTATCATGGAATTCCTTTATTCTTTTAAACTGTGAGAAATTTTGTCTTTAAATCCCTTCTTAAGCTTATGCAGCCCCAGATGATAAGTTTCTTTTCTGCTATCCATTCTTGGGTAATATTGTTCCAATATGCATTTCTGTATCAGCAATACAGCACTGTTACTCATTTTACTCAATCAATCTGCAAGTGACCAGCAAACACCTTGTATGTACATAACACAGAAACGTCACTGGCGGGCAAGAGACCTGTAACTGTCTCTACCCTAATGTCCCTCTCATTAGGGAGACTAATGAGAGATATGAAAAAAGCATAGAGTTCATCATGTTAGCAAAATGAACCCTGGTCACCCCATCTTTATTTGAGGGCTCTAATACCTGAGAATTATATCCAATTGAACCAGTAATCTCCAGGCAATTTATCCCTTCTTTTGTATTTTGGAACTGCCTTTCCAGGATTAGACTTTCTGAGGCAACAATAAAATTAATTTCTTCTCATAAATCCAATAATTAAAATAAACTGGAATGAGAATCAGCACATGAACTAGGTGAGTATTATAGTCCCTTCTTAAATATATTCAATGAACTTCAAAGAAGCCCTTTTTGTGTCAGAGCAAGCAGATGCTTTTTGTCTTAGCCTATGGACTTCGAGAGAAACAGAAGAATGTGAAAAGTCTTCAAGTGCTTTCAGAGATGACAGATAACAAAAATTGCCTCTTCCCAATTCAATTTATGGGAAAGGTGAAAGAAACACGATGCAGTTGTATAACACACGAGAAAATCCTTCTGTAGACATGGTGGGTTTCTTTCCAGAAAATGGTGACAGTATGTGAAACAGAAGAATTAAAACTTGAAAATCACAGCACTTTCTTTCTGGCTCTGAGACAATAAAGTATAAATGAGGGCCTTACTAAATATTCAATATCAAATCCTCAGTTCCAGGCCTGAGGATATTGATAAATAATAGAAATGAAACATGGAAGATATCTGAAAGGTCATAATGATCTTCAATTTTCAGATACCAAGATTGATGTTTGCTCTTTGCTATGACCAGTGCATTCTCTTGGCAAAACTCTGCAAGCCTTTGCTCTGCTTGATTTTGTACTCTAAGGCCAAGTTTGTCTGTTACTCCAGGTATCTCTTGATTTCCTACTTTTGCATTCCAGTCCCCTATGATGAAAAGGACATCTTTTTTGGGTGTTAGCTCTAGAAGGTCTTGCAGGTCTACACAGAACTTGAGCTTCTTCAGCATCATGGCAAATAGATGGGGAAACAATGGAAACAGTGACAGACTTTATTTTGGAGGGCTCCAAAATCACTGCAGATGGTGACTGCAGCCTTGGAAGAAAAGCTATAACCAACCTAGATAGCATATTAAAATACAGAGACATTATTCTGCCAATAAAGGTCCATCTAGTCAAAACTATGGTGTTTCCAGAAGTCATGTATGGATGTGAGAGTTGGACTATAAAGAAAGCTGAGTACCAAAGAATTGATGCTTTTGAACTGTGGCATTGAAGAAGACTTGAGAGTCCCTTAGACTACAAGGAGATCAAACCAGAAAATCCTAAAGGAAATCAGTCCTGAATATTCATTGGAAGGACTGATGCTGAAACTGAAGCTCCAATACTTTGGCTACCTGATGTGAAGAACTGACTCATTTGAAAAGACCCTGATTCTTGGAAAAATTGAAGGCAGGAGGAGAACAGGATGACAGAGGATGAGATGGTTGGATAGCATCACTGACTCAACGGACATGGGTTTGGGTGGACTCCGGGAGTTGGTGATGGACAGGGAGGCCTGGCATGTTGCAGTTCATGGGGTCGCAGAGTCGGACACGAATGAGCGACTGAAGTGTAACTGTAGGCCCAAGGAAGTTAATATTCCTTGTTCAACTGTTCTATTCACTGTGTCCAGCCTGAAGGCCTTAAGGCTGAACTGAGGGGAAATCAGGATGACCCATGAAGAGTCAAGATGAAGCTTGTGCATAAACACCAGTGTTTGTTCCACACACAAGCCCCTTGCTAACCACCAGTCCTGTAGTTCTTAGAATATATAATCAGTTATACCTCCCTGAAGAGTTGGCTCAAGAGGATGTCTTTTTCAGGTGGTGCTAGTGGTAAAGAACCTGCCTGCCAATGCAGGACACATAAGAAATGTGGTTTTGATCCCTGGGTTGGGAAGAGCCTCTGGAAAAGGAAATGGCCACCCAGTCAATTATTCTTGCCTGGAGAACCCATCGACAGAGGAGCCTGGTTGACTACAGTCCATAGGACCACAGTTAGACACGACTGAAGCAACTTAGCACACACAAAACATGTAACTATTTGTAACTCTAATGTGTTTTAATGCTCTTTAGCTCTAAAAGTATATTTACAAATAATGTCACATTTGAGCCTCATTCACATGACTATGGGAGCTAAACATCATTTCCCCTTTTATGGATTGGGTATTAAAAGCTCAGTGACATTCGTAAGTAAACAAAGTAGTAACTTTAAACTACAAGTTATTTAAAAGTGCCAAATCTCATACTCTTTCCCCATATCATTTACATTGTGTGATCTGATCAAAATATAGAAGAACCCATCTCTAATTAAATCTCTTCCTAACTTGCCTATTATGATAAGCATTTCTATAGATATGTGTGCTTTTAAACCAGATTAATGGATTATGTGACTGAGACACTGGGTATCTGACATGTCCACAGGGATTAATGCCTGTTAGTCATTAACATGGGCTTCCCTGGTGGCTCAGATGGTTAACATGTAGAGTCACCTACCAGAGAACAGGTCTCTGCGGCAATGAATAGTGCAAAGTGAAAGTTTGACAGAGAAAGAAGGCTGGTAACTGTTTTAAGCATGAGACTGTCCCTAAATAGGACATTAGAATTATAGCTCTAGATTCAATACAGAAGTGTCAGAGAGGGCTGGAATGATTCATGGAAGCCAGGGAGAGAGGCTGGGAGTGTCCCACGGTCTGAAAACACTAATTGTCTTTGGGAATCAAAAGTGATTATATGTCAAAGTCCTTTTACACTAGACAACCAGGAAGAATTTGCAAGAGAGAAAAAAAAAAAAACTAACCACACTCAGTTGTCCTTTGGGTAAGTGTATTATAGGCTTTCATTATTTCTCTAGAGTGTGGTAAGTAGAAGTCCTATATACTTTACCAATCTTGGTGCTCTCTTGAGGACAAGGAGGTTGAAACCCACAGGTCAGATGGGTATACTGAGACAGAGAAGTGGCATGTCAAGTGGTTTAGAATATGTGTTTAATCTAGAGACTAAGGTAAATGGGATTTCATGCTGAATGCCTTAGTTTTAACTGTGACACTTTTCTCCTTAAACCATCATTTCAAAATGGAAATATCTTTGGTATGACTTGGACTTTATGATTTTCATGTTTACTATTATGGGGTTTCTCTTTTTACATTTTACTTTCCTTATAAAGAATATTTTCAATCTGTTTCTAAACCATCAATATGTAACTTACATATGAATCACAACTTATGCTTACAGACAGCATTCTTTCAGACACCATAAAATGTGATGACCCTTTATTTATTAAATGTCAATCCGAGCCACAACTATATAGTTTATTGTCTTACTACTCAAACAAAATGGTTGCAGCTGTCTTCCTGTAATTCTTTAAAATAAAAAATGGAAAACTGGAGAAGGAACTACAAATTCTAAGGTCAAAGACAGTCTTCTGCTGATCTGAAATGGTATATAAAAAGCACACATATCTAGAGAAATGCCTATCATAATAGGCAAGTTAGGAAGAGATTTAATTGGAGGTGGATTCTTCTATACTTTGATCAGCTTTCAGATCACACAATGTAAATGATATGGGAAAAGAGTGTGAGATTTGAAACCACAACTTGTAGTTTAAAGTTACTACTTCGTTTACTTACAAATGTCACTGAGCTTTTAATACCCAATCCATTTTCAACTACCAAGGCCAAATTAAAATCTTTAACTCTCAAAAGAGGGAGCTAGGTCAGAAACTTTTCATAACTATTATCCCAACTGCATAAAAAGCAGTGTCCCAATTTGATCCCAGGAATACATGGATAGTTACAACTCTCCATGAAGGTCAATTCGCCCTACTGGTAAATTTTTATGTGTTTACATGCCATATATAGATAGGATGGCTGGAGTAGGAGCTCAAAAAATATAGCTGAATGGAAAAATGAACAACACAGTGTTTGGTGCCTACAGAAGAAGTCAGTGCTGTGACATTCACACTTGAAGTACAATGAGCTCCTGTGTTTCAGATGTGCTAGACTTTCACTGTTGTGAATACTAACTGAAATGAAGTGAACCAGATCAAGATTTCAAAATCTGTTTGGCAACAGGTTATAATGAGGATTTGTATGATGCTAGCTCCACATTCATCACTGCATGACTTAAGCTAATTTGATTTTACCTCCTCTTTTCTTCAGGGACAAAAAGGAGGCAACAGCATGTACCTTGAGTGATATTGTTAAGATCAAATGAGATGTTGTATGTAAAAGCTCATCCATAGTCCTGGGCACAATAAATGTTAATTCCTCATACATAAATCGGAGAAGGCAATGGCAACCCACTCCAGTACTTTTGCCTGGAGAATCTCATGGATGGAGGAGCCTGGTGGGCGGCAGTCCATGGGGTCGCTAAGAGTCGGACACGACTGAGCGACTTCAATTTCACTTTCATGCACTGGAGAAGGAAATGGCAACCCACTCCAGTATTCTTGCCTGGAGAATCCCAGGGACAGGGGAGCCTGGTGGGCTGCCATCTATGGGGTCGCAGAGTCGGACACGACTGATGCGACTTAGCAGCAGCAGCAGCACACACAAATATTTTTTATAATGGGATTTACTTCAGGAAAACCTAGCCTAAGCTAACTTGCTTTTATATAGAGCAATTCTGTCTTCTTCCTTTTAATATTATATACACAAGCATAAGTTTCTCCCTTCTATAACTATTCATTCTATAGATAGTTTAGCACTTGTGAGAGTGCCTGCTGGGCACAGTTACTAGGAAGGGAGGAGGAAGGGCAGAAATGTCAAAGGAAGCATCATTCTGCTTCCACAAGGAAATTCAAGCACATAGGCACTTGGAGAATCAAGAAGTATGTAACTGACAGACCTCAAGTATAAGTGAAAAGTAACATTATGTAATGTTAATATTAATATAAAACATAAAAGATAATAATGGTGGCAGGAGAATCAGGACACCAGGATTAAAGACAAGACAAGAGACAGTAAAACAGGAGAGAGGAAGAAATGGGAAAGATTTAAGCTATGAAAGGAGAGTATTTGTTCAGCTAACCTATCCTGCTGGTCAGAATCCAGTGCTGTCAGCAGTGCACCAGTGCTGATGCACTCGTAGAGCACCATGTTTAGGAGGAGGCTGGCGAAAACCGTTGTGTCTGATCAAAGGATCCAAATGTTAATGGATATTTACAGCCTACATTTTGAAATACATCAGGATACAGTATGTTGCATGTTCATTCATTTTAACCCAGCAACTATCTTTAACTTTTGAAGTTAATTCAAACCTAAAATCCAGAGGCTTTTGAAGTTCCCAAATCAGGAATACACAGCCCTTGGATATTTAAATCTAAATGACAAACTTTAGGAGGACCTGAGCCAAGGTGGCATTTTGCAAAGGCAATGCTTCGCTGGCCTTAACTTCAGTCAATCCTAGACTGTGTCAGGTAGTATAAGGGAATCAGAAGTGCATTTTCATCAATGTTGTGAGTGCTGTTCAAGTTGATGTGGCTTGGCTAGAAATAATGCAAATGCACTTCCACATCTACATGAACAAGGTATAAGAATCACTAGACGGTAGGCTGGCGTTTCCATTCAGCCTTGTGCTCCAACACCAACCAGATGATTCTGGGGCAGATGCCCCCTGCTACTAAACAAGTGCTGCGTATGTCTCCAGGGCACCTTTCTGGCAAGGTCCTTGTCAGAGTGCCTATAACTACAAAGAGCTGGGACTGCATTGAGCTTCATGAACAGTTTCGTGTGACCTCTTTTTTGCATGTTTGCTAATAAATGTTTTTATGGATGGCAAACCATGAATTTGTTTTTGGTATAAATACACCAACTGCCAGCAAGGTTGTCAGGGAGGGAAACCATAGAGCTCATTTCTCTCAAGCTATCAGACAATTATTCCTGTTGTCTACCAAGAAGATCCTAACAACCATGAAAAGCCAAATTGGCTTAGGAAATTCTAAACAGATGGGAAAGCACAAAGTAGCAAATATTTATTCAAATGGTTGACTAGAAATCCAGATCTCTAGGCTCCATTTAGACCACAAATTTATTCTTTGTGCCTGCCTCTGGGCTGGGTATTAGGAGCAAATATGGAAAATAAAATTTTTAACCTAAGTGGACATACGGGCTTTCTGTGTGTGTGCTCACACAAGTGCACATGTATGTGTGTTGTGTGTTGAGGGGCTCAAGACAGAAAAGAGAAAAGCTTGTGTCTGAACAATTACAATTGGTCTATTGCTTGCTATGACAATGAGGTCGTGCACTGCCTATGCTATTAAAGTATGAAATTTGGACTCCTAATACCATTTGTTGGCAGGGGGTAATGTGGACAGGAGGGGGTTAGAGAAGTGGTACCTGCCATGAGTTTTGAAGGAAAACTTGGAGCTAGCTGAGAGAATGACAAGATAGGGAGAGAATAATATATGCAAAAGCATAAATGGAAGAAAGCCCTTGAGGAATCTGAAGTACAATAAAACCCCATGATAATGCAATAACTTGAATTCAGATGCAAAGCATTGGCTCACCAGGTCATTTCACTATCCCTGCAAAACAGGCTCCTGCTTTTTACGTGGTTGAATGTTTTGGAACCCATCTGATGCTATGGCAGCATTTCTTTTAGTTCACTGAAAGCGGTTAGAATGTGAAGTATGTGGCTGTGAGTGATGGGGAGAGGCTCATGGCCAGAGATGGCACTGAAGAATGAGGTCAGGGTATGATTATAACAGGACTTAGGGTGGCATGTAACCATCTGGATATTAACCTGAAAGTAATGTTGAGTCAGAAGGATATAAAGCATGGAAACAGTGTGTAAAGATATGCATTTAGAAAAATAATTGGTGTCAGGATAAATGATGAATTGAAGGGGCTAAGACAGGGAGATGCAAACCAGATAAAAAGCTATCATAGTTAGAGCAAAGGAACAGGATGATGTTCTAAACTAAGGCAGTGAAAGTGGAAATGGAGACAAGAAAATTTCAAGAGACATTTGGAAGAAAAAACTGAGATCACGTGGTGACTAAAGGATGTGAGTGAAGAGGAAAACTGGTTACCATTTTACAACTTTGGGTGACATGAAGGATAGTAGATCCATTCCCCACATTATGAAATGGTCAGTCTGAAAGAAGGAGAAGGTAGGGAGTTTAGTAACAGATTTGTTGGACACTTTTAACTAAGCCACATTTCCTAATTACCTCTCTTTGGGTATTGCAACTGGGTTAGTCTAACATGACAAGAACCATTAGATTTCAGTAGCTAGAACTGAGTGGGATTAGATTCATTTATCATGAATTGACTGGGAGATTTGAAAACGGGGCTGTCAGAGGCTTAGTCTGGGGATATCTGTCATTACAAAAAAGTAGAATTTCAATAAATGGGAGAAGGCAAAATTTATTTCATTAAAGGAGAAGGAAACAAGAGCGAGGATGAGTGTTCTTGGAAGAAGGCTGTTAACTCCTAGTTATGGTCCTGCCTTTGTTGTTGATCATGCTGAACAACGTTGGTGATGGAACACAGAGGCTCTCAAATGAGCAAATGGGAATTTGGTGCTTCGGGGGAAACTTCAATGGTGCGCTAATGTAATCATTCCATAAAGCATTGGTATATCCATCCATCCAATAAATATTTATTGAATATTTGCTAAGAGCCATACATACTCAAAGAGTTGAGAGAGTTTAGACAAATTTTAAAAGAAAAACAACAACAAATCTTGGTCAGAACACTCAAAGATGCAAACCTCCATTCTATACAGAATCCAGAGATATGACAGGAATAATTATAATGAATTAACACCTACTCAGGGTTGACTGGGGCTTCCCCAGTGGCTCAGTGGCTAAAGAATCTGCCTGCCAATGCAGGAGACAAACAGGAAATGCAGGTTTGATACCTGGATCTGGAAAATCCCCTGGAGGAGGAAAATCCCCTGGAGGAGGAAATGTCAACTTACTCCAGTATTCTCACCTGAAAAAATCCCATGGGCAAAGGAGCCTGACAGGCTACAGTCCACAAGGTCACAAAGAGTCAGACATGACTGAGCGACTAAGCACAAACTCTGGTTTGACTGAACTGTTTTTAGCTATGGCTCGCATTTTTTGTTTTTTCTCAAGGCTTACTTATGTTCAAATAAACTCCTTATAAACCATATATATATATATTGCTTATTTTTTCATGATACTCATATTCCTTCTTCTAAGGATGGGAAACGAGCATGTTGAGAGGAGAAGAGTGACTGCTATTACTCTAAAACTATTAGGAATCTTTATGTTTAAGAAAATCAAGACAAATAATAGCAAAAATATGATAGTAAAACAAAGACTCCCTTTTACAGATCAGTGTGCAGGCCAGAAAGCCTCCAAATATTTCTGCTCTCAGAAAATATTTTTTCATCAATTTAATTCCATGTGATTGCTGTCTAGGGCCTACTGGAGGGAGTAGAATCCTTTCAAATGTTGGTTCTAGTAAAATGTACTTGGCTTCACAACTATAAACAGTTGATGCAGCAATCTTTATTGCCTCCAGCTTTAAAGTACAGACTCAAAAAGAGAAAAGTTCCGTTAATAGTGATTGTCGCTAAACATTACAGGACAAATCTCACATTAAGAGGATTTTTATCCAGTGTGCTTTTCTTGGAACAGTTTCACATATATGATCTAGTACATAAATATAGAAACCAATGGACAAGTTATATTCTTTCTCAGATCTTAGGATAATTTAGAATGGCAGAACTAAGATAAGAACCATTGATTCCTTCTTTGTCTCAAACGCTGGATCAATGATTCTTACAGCATGGACTGTAACAAATAAGTAGTGTCATGTGGATAGTAAACAACTGATATTTTCATAGCTCTAGCCTGTGTCTTAATTTTTTCCCCAGTAGCAACATTATATGTATAACAAACGCATCATGGAACCTGAGTTCAAGTCTGAAGCTCTTCCATTTAACAGCAGTCTAAACTTGGGAAAGTCATCTAATCATAATAATCTTTTCTAGAGCATTTACTGCATACTTCTATAGACTGTAGGCATCCTTCTCTATAATATCACAAAATATCTTATGACATGCTATCATATTAGATGTGCTATATTAACTCCCCCCAAAATGCTCTGAGGTAGATACTATGATTATCCCAATTTCCAGATGAAGAGATAGACTCAGAGAAGTTAAGTGATTTCTCAAGGTCAAACTGTAACTTGAATTGAGCACCCCGAACAAAGGTCGGTAGGCTCTATTTGCAATTCTGAGAATTTTTATTTTCTCATCTGTAAACTAGAAGTCATAGTTGTGAATCTCTCAGGATTTTCACAAAAATTATTATAAAACACAATATTACTTTTAAAAGGGATTACTGTTATAGTTGTTCTATTCTCTGATTCCCAGATTGAAAGATAGGGGACTGCTTTTTTCCTTTGTCCCCCAAATTCCATCCCTCCTCCCACATCCTACTGACCCATTCTTCCTAATATCCTCAAGAGTTATTCATTCTTCTCCATTCCTGTTTCTCCAACTGTGCAAGTGAGAGTGCTCATCACTTCTTATAACTTTGGTAACTGTGTGGTTATTTTTCTTACTCCAGCTTTCCTCACCCTGATCTAGTCTTCCCACACTATCTGATTAATATACACAAAGCACCATATTTCCGTTACCATGTGTCACTCTTTACTGCTTATTAGCTAAAGACATCCTAATATCGTCACCTTGATATTTGGAACTCTGGGTCCGTTGGTCTTATATTATGTATTCAAACTCATTTCTCAGTAGAATCTAATGGAATTGGGAAGGGACATTACCTGTCATGTGTGAAGCCTTGCTCTCATGTGGTGGAAAAGACAGACTTAAGCACAGACCTCATGAAAGGGAGACCGGGACCCACACCAAATAAATACACACATAGTAAATTACAATGATAAAGAAAAAATGGTGTGAGGGTGAAGACTAACCTAGTATAGAGGTTCAGGGAAATTTCCCTGAAACAAAATAAGACCACTCGTCTTCCATTCCCCACCACCATGAACTTAGTTCTTCTCTTCCTCCCCTTCTGATCCTTTCCATGCAAATCCAACTATCCTATTAGTCTTCCTCAGAATGCAACTTAAGTCCTACTTACAATATTAAGCTTTGCTAACTTCTCCAGCCTCCAAAGATGGAACTTTTTAACAAATCCTCATGCATTTGTGGTTCTTCATTCCTGCTGTCTGTTGATAATGCAATAGATTATGGGTTTCAGGGTGAGGTATGGGTGACTAAACAACGAACGGCTCCCACAACTTGATCGCAGATGTTTTTATCTAAAAACCCCATGTTCTTCTCCTCTAGATTCCACAAAGAGTTATAATAAATGAGGGACTGTTTAATGAATAGCTGAATATTCAGGAGTTATACACAGCCAGATTTCTAAAATCTAAGTAACAAAATGTTCTAATACATTAAGTAACCTTCCTAATGTTTGAGATTAAGCTAATCCCACTCTTGCTCATTTGCTTTAGGTTTTATTTGAGTTTAAAATTGATACTCTTTGTATTAACATTGCAGAAAATCTGACGACCTATTGTTCTGGAGGTTTGGCTACATTACCTAATGTTAACACAGAATTTATAATAACCCCAAAACTGAGCCAGCATAGGAAATTCATTGGTCCCTATCGTTTACTCTCCAGATAATATATTTAGTGCTAAATTCCCACAAAAAAAAAACTAAAGATAATTCACGAAAATAAAGAACTTAAGTTTCAGCCCTTGGCATGTTGCTGAGAGGAATGTAATCCATGTAACAAAGCTCTGTGGGTTTTTCCCCTGGTTTCCAGAGCTCTGCTTAGCATGAAATCTTGTTGTTATTTGTTGTTGCTAAATCATGTCTGACTTTTTGTGACCCCAAGGACTGCAGCCGGCCAGGCTCCTCTGTCCATGGGGTTTCCAGGCAAGAACACTGGAGTGGGTTGCCATTTCTTTCTTCAGGGGATCTTCCTGGTGAGGAATCAAACTCTTGTCTCCTGCATTGGCAGGTGGATTCTTTACCAGTTAGCCACCAGGGAAGTCGAGCATGCAATCTTAAAAACAGCTAATTGAAAGTAACAGGATTCAGTGGAGGTGGGTGAAGTTTTCAATGGACATTGAGTTCAATTTTGGTACAAAATTTTGCCACAGTATATAGTGTTAGAGTTCTGTAGAGAGGTGTATGAGGGCTTAGATATGCCTTGTTCTGGGATTCATTTGTTTCCTTTGTCTGTGGGTTAAGTATCAAAGCATAGTACTATTCATAGAAGAGGAATTCTAGTTGAACCACACTTATTTCTCCCCTCTAATCTACCTTCACTCTTAAAAGACTGTATCCAAAATATTGGCACAATGATACAAAGTTCATTCTACGCAGAATCCTGGAGTTCCATATCTCCTATAATTTTTATATCTATAATAACTCCTACCCTTTATACAAGATGTCCTTTCAACGAATATGATGAAATAATAACCTGCACAAGAAACAAGCATTTTGACCTGTACTCCCCAGTCTCCCTTTAACTTGTAAATAAATCTGAATGGATTTCTTCATATCTGAAGTCTTCATGTATTAGTGTACCAAATTTGTTCATTCGTTCAACAAATCTTTGTTGGGTAACTACTAAATGCCCTGCAGTATTCCAGAGAGTGATTCTGTTAGCTATGCCAACAGCAAAGTGAGTGTTTCTAATAGAGATGAGTGATTCTGTTTGACAGATAGCAAGGTGAGTAGAAAGAGAAACTGGGTAGTAAGGTCGAATTACATCTTGGCTTCAACACTTACTTAGTGAGATCTGTCACTGAAACGTTTGAAAATGAGTATCTTCATCTACAAAGCAGCAACAGTTCAAAAAATATTTAATGAAGCTTCCATGTGCGGACATCTGTGCCAGGTGCAAGGAATGCAGTATGGCCTCGAGCAGGCGAGGGCTCTGCCATAATGGGGCTGGATATTTCAAGCATGTCTAGTGCGTGTTATTATTGCACCACTGGCTCTTGCTATTCCATGTGATGGTTTTTAAATGTGTTCACAGAATATTTGACACTCTTTCCTCTGAAAGGCAGAATCTAATTCCTTTGCCCCTGCATATGTGTCAGACTTAGTGACTTGTTTCTAATGAATAGAACATGGTAGATAATATTCTTTGAGGCTTCCCAGGGTAGGTAACAAAAAGGACAGCTTTCACTTGACTGTCTCTTGCATCGCTTGGTCTGGTGGAGTAGCTGCCATGTCAAGAGGACACTGAAACAACTTACAGACAGAGGCTGAGGCTCCTCATCAACAGCTGGTATCAACCTGTTAGTCAGGTAAGCAATCTACCTGAAAAACAGACATTCCAGCCCTGGTCAAGGTGTCATGTGAAGGCAACCCTAGCCAAATTTTAACTGCAGACTCATGACAGACTCAAAGCTAAAACTGCACAGTTAAGTAGTAACCAAATTTCTGACCCACAGGAACTAGAACCCATAGGAACTAGAAGATAACAATTGTTAGCTATTTGATTTCCCCGGTGGTTCAGTGGTAAAGAATCCACCTTGCAGTGTAGGAGAAACGAGTTTGAATCCCTGGTCTGGGATGACTTCCCATGCTATGAGGCAACTAAGCCCGTGCATCCAACTACTGAGCCACACTCTGGAGTCTGTGAGCTGCAACTTCTGAAGTCCCCGTGCCCTAAAGCCCATGTTCTGCAACAAGAGAAACCACTACAATGAGAAGCCCTTAGCCCTGGCACCACAACAAGGGGTTAGCCCCTGTTTGCTGCACCTAGAGAAAGCCTGTGCGCAGCAGCAAAGACTGAACACAGCCAATAAATAAATAAAAAAAAATTTTTACTGCTGTTGCCACTAAGTTTTGGGAAGTAATTTGTTATAGATAACTAATACAGCCTGTGATAGAAACACCTGGACGAAGATAAACAATTATAGCAGAAAATCTTTCAAACTTCCCTTAGGTGAACCTTTTGTGTTGGAAAAAGAAAAATTAAATACCTCCTCACAATCTCCTGATAGCTCAGTTGATAAAGAACCTGCCTGCAATACAGGAGACCCCTCTTTGATTCCCAAGTCCGCAAGATCTGCTGGAGAAGGGATAGGCTACCCACTCCAGTATTCTTGAGGTTCCCTTATGGCTCAGCTGGTAAAGAATCCACCTGCAATGCAGGAGACCTGGGTTCTATCCCTGGGTTGGGAAGATCCCCTGGAGAAGAGAAAGGCTACCCACTCCAGGATTCTGGCCTAGAGAATTCATTCCACAGACTATATAGTCCATGGGGTCATAAAGAGTCAGACACGACTGAGTGATTTTCACTTTCACAAGGCTTCTGTTACTACAGAAGAAGATCCAAACTCCTAAGTCTAGTATTAAAAAAACATATATTATTGTTGGATAATCAACAAGGACTACTGCCTAGCACATGGAACTCTGCTCAATGTTATGTGGCAGGCTGGATGGGAGGGGAGTTTGGAGAAGAACAGATATATGTATATGTATGGCTGGGCTTCCCAGGTGGTACAGTGATAAAAGAATCTGCCTGTCAGTGCAAGAGATGCAGGAGATGCAGGTTCTATCCCTGGTTCAGAAAGGTCCCCTGGAATAGGACAGGGGAGCCTGGAAGGCTACAGTCCATGGGGTCTCAAAGAGTTGAATGGGAATAAATGACTGGGAATGAATGGGAGCATGCATATGTATGGCTGAGTCCCTTTGCTGTTCCTCTGAAACTATCATAGCATTATTAATTTAATATACTCAATACAAAATAAAAAGTTATTTTAAAAAAAAAGAGTTAGGTGTGAACCAGGAAAATTTGAATGTTAAAAGAAAAACAAACAAACAAACCACAAACATTACATGATTGAATGACTCCCAACTTGATCTCCTCTACTCTTTAGCACTCTCTACTTTGGCCAAGTCAGTCAGTCTTAAAGGAAATCAACCCTGAATACTCATTGGAAGGACTGATGCTGACTCCAATACTTTGGCCACCTGATGTGAACAGCTGGTTCATTAGAAAAGACCCTGATGCTGGGAAAGATTGAGGGCAGAAGAAGAGGATGACAAAGGATGAGATGACTGGATGGCATCACTGACTCAATGAACATGAACTTGGGTAAACTTTGGGAGATGGTGAGGGACAGGGAAGCCTGGCTTGCTACAGTCTATAGAGTTGTAAAGAATTGGACAAGATTGGCGACTGAACAACAACAACCTAATTGTTACAAATGTAGGCATGCCATGTAGAATATGAATCTCCAGAAGCATTTTTGTATCATCTCTACAGAAGACAGCAATTCTAAAACAAAGAAACTATTTTTTGGAAAGTTTTCTCATTCTCTTAATATCTATGAAACTAGCAGCACAGTGATGCAGTATTAGAGTGTGAAGCACTTGTTTAAGTGAAACTGGATTCCCCAGGGTATGTAATTTAACCATGAAACCATCTTGGAGAAACACCTGTGCACAAAACTTCAGGAAATTATGAGTACTTCATTCCTTAGTCACCAATCAGACAGTACTCTCTGAGATGAGGCCTTCTCCTCACCTGTCCTGAAAATGCTGCCTTCAACATGAGACGTGAAAAAATGGTAAACCTATGGACATCTTTAGGATTACAGTAAGAGATTCAGTGCTAAAATGAGGCAGAAAACTCTGGGAATGGCTGCAAGATAACTGAGGGTGAAAGCAGATTCTTCTTTAAGATTACACAAAGAATTAAATTCATTCCTTGATTCACTTTAGTAGTAGGGAGCTAGTAGAAAATGCAACTGGCTTAAAATAAGAAAAGATAAAAAGAAAGGAAAAGATAGCTCTCAAACACTGGATTGCATAAGAATCATCTAAGGAGTTCCTTAAACTGTCAGGTCCTCAACACCACCCCCAGACACCACATTCAGCACCTCATCATCTCCACCACCTTCTCCATCACCATCACAACGTGACAATTCAGAAAGCCTAGAGTCAAACCCCTGAAATCTACATCTTTCATCAAGTGTATTTAGATGATTTTGATTAAGGTAGAGTGGTTAAGGGTATCTGTTTGCAAATCATGAAGGTAGAGAAAAGATAAGAAGAAAAAAGATTGCCAGTATTGTTATTCCTATATCATTTTCTCTTTAGCTACAATTCCACTCCCCAGAGTGGCCCTAAATCATGTTAGTCTCATCTGGACAGTATGAAATTACAGGATTATAGCTAGTTGTGCATGGAAAATCTCCATATTATAAAGAGTGGTGGTGGTGGTTTAGTTGCTCAGTCATGTCCGACTCTTCGATCCCATGGACCATCTAAAGAATTCTGGATTTGAAAATCTGGGAAGAAAGTGAGGAATTGAAGGATGGGGTGTTTAAAAATTTACCATTTCCAGGGCAATCAAGAGATCATGAAAATGAAAAATGAAATGCAAGTTTTAAAACCAGAGCTCTGTGCTCGAACCACTTACCAATTTCTACTAAAGCATCTTTCATCTGTTGCAGGAGCTTTTTCCAAAATGTTATCTGATCCCAATGTTCAGATTTTAGTTGTGTGTACATGTTTGTGTTACATGCATAGAAAAAGTATGAGAAAAAGTGCACTGAAATGTTAACAATGGTTATCTTTAGAAGGAAACTTACGTGGAACTTCTGAGACATTACTACTTATGTTACTAAACTTTTAAATAGTAAGTGTGTATTTTTATTGTCAGAAAAAATATATATATTTAAACAAAAGTAATGTACTAAAAAGTTCACCCTCTTCAAAATAATGTCCAATATTTTTAATATTGATCAAAAAGCCTCATCTCCCAATGTTTGCAATAAACATTCTCTTTTTTCAGACAAAGCAAACTCCAAATTCCTGGCACATCTAACTCTTTCATGTCCTGTGCCCTCACTCATGTTGACCACTCTCTGTTAGGAATGCAGAGACACTGTCTAGCTGACAAACTCCTACTCATTACTCAAGAGCCACGGTAAGACATTGGGTCTTCTTGTGAAGCCTTTCCTGATACCCCAGACAGTGCTATATGAGCAACACGGGAGCCTAAGGTGAAAGAAGAAGCAGTAATATTGATCTTGATTTTATTTAAAATCTTGGTATTTTGTATGCAGAATTTTTAAATTAATTGATATTTTAGAATATAAAATATGACTGAACTTGATTACTGAGTTTTTGTTAATCCTTCCAATTTTGCCTTGGATATGCTTCCTTGTAGCCCCAGCCTTGGTTCCAGGTAAAATTTTCTGGACTCCATCTTCTCTTCTGCTTCTGGTCTTGGTCCTACTTCCACTGTGGAATTTATTGCATTTATAGTTATTGATTATAATTCCTGATGTATAGTCTGGTGTAGACTTTTTGCTCTGAGTCCTCATGATGTTCGGGATCAGCACAGACATAAGAGATGACGTTTTACATATGTGACAATAATAAGAATAAATGTGTGGTACATATACACAATGGAATATTACTCAGCATTAAAAAAAAATAATTTGAATCAGTTCTACTCAGATGGACGAAACTGGAGCCCATTATCCAGAGTGAAGTAAGCCAGAAGCAAAAACAACAATACCGTATATTAACGCATATATATGGAATTTAGAAAGACGGTAACGAGAACCCAGCATGCGAGACAGCAAAAGGAACGCAGATGTATAGAATAGACTCGTGGACTCTGTGGATGAGGGTAAGGGTGGGATGATATGGGAGAATGGCATTGAAACATGTTAATTATCATATGTCTAATCAATCGCCAGCCCAGGATTGATGCTCTGGGCTGGTGCATCGAGATTTCCCGGGGGGAGGGAGGAGGGAGGGAGGAGGGAGGGGGGGTCTGGAGGGGGAGCATATGTAAACCCATGGTGATATCATGTCACTGTATGGCAAAACTAATAAAAAAAAAAAAAAGAATAAATGTGAAACTTTAATTAGCTCTTAAATTTTCTGAGCTAGTTTATTTATCAGTCAAATAATGAGAGGCTAGATTGTCTCAATGATACTCAATTATTGATATTATACTGTCTATATATTAAAAATATAAACAATATTTTATATCATAAATAATATAAAAATAATATCCAACACTACTGTAGTTCTTATTATGTCCCAGGAACTTTTCTAAGTATTTAACAAGTATTAATTCATTTAATTCTCACAACTCTGTGAAGTAGGTGCTATCATTAACTTTAGTATACAGATATGGAAAATGAGGCTCCAAGTATCCAAGAGATTTACCCAAAGCTTGTGTTTGAATCCAGACAGTTTGGATCTCTAGTCTGTGCTCTAAGCCCCTACACTGCCTCTCACAATAGTAATGATTTTATATATAAGCATAAATATGTAAATATATAATCGAAATATTTTATTTTTTAAATGTCAAAATACTATAAGTCACTCTAATTCTAACCCACAACGAAATTCTAACTGACCTGAGACAAGCCAATATTGTATGCCATGACATTTCTTCCATGAGAGATACTTTCACTCTAAAAATACATTGGTTCATTTATCTAAGCAAAGAACATGATATGACCTAATCAAAGAGAATGAGAAAATTTTGAATAGTGAGAGTAGTATAAAAATGAATAAGGTTTGGTAAGCCAGGTTTCCTGGGTGGTGTTTAAAGGAAGGTTTAATAAAGCAGTCACTTAGGAAAACACACAGTCAGCCAACCATGAAGCCAGACCCTCACCTGTGAGCCTGTGTGTGGGCTTGATACACTCTGACAAGTGCCAACAATTGGCTGAAATCACTTCCTTAAATCAGGCTCTGAGCTTCAAGGGTATAATGGAAACATCAACTGATAGTAGTCACCTTGGCAAATGACATTACTATACTTGTAAGAATTTTATAAGAAATAATTTGTTTATTTGTATTTATCATACAGGCTTGGATATTAGAGGTTCCTATGTGATCATAATAGGAACTCCTCTGGTCTAGAAGAAAAGGGAAAAGGAGTGAAAAAGAAGACATGTGGTTCCTAGAGCCACTTTTCAGTGAGGCAGTAACTCTGGGAAGCTTGTCAGGTGAATCATCAAAAGTAGAGATGATGTGAAATGACCAGAAAAAAAAATCTCCTGCTTACCTCCTCCACTGTGCAATCAACAGCTATTCTTTACTCTATCTTTCTACTTGTTAAATTAAGTGTTATTGTACTTGAAGGTATTTCCAGTTCTCTGGTGCAACTCTGGGTACCAAGCCTAACAGGGGATTAGTTGAGAAATCCTTTTGTCATGTTATGTAGCATTAGGGTGTGTATCTGCACTGTGTGAGAGACTGGCAGAATTCCAAGTCAGAGAGATGGGCCACTGCCAGCAGCAGCTGTGGCCGGCCTTGTGCAGAGTGCTGGGGTCGTGTTCATGGCCCCCTTCCTTCTGCTCCATTCGACCTGCCCGAATACCAGAGGAAGCACAGTCCCAGTCTAATCCCAGACTCAGTGTCTATGAATTTCACAGAATTTATCTCCGTTTTACCATCTAAAGGGTCAGTAATGTTTCCAAAAAAAGTTAACTACTGAAGATGGAAGAAGTAAATGACAGGACTCTGGCTTTAAAATTCAAAAACTGTTCCAACATTTTACGGAACTTAGGCAAGAAGCAGACTGCAAATCTCTCCCACACAAAAATCTCTCGTATGCATTCACAAGGACTTATTAATTCGTGAGGGAAATTCCCAGGTGAATCTATGTGGGGAGGAGTGACAGAGCTTTATATCTATTTTCTTTTCCTAATATAACCATATAGACATTTTTGATAGTACAGTCATATTTATTTGGATCAGAGAAGTAAAAATCAAACCCTAAACAAGTTAACTTCTTGTCCTTCACCCACCTGATTTACACTGGTAATTTTTTATTATTAACCATCTCTGGGTGAGTTTTGTAATCCAATCATCCATATCAATTTTTCAAACTATCAAATTCTGACCAATATATTGCACTCCTATTTTGTTCCCTATGTTGGGAATTATGCTGTATCTGAGAAGAATTTGAAGTTACGATATGATTTCTGCTATACACGTACTATCTGTCCAATGAGTCAAGATTAAGCATACATCATTCAAAAACTACTACTAACTAATACATTCACAAGAAAGACATAAAGGAGAAATAGCTGTAGTGTGAATGATCAGGAAGGCTAGAGTAGGCCATAAATGGGAGCTTGTCATTTAATAGATGATGAGGAGGAGCTATGAACATGGGACATGTGGAAGACTTTCAGACATGGTTTCTTTAGGCATATGTAATACACTGCCCAACAGAAAAAACAGGAAGCTGGATGAATCCTAGTTATGAAGGTCTTGAAAGTAAGACAAAGAGTTGAAACTTGGTTGACCTGAAGAATGTTTTAGGGATATATCTGATGACAAAATGTGGGATGTATCCCCCTAAAACAAAACAAAAAACACACACAAAAAAACCTTTTGAAGAAATCCAGGCATGAAGCAATGAGATCTTGAACCAAAGGGTGGCAGGAAGGATGGAAGGGAAGGGATAATTCCAGGATGCATTTCACAAGATGGGTTTTGAATTGAAGGATAGTGGTTTGGGGAGGTGAAGTAAAGGGAGGAGTCAAGATGACTCAGATGGTTCTAACCAGAGAGACGGCCTAGTGTGACTGGCACACCTGAGCATGGAGAAATTGGATGAGGCAAGCCTCAGCAGAAGATGAATGATGACGAGTTATGAGCTTCCCAGAACAAAGCCTACATTAATTTCAACCAATCAACATAGAAAAGCATATTGTTTACTGTAGGTCCCTCAACTATTACTATTAAATCATGAGTGTTATGGGGAGCAGGATACACCCTGGAATTCTGTCCTCATGCACTTATCTTTATTTCCATAAAAACACGCCACACAAAAAGTCAGCAGCAAGAACAGGGCCAGATAAAAACCTCACTTCCTTGGCTTTCACAGCCTTCATCAGTGAGAGCCCTCATAAGCTCTTTCCGCTTACCAATTCAGATCCCAAAGGTATAACAACACGCATGGATCCCACAAACTGCCGATTAATCAGTAATTCCGGTCTTTCTTCTCACATTTTTTTCCTAGAGCCATTGACAAATTGAGTTCACTTTTACAACCATGTTCTATCTCTGATAGTACTAACAGGCGGCATGAAGAAGAAAATGGAGAGGTGGTAAACTTGAATGAGTCAAACTTCAGGATTGCCATTGTCAGCCTTTGTAACCTGGAAAAACCCACTGTGTGGGTTGGGAGAGGGGAGGGAACTGTAGTTAAAATCAAGGCTCAGGCACATAGTAACTATGTGAACATTAGTAAATTACTTAACATTTCTATGCCTTGGTTATCTTTAAAATAGGAGTAGTCATATTCAAGGAGATGATATAAGTATTAATTCAGGAAATATATGCAAAGAACTTAGCAAAGTGCCTGCTGATGGTCAAGCTGTCAGTAAAAGTTTACTCTAATTATTATTTTTTATCATATTCATGAAGGAAAAAGGTATGCTTTGGAAGCCAAAAGACATGCTAGGAATGATGACCTTGCATTTACCCAAAGCTACTGAGTCACATCGGGATGGATGGAATCAATATCACCCTGTGACAAGTTTGGATATCATTCCAGTTGGCACTATCCCTTGCCTTCCAACAGTCCCTGTTTCCAGATGTGGGATGGATTTGGCTTCTTCTCTTCTGAGGGGGCAGGGATATTAGAAAGTGGTAGTCTTGACACAGTGGGTGTTTCATTCATCTCATGATCATATTTGTAGAATTTCCACTATGCTTTTAGTGATATTTCCACTAGAAAAATACTGCTTTTCATTAACATCATAAAAATGTGACTTCTTGTTGGCAAGACTACGTTTTTTTTGGAGACCACTTGTCTCACTATGGCAGGGTCTTACTACTCTTGAAATGCAGTCGGCTCCTCACTGATGAGGCACTGTGTGCCTGCCCTTTCATGAAAATGTACGTATTAAAGGGAGACAGAAGTAACTCACTTTGAGTTAGCCCAAATGGGATTTGGGAGTTTGGTTTGGTTTGGTTTGCTTTTGCTCCCTAAGCATAACACTTTGGCTTTAATGCTTGCCTCTTGACAAGCCACTGCCTGTAGCGATTATGAGAGGCTGGAGCTATTTCAAACTTGGCGCCTTAGCCCATTTCTTCTCCATGGGAACGAGAAGCATCTGGGACTCCTGCCAGCCTATAGCAAATTTCCTTTACTTGGAACTTATTATTTGCAGGGGCTAGTTACCTAAGCTGTTGGTGGCAACACGAAAGGGAGTAAGTGAAGGCAGATGATGCTGAAAGTCGGCGTTTTGCCGCCGTCTGGCGATCACCATGGCAGCGACCGCAGCAGCTCCCTTACTAGGAGGAAACCCAGTCTTCTCCAGAGCCCTCAGTCAGAAAGACTGTGAAGGGGGTCTTTTGAGTTGATGATGTATTTATTCCGAATGATTTATCAGTCCTACATATCTGCCTGGCTAACCTGGGAGCAGAAGGTGCCCACGGGATGACAACTCCCATTTTCACCATAGCTGAGTTTCAACTGGGGTGTAGTCTGGAGTCTCATCCTCATTTCTCTATTGCCCAACTAGTCCTCAAGAAGTCACTGTCGCCCAAAGAGGATTTTTAACCTGTTAAGCAGGAGCTGATTTCCGTGATGCTGAAACTGCAATGATTCACGCAGAATTTGTCAAACAGAGGCAGCATTTCACACTGAAAACTATACATACCTTGGAATCTTCCTCTTGCCCATATTTTTATATTTCATGATAGATATGGAGAAGGAATTTATATCCCTAACTTCTAATTTTTAGTCTACTTTTGTAAAATCTAACTAACTGAAACATTAAGAATTAGTACTGACTACTAGATGTAAGAAATGTCAGTCCACAAGCTTAAAACTGTATTCTGGAACCAGACTGTCTGGGTTCAAATTCTGACACCACCACTTATTAACCGTGCAATCTTGGATAAGTTACTTCATCACTCTGTGCCTTGGTTTTCTTGACTGTGAAATGAATGACACAGCCATTACACAGTAGAAGATCAGGAAGTATTTGACATGATTATTGTTAGCTCATTTTAATCTTTTGGTATAGTAGATGTAAGAAACAAAGAAAAGCAACAGTTTTTAAAAAACAGAATTACAAAACCTAAATCCAAACTGTCATTTTCAAGTTATTCCCTCTCTATCACAAGGGAGGGGGAAAAAAGTAGCTGCATCTATACCTGTTTTAGATTCTCTACATTATTCTACAGAATAGTACCTCCAATGATAAAATTACATTTTGTACTCTATTGATTATAGGGTGAGCTGAAATCTTGGACATACTTTACATTTGAATCTTATGTATAAGAAGATAAAATACCACAGAAATCTCCTGGAAAATGATTTAGTAAAAGTAGTTTTTAATGCCTTTCTCTGTTATTGCACATGACTGAATTTTGGCAAATTAAAATATCCTTGGGTCCCAGTGATCTCATCTGTAAATTGAGAGGGTCCCATTCAGTTCTAATAACAAACCAATTGACCATTTTCTAGACTTAGTCTTATAAGGTCTGAGAGACCAATAAAAATACTTTTAATGTTTCAATTTTTCTATAATTTTGTTCCCTCCTCCCCACAATCACCTCAAAACCAGTTGTCATTAGAGTATGATAACAGGTTCATAGTTAAAAATTGTTATTCATTTCCTTTCGGACTGTGTGTTTTGCAGAGCCTTTTATTTGGTCTATGAAGCACTTGTCACATAGTTTCTTTTCAAGCTTTTCTTCATAATTTAGTGGGACAATAAGAGCTCTCCATGATTTTCCCCTATGAATCTCTGAATCCTATTGGTGGTGGTGGTGGTTTAGTTGCTAACTCGTGTCTGGCTCTTGCGACCCCGTGGTCTGTAGGCTTCTCTGTCCATGGGATTTTCCAGGCAAGAATATTGAAGTGAGTTGTCATTTCCTTTTCCACTAAATCCTACTGTGCTGTGCTTAGTCACTAAGTTGTATCTGACTCTTTGCGACCCCATGGACTGCAGCCTGCCAGGCTCCTCTGTCCGTGGGGATTCTCAGGCTGCCATGCTCTCTTCCAGGGGATCAAACTCAGATCTCCCACATTGCAGGCAGATTCTTTACTGTCTGAGCCTCCAGGGAAGCCCTTCCAACAGTATGCAATGGAAGTAATCTGTTATTAAGAACTAATATATGTACAATATGAAGAAAATGAAATTATAATGTTTTTATAAACAACTTAATAAAATCTCATCAATAACTCTATATAACAATTTATGCAAAAGTCCTTTAGAAATGATTAGGTGCAATTCAAATGTAAAGAATTATTTATTCTAGCACCAAGAGTTTAAATGGTTCACACTAACTGAATCAATATTTTCTTCTGAATTATCATATTGTGTATGATTCAACTAGATTCCACCATGGCTCTCATCTTACTTAAGACCAGGTGATTGAAAAGCACTGTGCTTATTTTTTAAAGCCACCAGCTCATTATTCTCTTTACAAATAATTCAGCACAGTGTTCTTTTATTTGGTGAGTTACTATAATTTATCTGAAATGCAATTTGATTTCTCAGAAATCTTATTTTAGGAGATGGCTGCTTTGTGAAACATGAGACATTTAACTTGACTTTACTCCTCTCCAAGAAACTGACTGCAAAGTTTAAAAACAAAAGTAAGAACAACCTTGGTCAAATTTGAGGGGTTAAAAGCTCATCCTGCTCAATTCTGAAGACTTTCCTGAATCTCTTCCACATTTCATCCAAGGCCCAAAAGAAATCATGAACTGAATTGGGCACTGTACCAGTTTTATAACTTGGTAATTACTAAATGTAACTAACCAACATTAATTGGGAAACAATTTTCTTTTAAACTAAATGTTTTGATACATATGCACCATTCAAATATTAGCCCAGAAGAGAGATGAGATTTTTATAACACTCTGGATTTCATCATTCAGTTGATTAAATTCCAGTCTATGGCTTCTCCTATGATACAAAAGTAAAGGATGATCTAGCTTGAGATGGCTGCCTGTTTGCATTGCACACAACATGGTGATATTTATAAGTTATCTGTGACAAGTGATAAGTGATTTAAAACTTTATAGTTAAAGATGAAAATATATTCTGGCTTCTACATAGTCTATTTTTCTAGATGAACAGTACAGGCTCAACTTCTTACTCTTTTAATTCAAAAGACTGAGGGAAAGACATATTAAGTATTTATACAAATATTGATATTTCCAATTGGAAAAATTAATCAAAAAATGAATTTTAGAATAAAGCACTAAAGTGGTAGCAAAATAAAATTTAACCAGAATCCAAAAGTTAAAGAAATAAACAAATCTCATTTACTTACAAGTTGGCTTTGGTCTTGGAGGAAATTTGGTCCGGGTAATAGCCAAAATTATGAAAATCATAACTGGCCATAAAATCAAGACAAGTGTCCAAAGCTGCAAAGTAATGACAGAAAAAATGTTAATTATATTGCTAAACCAAAACACCTGACAACAAGTACATTATTCTACAAAATTCCAATGCAAGCTAGATATTTGCTTATAAATGTTATTAATAAGAAAGGAATGAGATTTTTAAAAATGTAAGAGACCTTGAAATAAATGCAAGAAGGAATTTTCTAGGTTTAAAACCTTAAAATGATCTTCTGAAGCCCGCTTTCCAATGACCTTTCTTAACTACCCCAAGAATGATGATCTTAAAAGTCAAGTATGATCAGGAAATTCCTAACTTAAAAATCTTTTGGAGCTTCCCAGTTGTTTGTTGAATAAGGCTTAACATGCTATACAGGGCATACAAAACCCAACCTAATTTCAACCAAGACATATCTTACCACTTCCAGTATTAGCATGCTATGCTCAGGCATCAAGATTAGTTTGTGACATTGGATAAATGACTCAACAAACACTGCTGAACAAGTGAATGAATGAATGATTGCTCAGCCACCAGGGAAGCCCTCAATGAATGTATATTACATTAAAATTTCTGTTAGAGATTTTTACTGTAAGACACTTCAGGAGCTGCTTTCCTCCCCATGTAAACATGATTCAGGTCATAAGACACCATCAGCTTAATATTTTACATACCTATAAAGTTGGTTCCAAAGCAGTAAAAAACATGAATTCACAAGATAGCTCAGTAGGTAAAGAATCTGCCTGTAATGCAGGAGACCTGAGTTTGATCCCTAGGTTGGGAAGATGCCCTGGAGAAGGGATATGCCTCCCACTCCAGTATTCTTGGGCTTCCCTTGTGGCTAAGCTGGTGAAGAATCTGTCCTCAATATGGGAGACCTGGGTTCAATCCCTAGGTTTGGAAGATTCCCTGGAGAGTGGAAAGTCTACCCACTCCAGTATTCTGGCCTGGAGAATCCCATAGACTGTATAATCCCCAGGATCACAAAGAATCAGACACAACTGAGCAACTTCCACTTTTCTTTTCACAAGAACATTAACTGTGATATGCAAGCAGTTAGAGTGCTCAAATCAAACCACACAGAACAACCTTTGCCTGTAAGTCAAACCTGAACTATGTTTCTGATTATGCTGTCAGACGCATTTTCATTCCTCCCCCATTTTTCAGAGATGATGTGCTTCTGCCAAATCTCAATCTACTGCCTGGGACTCTTCAGTTTTCCGAAACAATCTAGACCCATTCAACTACCAATCCTTAAGTAATGTTCAACCTAAATTTTCCATGAAAATCTCCATATATCTCCATTAGCACTGACCACCTTGCAGGCAGATATGTCACCAAATTCTTAGGCTTTGGGTTTAAGAGCAGTTTTTAAAAATGAAGTAAATTGACTATCAATCCTAAGGTACTAAGTTTAACCACAACGTAAAAGCTTGCAGACAGGCTCGGAGCTATAGCAGTGTTTCTCAAGTATTAATATGCATGCAAAATCACCTAAGGATCTTGTAATCTGAATCACATAGATTCAGATTCAGTAGATTTAAGGCTGGCTAGAGGTACTGTATTTCTTTCTAACAAGCTCCAGGTAAGTGCCACTGTTGCTGCAGTCCATGGGTCACTCTTGGAATAGAGTGATTCTAAATGCATATTACCCAACTGAACTTGCAGAGCTGTTTAGTGTTGGAATATTTTTGTTGCAAAGTTCCTTTGAGCTCACTGACTGAACAGAATTCTGGGCATTTGTAAACTTGGATAGAAAAAAAGATTACATTTTTAATTTCTCCAGCTTATGACTGAAATAATATTTCCATTAATGGAAATTAATGTAGTATTTCCATTAATGATGAATGTAGACTAGGAACCACAACATTATTAGAAGCACCTGTGACCTTGCCACCTATAGAAACCACAGATATTTTCAAATCATATTAGTGCTGTTACAGATACTTCAAAGTACTGTTTATACTCATCATAGAATTACAATTAGAATTGTCATGGATTCACTTTTATTTATTTAATGCTATATAAACATATATTATCATATCATGAATTTATATTTTAATACTCAAAAACTGAATTTCTATGTAATTGGTTTTATTTGTAATGCTATTTTTTTCTTGATTTAGAAACATTATTCTTAGAAGGGCCATAGGCTTCGCCATGTTGGACAAGACATCCATAGCACAGAAGTGGTTAAGAAGCCTTGATCTGATCCAGCTCCCTTTTTCATTCCTTGGCTGCAGAAGGTTAGCATAATTAATCCAAAGTTAGATACCCAGTTGGGAAGCAGAGCAGGGGACAAGGATCTGAACACCTGATACTTAAAAAAATCATACCGCTCCGAGGAACAAATAAGAAAGTACTACAGGAAGTGTATAGGAATAACATGTGCTATGAAAATATTAGATGTGTTACTATTCTAGCCTAGTCTCTGATAGGTTAAAAAATTAGTCTATTCTTTGAAGATCCTAGATACAAGGCACCATTTTTATTCTATGTTGACTCATTTGAAAAGTAGACTATAAGGAATTCAGGCTAAAAATATTTGATGTTTGTGGATTTACTGGTTTTATATTTAAAGACATAGTTACTTTTTAAAAGATATATTGATCTGAGTAGGTTTAGTGCTCCAAAGCTACTTTTAGGAACATCTATTCATTTTCCACAGCAACTTCATGAAAATTCAGTGAGCAACTGAAATCAAATACACCAACACAAATGTACATTCACATTCAAATAAGGGACATTTGTCACAGGTTATCTTTAAGTTATCTTTTGGGTGATCTAATTTGGTGGTTTCATGAGTACGTTTCAGTAAATTCTGAGATTAATTTTAGACATGATTTAGATCCAAACAAAAATGCAATCTGTATTGGAGCAGTTTACGATAATTTAGACCCTGTTACAGGTAAAATCCACAGCAAGCTCATAAACAATGTATTATCACAAGATTTCCCCCAGGATTTTAGGTCAGAGAGGTCTGGAGAACATTTCTGCATATAGCACTATAGAAGGATAATAAATCCAAAGCCCTCCACATTGTGATCTTGGAAATGTTAAGGTTGACAAGTTAATCACAAAAGCAAGAAATAAGCAAATTTTAAATTTTCATAGCAGCAGGATTGCTTGCAACACCATTCTAAATATTATCATAAAAAACCTAGAAGCAAATGCAATGTCATGGATCTAAGTATTAAACCAATGAGCCATAACTTTGTTTGTTTGGAATAAATGCTGAAATATTGATTTTACATAAACCATACATCAGGGCTACTTGAAAACTTTGGGGAAAGTAGTTTTTAATAGTTTCATACTTTTGCTAACATTTTAATCATGTTACATGTGCCTCTATACCTTACCTCTGCTGCATTCTTGATATCTAACAGCATATGCACACTGAGTAATTTACAGTTTCTTAGTGGACCATGCCATTTGTCTCTTTTTATCTCTCCACAGTTTATTTTCTATTGATATGTTCCCTTGTGTTTTTTTTTTTCTGAAAAATTCAGTGCCCAAAATTCCTTAGGTGGAGCAAGCAAAGTCAGTCTACACTAGGACTCAGGGCACCATGGTAGCACAGTGAGGAAAGCGGGTCCCTACCAAGGTGAAGAAGATACCCACAATACAGCAGCCAGGCACTGGGGTGTCAGGACCCAAGCTGGGTAAGGAGGGTGTCTGTGCAGGGCAAGGAGCAGGTGATTGGTTTCACATAGGAAGGTTCATCGAAAGTAAGTATATCCACCATTAGAGGAACTGGGCTTCTCACTATCCAACAGGGAAACTATGAACATGGAAAAGGGGGAAACTAGAACAAACTCTGTAGTGTTGGGTTAGAAGTAAAGATATAAAGGCTATGAACTACTTACTAGTTCATGAACTAAAGCTATAAATGTGTATATAACTTAATTCTTTCTTTCCAGTCCCACAAGCAGTTTCTGCCTCATCATATAAGTTTTCTCTGTCCCAGTCCTGGGAATATCTATTTTTGTAAGAAAGACTAGCTTCTTTTAGAGTATGAGAGATAAGCGTGCTTATTGCTATCGGGCTATCACTCTTTTCCAGAAGAGAGCTATAAAATATACGTAGAATGTATATAGATACAGAGATAGTTAGATACATACATGCATACATAAATCTAAAGAAATAGATAGGCAGATCAATAGATAGAAGGGTGCCAGACATACTGCTCAGAGAATGTAGGGGACACATCAGTAAAACACAGATACCTGCTAGTGGTCAAATTTGAACATCAAATCTGACCCACTGGTCAAAATTAAACATTAAAAGACTTGATAATAAATGAGTATATCTATATCTAATTGTATAAACTAGGAATCCATGAGTTTATGTAAATATGAATAAATGTATATGGAAACAGATACATTGAAAGTTTAATGAGAAACAGAAATACATATATCGTCTCAAAGTATTTCCCCATAGAAAGTGAAATTGCTGAGTCATGTCCAACTGTTTGCAACCCCTTGGACTGTAGCCTACCAGGCTCCTCTGTCCATGGATTCTCCAAGCAAGAATACTGGAGTGGGTTGCCATTTCCTTCTCCAGGGGATCTTCCTGACCCAGGGATCGAACCTGTGTCTCCCACATTGCAGGCAGATACTTTACTCTCTGAGCCACCAAAAACTGAGCCTATAAAGTGAGACAAACTGACACCATGCACCATCTGATGTGTTGTAATATGAAGAACAGAGCATCATTCTATAGTATTCCTTTCAGAGATAAACAACCCAAGTCTCTACAAAAGGGCTTCCCTGATGTCTTAGAGGGTAAAGAATTGGTCTGCAATGTAGAAGACCTGGATTCAATCCCTGGGTTAGGAAGAACCCCTAGAGGAGGGCATGGCAACCAACTCCAGTATTCTTGCCTGGAGAATCCCCATGGCCAGAGGAGCCGGGTGGGCTACAATCCATGGGGTTACAAAGAGTTGGACATGACTGAGCAGCTAAGCACAGCTACAAAGCAACAGAAACTCTACAAAACAACTGGTCTTAGATGTTCAAAAGGTGTCAGGGTAATGAAAGTCAAGGTAAGACTACTGAACAGTCACAGATTGAAGGAAACTAAATACATGAAAACTAGATACAGAACAAGATTCTGAATCATGTCTTTTTTCTATAAAGGACATGATTGGGAGAATTGGTGATATATGAATTGGATCTAAGAATTTAGTGTACCACCAACATTCATTCAAGAAACTAAGATCATGGCATCTGGTCCCATCACTTCATGACAAATAGATGGGAAACAATACAAATAGTGACAGACTTTATTTTCTTGGGCTCCAAAATCACCGCAGATGGCAACTGCAGCCATGAAATTAAAAGAAGCTTGCTCGTCGGAAAAAAGCTATGAAAAACATAGACAGTGTATTAAATTGGAAAGACATCACTTTGCCAACAAAGGTCTGTACAGTAAAAACTCTGATTTTTCTAGTAGTCATGTATGGATGTGAAAGCTGCACCATAAAGAAGGCTGTGAAAGTAAAACTCGCTCAGTAGTATCCGACCCTTTGCAATCCCATGGACTATACAATCCATGGATTCTCTAGGCCAGAATACTGGAGTGAGTAGCTGTTCCCTTCTCCAGGAGATCTTCCCAACTCAGGGATCAAATCCAGGTCCCCCACATTGCAAGAAATTGTCTTTACCAACTGAGACACCAGGGAAGCCCAAAGAAGGCTGAGCTGAAGAATTGATGCTTTTGAATTGTGGTGTTGGAGAAGACTCTTGGGAGTCCATTGGATAGCAAGGAGATCCAACCAGTCCATCCTAAAGGAGATCAGTCCTGAATGTTCACTGGAAGGACTGAGGCTGAAGCTGAAACTCCAATACTTTGGCAACCTGATGTGAAGTACTGATTCATTGGAAAACACCTTGATGCTGGGAAATATTGAAGGCAGGAGAAGGGGGTAACAGAGGATGAGATAGTTGGATGGCATCACCAACTCAATGGACGTAAGTTTGAGCAAGTTCTGGGAAATAGTAATGGACAGAGAAGCCTGGTGTGCGGCAGTCCATGGGGTTGCAAAGAGTTAGACATGACTGAGCAACTGAAGGACAATGACTGGCTTATGTTGGAAGATGTCCTTGTTTGTGAAGTAAGCACATCAAATTATCTGAGATAATGGGGCATCAGTCTCAATGAGCTCTCAAAAATATATATATTTGTACTGTTTTTGGAACTTTAAATTTGAAATTATTTTAAAATTTTTAAAAAATTGAAATTATTTAAAAAGTAATTCCTTTTGAAAATCCAGAACCACTTTTGAAAAGAGAAGTGCACAGCAAAGGAGAAGGGACAAAGGACCAAGAAAAGAGATTAAACAAAAACAAAAACATGTTTTATACCCAAGGAATTCTATCTTTTGCATGCATATGGTAAGGTTTGGAGAATTAATGATAATTACAGGACATATTTCATTTCATCCACTCAAAATTCTAGGTTTAAATCTTAATAAATTCCTTGAATAAACCAAATGCAAATTCACTCTAAATTTTCCATTTAGTGCTGATCTGTAGTAATTTTTAACTCAATTGAATTACCTAGAAACATTTACCTCTGCATTTGCTGAGAACTATTGTTTCAAGTTTTTAAAAAACTTTCAAATCTAATTTTCTGAAAAAACACTTGGCAAAGCACATAATTTCAACTTTATGTCATTCACACTCCATTACTTTGTTAGAACCTTTTATTTTAATTATTGTTAGTCCTCCTAATTCCATATGTAGCCACCATTTTTATTATTTTCACTGAAAGTAAATAATAAAATAAGATACAGTAAACTTTCAATTACTGTATTACTATATATTTATTTATTTTAAATTTGAGAAAACTACTGTTATTTGAATGTCTGTGAATCAGATATTCACTCTCTGGTCTTAATCATGTTGTTGTTTGTTGTTCATAGGTTAAGTCCTGTCCAACTCTTTGTGACCCAAGGACTGCAGCACACCAAGATTCCCTATCCTTCACTATCTCCTGGAGCTTTCTCAAATTCATGTCCATGCCATGTGGGGCCACCCAAGACGGAAGGGTCATGGTGGAGAGGTCTGACAGAATGTGGCCCACTGAAGAAGGGAATGGCAAACCAATTCAATATTCTTGCCTTGAGAATCCCATGAACAGTATGAAAAGGCAAAAAGATAGGACACTGAAAGATGAACTCCCCAGGTTGGTAGGTGCCCAATATGCTACTGGAGATCAGTAGAGAAATAAATCCAGAAAGAATGAAGGGATAGAGCCAAAGCAAAAACAATATCCAGTTGTGGATGTGACTGGTAATAAAAGCAAGGTCTGAGGCTATAAAGAGCAATATTGCATAGGAACCTGGAATGCTGGTCCATGAATCAAGGCAAATTGGAAGTGGTCAAACAGGAGATGGCAAGAGTTAACGTCGACATTCTAAGAATCAGTGAGCTAAGATGGACTGGAATGGGTGAATTTAACTCAGATGACCATTATATCTACTACTGTGGGCAGGGATTCCTTAGAAGAAATGGAGTAGCCATCATGGTTAACAAGAGTCCAAAATGCAGAACTTGGATGCAATCTTAAAAATGACAGAATGATCTCTGTTCATTTCCAAGGCAAACCATTCAATATCACGGTAATCCAAGCCTATGCCCCAACCAGTAATGCTGAAGAAGTTAAAGTTGAATGGTTCTATGAAGACCTACAAGATCTTTTAGAACTAACACCCAAAAAAGATGTCCTTTTCATTATAGGGGACTGGAATGCAAAAGTAGGAAGTCAGGAAACACCTGGAGTAACAGGCAGATTTGGCCTTGGAGTACAGAATGAAGCAGGGCAAAGTCTAATAGAGTTTTTCCAAGGGAATGCACTGGTCACAGCAAACACACTCTTCCAACAACACAAGAGAAGACTCTACACATGGACATCACCAGATGGTCAACACTGAAATCAGATGGATTATATTCTTTGCAGCCAAAGATGGAGAAGCTCTATATAGTCAACAAAAACAAGACCAGGAGCTGACTGTGGCTCGAATCATGAACTGCTTATTGCCAAATTCAGACTTAAATTGAAGAAGGTAGGGAAAACTACTAGACCATTCAGGTATGACCTAAATCAAATCCCTTATGATTATACAGTGGAAGTGAGAAATAGATTTAAGGGACTAGATCTGATAGACAGAGTGCCTGATGAACTGTGGCTGGAGTTTTGTGACATTGTACAGGAGACAGGGATTAAGACCATCCCCAAGGAAAAGAAATGTAAAAATGCAAAATGGCTGTCTGAGGAGGCCTTACAAATAGCTGTGAAAAGAAGCAGAGTGAAAAGCAAAGGAGAAAAGGAAAGATACTACCATCTGAATGCAGAGTTCCAAAGAATAGCAAGGAGAGATAAGAAAGCCTTCCTTAGCGATCAGTGCAAAGACATAGAGGAAAACAACAGAATGGGAAAGACCAGAGATCTCTTCAAGAAAATTCAAGATACCAAGGGAACATTTCATGCAAAGCTGGGCTCGATAAAGGACAGAAATGGTATGGACCTAACAGAAGCACAAGATATTGAGAAGAGGTGGCAAGAATACACAGAAGAACTTTACAAAAAAAGATCTTCACAACTCAGATAATCACGATGGTGTGATCCCTCACACTCACACTCAGCTAGAGCCAGACATCCTGGAAGGTGAAGTCAAGTGGGCCTTAGAAAGCCTCACTACAAACAAAGCTAGTGGAGGTGATGGAATTCCAGGTGAGTTATTTCAAATCCTGAAAGATGATGCTGTGAAAGTGCTGCACTCAATATGCCAGCAAATTTGGAAAACTCAGCAGTGGCCACAGGACTGGAAAAGGTCAGTTTTCATTCCAATCCTAAAGAAAGGCAATGCCAAAGAATGCTCAAACTACCACACAATTGTACCCATCTCACACGCTAGTAAAGTAATGCTCAAAATTCTCCAAGCCAGGCTTCAGCAATACATGAACCGTGAACTTCCAGATGTTCAAGCTGGCTTTAGAAAGGCAGAGGAACCAGAGATCAAATTGCCGACATCTGCTGGATTATCGAAAAAGCAAGAGAGTTCCAGAAAAACATCTATTTCTTCTTTCTTGACTATGCCAAAGCCTTTGACTGTGTGGATCACAATAAACTGTGGAAAATTCTGAAAGAGATGGGAATACCAGACCATCTGACCTGTCTCTTGAGAAACCTGTATGCAGGTCAGGAAGCAACAGTTAGAACTGGACATGGAACAACAGACTGGTTCCAAATAGGAAAAGGAGTACGTCAAGGCTGTACATTGTCACCCTGCTTAACTTCTATGCAGAGTACATCATGAGAAACGCTGGGCTGGAAAAAGCACAAAGTAGAATCAAGATTGCTGGGAGAAATATCAATAACCTCAGATATTCAGATGACACCACCTTTATGGCAGAAAGTGAAGAGGAACTAAAAAGCCTCTTGCTAAAAGTGAAAGATGAGAGTGAAAAAGTTGGCTTAAGGCTCAACATTAAGAAAACTAAGATCATGGCATCTGGTCCCATCACTTCATGGCAGATAGATGGGGAACAGTGGAAACAGTGGCTGACTATTTTTCTGGGCTCCAAAGTCATTGCAGATGGTGACTGCAGGCATGAAATGAAAAGATGCTTACTCCTTGGAAGGAAAGTTATGACCATACTAGACAGCATATTAAAAAGCAGAGACATTACTTTTTCAACAAAGGTCTGTCTAGTCAAGGTTATGGTTTTTCCAGTGGTCATGTGTCAGGGAACGTTCAACTTTAAGGAATCCAATATGTTGCGTTTTCTTCCTTTGTGTGCCATTTCTCAAGTACTCTCTCTTCCTTATCAGTTCCTATTCTAGGAACGAGTAGAGCTGCATGCAGTTCTCAGGACTGAGCTCATGAGAAAGGGCATCTGCTTGGATTACTTTCAGTAACTCCCTTCAGTGACTTTCTTCAGTGATCTTGTATGTATTAGACAATCCATTTTGTTGCAACTGGTGGAATTTCTTCTTTGTAATAACAGTAATTATTGAAGATATATAAGCATGCATTTCTGCTAATAAAATACCCTTGCTCCACTAGAGACTTGGGTTCCCCACATCCTTCTTTCTGTCTTCATTCTCTTCAGAGCATGGAAGTTTACCAAGCTCAGTTTCTCACCCAGGCTTCAAGACCTCCTTGAGAGGACGCCCTGTGCCTTCCTGAGCAGTACAAGTTCTGTGCAAGGGCTTTATTGGTTTCCCACATAATCCGAGAGATACTGCTCTCTCTCTCTTTTTCTTTCTTTCTTTTTGGTCGACACCAGTCCCCAGGTCCCACTCTGTAATAAAGACTGCAACAAGTGGTGCCCGAACAGGGACTCGGCATTCACGGCATTCAGGACGGAGTGACTGGGACCTACTGAGGTCCGTAAGTGTGGGGTTATGGGACAAACAGTTGGAAAGTTCCGCTATTTTTCTACTTTACTTCATCATTTATTTAAGATTCAAGGACTTTTGGTTTCATGTCAATGCATAGAGGCATGCCTTCAAACAGTGGTTGAACATAATCCCTGGTTCCCTGATAAGGGCAGTTTTGATTTAGAAATTTGCAACCGGGTCAAAGAAACTGTTAAACAAGCCACCAGATGGGGAAAAAATATCCCAATAGATTTATGGCCGCTATGGGCCCTAATTAAAGCTGTGATTTTGCCATTTCAAAGTAGTTCCAGCCCTCCTGATATTCGACAATAGGCAGAACATTTATTACACAAATACGAATTAGATGATGAAACTTCTCAAAAAGCCCAATCAGAACAACATAAAATATTTCAGAGTTTTCCTACTATCCCTGCTCCAGCTGTCCCAAGTGCTCCTCCTCTTGTACCTCTTGCAACAGGCACAAAACCGAAAGTCCCATCAATACAAGAACAAAATGACTCTGACGATGACTCTTCTGAGTCTCTCTTTATCACTAAAGCTGATAATGCTTTTTTAGATAACAAAGATAAGCCTTTAGTACTTACTCATATTTATGAGAAAAAAAAAATCTACTCATTCTCCTTCACAATGGAGGCTCTCTGAGTTGCTGGCTTTGCAATCTCGAGTCTCTGAGGCTGATGATTTTTCTGCTTTTCCAGTATTAAAAAACGTTAATGCCCAAGGGCAAATAATACCTCAGTATGAAGGCATTGACTTTTCTTACATGCAACAAATGAAAAAATCTGTAACTATGTATGGCCTTCTTTCACCTTTTACTAAAGAACTTCTAAATGCTATGGCATCTTCTATTGGGACTTTTATCCCTTATGATTGGCAAATTTTGATAAAAGCTCTCCTTAGACCAGGAGAATATCTTCAATAGACTATGTGGTTTCAAGATGTGGCTTGGGATCATGCCAATTTTATTGTTCGAGCTGGCACTCCCCAGAACCAAATTACTTTTGAAATGTTAACTGGTACAGGACAATTTGAAGCAATAGAAGCTCAAATACAATGCCCTCCTTTGTTGCATGAACAATTGAAAGAAGCTGCCCTTGAAGCCTGGGATCGAATTACTCCTAAAGGAGAACCTAAAAGTAGTTATACTAAGATATCACAAGGACCTAATAAAGCTTATGCTGATTTTCTAGCTAGACTAGAAACTGCTATTTCCCACAGTGTAATTGGAGAAAAAGCCAGATTACAACTAGGAAAACTGCTTGCATACGAAAATGCAAATCAGGAATGTCAAAGGGCTATCACTCCAATATGTGAGACTGGGACTGTTACCGATTATTTAAAGGCTTGTCACAATTTAGGGTCTGAGACACAGAAAATGCAACATATTTGGCTGAAACAATGGCTGCTGCTTTTAAAAGGGGAAATGAGGGATGTTTTACATGTGGGGAAAAGACCCATTTAAAAAAGAATTGTCCTAAGAAACATGCAGGAAAAAATCAAAGCTAACAAAAAGTTTCCAAAGCTCTGCCCTTGCTGCCGTAAGGGGATGCACTGGGCCAAAGACTGTTGATCTAAATATGATGTTGAGGGAAAACTTATTTTGGGAAACTTCAAACAGGGGACTCCCTAGGTTCCTTCAACAAAAACCAGGGAAAAACTCCATATCTTCCCTCAAACCCTCAACATCCGGCAGTATTGCTATCAATATATTAGCCCTAAATGATTTTCTCCTTTTCCCTCAAGCAATCCCTTCTAGAATACCTACTGGACTTTTTGGACCTCCACCTCCACAAACCTTCTGCTTTTTACTTGGCCGATCTAGCTTGACTTCTAAGGGAATTACTGTTCACCATGGAATAATTGCTTCAGATTATAAGGGAGAAATTCAAATTATGATGTCATCTCAGATACTATGGCAATTTAAAAAAGGGGACAAAATCGCCAAATTACTTTTTACCTTACCTTTCTATTAACTCCTCTAATGATATACAGACAGATGGATTAGGAAATACAGATCAAAAACAATCCTTATGGACATCATTGGTATCTGAATATGCCCAACCAAATATAAATATCAAAATTAATGGTAAAAGATTTTCTGGTCTCCTTGATACTGGATCTGATATCACTATTATTTCCAAACACTTATGGCCCAAATCTTGGCCTATACAGAAAATTTCTTGCCAAATTACAGAAGTTGCTCAAACCAAAATACAATAAGTCTATCAAAGTATTCAAATTTATCCTTGTGAGGGACCAGAAAGCCAGGCTGCAACATTACAACCTTACATAATAGATGTACCTCTTAATCTAATAGGAAGAGATTTACTTATGCAATGGCAAACTCAGATATACAGTCCATATTTTTCTTTGGGGCCACTGCTCATTTAACAAACAATACAATTATTAAAGTAACTTGGAAGTATGAGGAGCCTATTTGGACAGAGCAGTGGCCACTTACAAAAGAGAAACTACAGGGTGCTAAAGAAGTTTTAGATACACAATTGGAATTAAAACATATTGAGGACTCATATTCCCCTTGGAACTCTCCCATTATAAAAAAGAAATCTGGCAAATGGCATCTCTTAACATATCTTAGAAAACTTAATGCATCTATGAAACCTATGGGTGCATTGCAACCAGAAATCCCATCACCTACCATTATTCCTCAAAACTGGCATATTATTATTATAGATTTACAGGATTGCTTTTTAAATATATTTTTACATCCTCTAAATCGAGAGAGATTTCCTTTCTCTCTTTCTTATCCTAATCACATCAGGCCTCATAAGTGATACCAATGGACTGTACTGCCTCAAGGAATGATGAATTCTCCCACCATGTGTCAATATTATGTAGCCAAAGCCCTTGAATATATAAGAAAATGCAACTTATTGGATTCCTTAAAGTTGAACGTCCCTTGACAGACATGTTTGGATGTGGAGTTGGACTATAAAGAGGGCTGAGCACCAAAGAATTGATGCTTTTGAACTGTGGTGTTGTAGAAGACTCTTGAGAGTCCCTTGGAAACCAAGGAGATCCAACCAGTGCATCCTAAAGGACATCAGTCCTGGGTGTTCATTGGAAGGACTGATGTTGAAGCTGAAACTCCAATACTTTGGCCACCTGATGTGAAGAGCTGACTCATTTGAAAAGACCCTGATGCTGGGAAATATTGAGGGTAGGAGGAGAAGGGAACAACAGAGGATGAGATGGCTAGATGGCATTGCCAACTCAATGAACATGAGTTTGAGTAAATTCTGGGTGTTGGTGATGGACAGGGAGGCCTGACGTGCTGCGGTTCATGGGGTTGCAGAGAGTCGGACACAACTGAGCAACTGAAGTGAATTGAACTGAACTGAAACTAATAAAATGGGCATGTCTGTTATGTGCCAGGCACCATAAAGAGCAAGCAGATTCAAATGTTTGGAACAATTAAAAGGGCTTAAGGGAATAAATGTGTATGGATCCAAAAGACATAAAAGGGCTTGGAACATTTGACCACAAAGCTGAGTGAATTGTGCAATGTCAAATTCATTTTAATCTGATTTAGAATTCAATTTGGAATTTGAATTTAATTCTGAATTGTCTTAATCCAAACATTATTTTAATGCATGGACCAAACTGTTGCAAAATTTTCAAGTCTTCCTTTTTCTTTAGCCACTGTGAGAGAAAGTTAAATGACCAAGATGAGGATTAGGGAGGAAGTGTCAAATTTGATCCAATATTAAAAGTTTATCAAGTTACGGGAATATTTATGATAGAAAAACTAAGTCTGCCATCAACTGAGCTAAAATGTGACCCACCAGCTAAATAGTCACAAAAGCAGAAAATAAATATGTGCAGTTACTTTTCTTTCTTCGGGTCATAAGTCTGGAATTAGATTCCACTTCTATACAGACTTGTAGTCACTCCTTGATATGCCTATTTAGAACCCATCTTCTTAATGAAGGATAAATTCTTATCTTGCACTACCTAGTCTTCAAGCTGCCAGAGTCTTTGCTGTCCCAGAACTCTGTTTCCTGTCATTAACTGGCATCTCATTAGGTGAACCTCCCTGTTGCTAACCATCGCGGGTGGAATGTATACTCATTTTCCCACTATTTTTTAGAGTTAAATTACAAGCCCAGCAGGGTAGCAACTCCATCTAATTGATTTTCTCTATTACCTAACATTTCTATTGGTGTCTAATGTATTTTTTTCACACTCCTCCAAGTATTCATTTTTTGCAATATAATTGAGAATTGACATTACCATTAATGTTAAAAAAACAATATCTAAAGTCCCCTTAGTGAATATGATCTCTTTGTTGATGGGCCGAACTCTGAGCAGGGATTAGAGACTATTTGGAAAGGAAACTAAACTTAAGAGCAATAGCAAAACAGCAGGAGGTAATGGAAAGAAGAGATCCATTTGTGGTAAAATCTAACTTCGCATTTTAAAATTCAGTATACGATGCTGGACGGGTTCCCGTGAGCTCTCGGGGACCCTGTGAAAATCAAGGCAGTTAGACAATTCTAAATAGTTCAGAATTCTGACATTTGATTTTACAAATGAGAAACATTAGCTCTAAGAATAATTTTGATGGACGTCACCTCAAAAATTAAAGATTCTATCTTCCCTTTTTTGCAACCAGCTCACCTCTGAGAATGTACAGTGTTTTAAAATTGTTCTTTCAGTTTCTAGTCTAATATATACTTTTATAATAAACTTCCTCACTAATCCCCATTCAACTTTAGTAATTTTACTATATTTTTACTTGGTTTCTCCTTGTATTTGTTTCTCCATTTGTAGATTCCTAACTTCTTCCTCTGGACTATCTTTCTATTGCCTTTCTTTGTGATAGACTCTCTTGAAAACAAAGTGAAAGAGGATGTCATGGAGGTGCTGCTAGCATTTTTCTTTAACATTCACTAAGGACTATACAAAGCTAGTGGAAGTGATGGAATTCCAGTTGAGCTATTTCAAATCCTAAAAGATGATGCTGTGAAAATGCTGCACTCAATATGCCAGCAAATTTGGAAAACTCAGCAATGGCCACAAGACTGGAAAAGGTCAGTTTTCATTCCAATCCTAAAGAAAGGCAATGCCAAAGAATGCTCGAACTACTGCATAACTGCACTCATCTCACACACTAGCAAAGTAATGCTCAAAACGCTCCAAACCAGGTTTCAGCAATACATGAACTGTGAACTTCCAGATGTTCAAGCTGGTTTAAAAAAAGGCAGAGGAACTAGAGATCAAACTGCGAACATCTTCTGGGTCACCAAAAAAGCAAGAGAGTTCCAGAAAAACATCTGTTTCTGCTTTATTGACTATGCCAAAAGCCTTTGACTGTGTGGATCACAATAAACTGTGGAAAATTCTGAAAGAGGTGGGAATACCAGACCACCTGACCTGCCTCTTGAGAAACCTGTATGCAGGTCAGGAAGCAACGGTTAGAACTGGACATGGAACAACAGACTGGTTCCAAATAGGAAAAGGAGTACGTCAAGTCTGTATATTGTCACCCTGCTTATTTAACTTCTATGCAGAGTATATCATGAGAAACACTGGGCTGGAAGAAGCACAAGCTGGAATGAAGATTTCTGGAAGAAATGTCAATAACCTCAGATATTCAGATGACACCACCTTTATGGCAGAAAGTGAAGAGGAACTAAAAAGCCTCTTGATGAAAGTGAAAGAGGAGAGTGAAAAAGTTGGCTTAAAGCTCAGCATTCAGAGAACTAAGATCATGGCATCCAGTCCCATCACTTCATGGGAAATAGTTGCGGAAACAGTGGAAACAGTGTCAGACTTTATTTTTGGGGGCTTCAAAATCACTGCAGATGGTGACTGCAGCCATGAAATTAAAAGATGCTTGCTCCAAGGAAGGAAAGTTATGACCAACCTAGACAACATATTGAAAAGTAGAGACATTACTTTGCCAAGAAAGGTCCGTCTAGTCAAGGCTATGGTGTTTCCAGTAGTCATGTATGGATGTGAGAGTTGGACTGTGCAGAAAGCTGAGCGCTGAAGAATTGATGCTTTTGAACTGTGGAGTTTGAGAAGACTCTTGAGAGTCCGTTGGACTGCAAGGAGATCCAACCATCCTAAAGGAGATCAGTCCTGGGTGTTCATTGGAAGGACTGATGTTGAAGCTGAAACTCCAATACTTTGGCCACCTGATTCAAAGAGCTGACTCATTGGAAAAGACCCTAATGCTGGGAAGGATCGAGGGCAGAAGGAGAAGGGGATGACAGAGGATGAGATGGCTGGATTGCATCACTGACTCAATGGACATGGGTTTGGGTGGACTCAAGGAGTTGGTGATGGAAAGGGAGGCCTGGCATGCTGCGATTCATGGGGTCGCAAAGAGTCGGACATGACTGAGCGACTGAACTGAAGGACTATACATGGGCTTCCCTGGTAGCTCAGCAGTGAAGAATCCTCCTGCAATGGAGAAGGCATAGGAGACGTGGGTTTGATCCCTGGATTTGGAAGATACCCTGGAGGAGGGCATGGCAACCCTTCCCAGTATTCTTTCCTGGAAAATCCCATGGACAGAGGAGCCTGGAGGGCTACATTCCATAGGGTCGCAAAGAGTCAGACGTGACTGAACATGCACACACACAAGGACTATACATCTCCAGTGCACACAACTAAATTTCTATTTTCCTAGGTGTAAGAGTATATTTTTAAAGTGTCATATTCAGAACAATTGCTAGGTAGAGATAAAAATACTTGCACTTTAAATAGCTGTTTGATGGGTGACAAAAGTCCAGTTCCTATACACAGACTATATCCTCTCCTCAAAGTTATATACTCCTTTTCACATTCAGTCTTCTAATTTGTCTATATTTTCTCTTTTAACATTTGTAAAACTCTTACCTCCTTTAATATTTTTCAATTCTAATTTTCCAACCTCTTGAGTTTCTCTTTCTTCCCTCATAAGTGACAATGGCCCCATGTATGTCCTTCCACCTATTTTGTCATCAAGCTTCTTTTCCGGTACCAAGATAGAGGATTGGCTCCAGGTAAAATTATGAGAAAAGGAAGTGAAGTCACTCAGTCGTGTCCAACTTTTTGTGACCTCATGGACTATAGCCTACCAGAGTCCTCTGTCTGTGGGGTTTTCCAGGCAAGAATACTGCAGTGGGTTGCTGTTTCCTTCTCCAGGGGATCTTCCCTATCCAGGGATTGAACCTGCATCTCCTGCATTGTAGGCAGAAGCTTTACCATCTGAGCCACCAGAGAAGCCCTAAAAACTATGAGAAAGTATACCTTTATTTGTCCTCTATCCCTCCACTTAAAATTGTCCTTCCTTCTCCTTTTGGCATCACCATTTTTTAAAGCTGTCATGTGTCCCTCTAGTTGCTCATAATGGATTCAAGTGGGCATTGGGCACTGTTTCAAATTTTAGACTTTTAATGATCTCAGTTTCTGTAAACCAAGACTTATCTGTCCTAGGTCACATTCTTTTAAGGTGTTCAAGCAAATCAGTCCTGAATATTCACTGGAAGGACTGATGCTGAAGCTGAAACTCCAATAGTTTACCACCTGATGTGAAGAACTGACTCATTTGAAAAGACCCTAATGCTGGGAAAGATTGAAGGCATGAGGAGAAAGGGAGGACAGAGGATGAGATGGTTGGATGGCATCACCAACTCGATGGACATGAGTTTGAGTAAACTCCAGGAACTGGTGATGGACAGGGAGGCCTGGCGTGCTGCAGTCCATGGAGTCACAAAGAGCTAGACATGACTGAGTGACTGAACTGAACTGAAGATCTGAATCATTTGATGTCACAAAATGAACTAGCAGTTCATGTATTCTCTTTCCCTAGTCAAAGTATATTACTGGGGACTTTCAAGGATTCTGGCTACATAGGAATAATATAAGTCATCATAGTGAAAACATTTTAGCATGCCTGACGTCCATCTTCTTTAAATGTGCCATGTCCAGCAGGAATTGACCAAAATGGAGAAAAGCTCTAAAGGAGAAAACTGATATGCCAGCTACTTTACAGAATAGGAAGGAACTTATTAAAGCTTCTAAAGACAAAATTTCTCAATGAAAAAGTTTATTTACCTGAGGGATTTTACTTTTAATTTTTAGGTAAAATGGAGTTGAAAGAAAAATGTACCACTTCAGCATTCAGCTTATCAGCAACAGTTACAAGTCTTCAGTTTCTCTATTCTTTTACTTTTAACTACTGAGTTTTCTTCACTTAGGAATTTTACTGTATATAAATTTCTTCCTCTGTCCCACACTCCCTTCACCTGAATTTCCTTTCACCATTTCCTTAAATAAAATATGACACAGACATTTCCCCAAATCCATCTATAATTTATTTGCCAAATGTTTCACCATTTATGCAGCACATTTGGTTCTTACCACCCTATGAGATAGATATGGTAGACTTGATACCCATTTTAGAAATGGAAAAACCAGTGCTCAGAGAAATTGTGATATGACATTTAAGTCATGTGGCTGATGAGGATCAGAACAAAGAAGCTAATTCTTGTCTTCTGACCACAAGCGCCAGACTCTTTCCCTGCTAAATTTCACACAGAACCTGCGATGGGAAAATTACAGAAAGTTTCACTTTTGTGTTGTTTCCAATTTAAAAACTGAAATAAAAATATTTATGATTTAAAATTTTATGTTCAATATCCACACCCATACAATCACAGAATGTCTTGCGATTTTAAATCCTACCCACCAAATTCACAAAGGCAAATCAACTTCTCCCTATTAATATATACATCAGAACACTTAAGTAAGGTGTCAGGCACTGCAAGCAGACCTAGAGTGAGATAAGATATTTAGACACAACTTTGGCATATTGTTTGTAAATATTTATATTATTAATTTTAGGCTGGGCTAAAGTATACTGAGTGCCTTTTTTGATTTCTCCAGTTTTCTAACATTCTTCTCAATATGTGATACCTCACAAAAGTCAGGTCCTTTCTCAGTCTCCTGGAACCCTATCTGGTGAGGATTTCATAGCTGGCTATATAATTTAAAAAGCAAACATGAATGTAAGAGCTCAAAAAAATAAGCAGACTGAAGCAGTAAAGTGATTCAATAACACTCTTAAAGCTTGGTATATATATTGACTCTTGTTTGACATTTCTAGTAAATAATTTTTAAATACTCGAAATTTCTTAGATGATTTTCTATACCAACAGCCCTCAAACTACTTTCTTTCTATATGCTTCTTATCAACCCACATTTCTACCATTTTTGGTTTTCAAGTACATTTCGGTCCCATTTATTGAAAACTTTCATCTGAAACTTTTCTTCATCTCATTTTTAACAGAATTTGTTAAGAAAATTCCTGAAAGCATTTGGCCCCAAATCTAGAATTCAGCACAGGTTCCAATTCAACCACTAACAAGATGTATCCATTTCTTTGCCCGGGGCATGTCCTGGTTTATTCTTTTAATTTACTGAAATCAAAAGGCAGCTTCGGGAGCATGTTTAGACTCGTCCCATGAGCTGTTAAACAGATACAGAGATGATTTCTAAATATCTTATTCCTGCTTTAGAAAGTGATTTAAAACTCTTCTCTTTTTACTGCTCATTAAACTCTACATTTTAAAACGGTCTGGAACATTGCTCCCATGACCCCACTCCCTTGTTTTACTCACCGGCTGCCTTTTGACACCCAGCCAGTTTTTCCAGACCAGAACCCGAAGCTGATGAAACTGAGAAGCCATCCTTCAAGATGCCACAAACAAGAGAATTCCTCTTTTTTCCTCCACCCCTCAAAAGAAGAATTAGTTCCCCGTCCAACTTGCTGTGTGTCAATGGGTCAGAAGCCTATTCATGGCATAGCTTTCCTGGGAGCTGGGGTAAGAAACCCACAGATCTTCTCTTTCTGGTGAATTTTTCTCTTGGGTTAATCCTGCCCAAGGAGCACTTCTCAACCAGCTCTTCCCCTCAAACAACGAGCCAGTCCAGGATCTTTTGGTGGTGTTTGCTTATTTTAAAATAACATCCAGTAGCTGCCTGTTGCATGAAGTCCAGACTCAAGACAGAATGAATATCATTCAGATAATGCCCTACTGGAAAAAAAAAAAAAAGCTGAGCCCACACCTCCTACTCTCCATAAAATTAACTGCCTATCCACACCTCCCAAAAGGTGTCACCTGCTCTGGACACGTCATAGGAATTAGGTGGGACCCTTGCCAGGCCAGTAGGACTTGTCCTACATTCTCTCACCTTCTTCACTACATAGTGCCTGCTCTGGCAGAGGCAGGGCACAGAAAGCACGTTACAGACTCTGGGACTAGTGACTCTCATAATAAAGTGTCATTAAGATGTTTTACGTCCATGAGGCCAGAGCTCATCTGAAACATTTTGAGGTTCAGCTCGTCATGAGATATCCTAGGGACGGTTTCATTGCTTAAAGTGAAGTTAATGCTTTGATATGGGGGAAGTGACTATGCTGGCTTCTATCACAATTTGCTAGGTTACAAAAAATGAGGAAAATAAAAGGTAACCTGTAGGAGACAGTAATGACCTACAGTGGATTCCCTCATCTGGGGGCCAAGGATTCATGTTACAGGAGAGCCATGTTGTTTCAGACTTCATGGTCAAAGGAGACATAGGCTGACCCAGGATATTTCTGAGGGTATGATATAATGAGTGAGTTCTAACTGCACTTGAAATCTCTAAATCAGCAGAAGGAATTTACTGCTGATTAAGGGAAAAGAAAAAGGGCTCACGCTTGAATTATTCAAGGTACTTTATAATTAAGTATAAAGTATTTAATGATATTATAAATATAATTTTATTATAAATCACAAACTTTAATTGTGATTTAAGGTATATATACAATCCAGAAGTCTGCCATAAAAACTTTTAAGAAGGAGGGAGGAGGAAGGGGGGACCCGGAGGGGAAGCATATGTAAACCCATGGTGATATCATGACAATGTATGGCAAAAACAATAATAAAAAAAAAAAAAAACTTTTAAGAATAACTTTGCTTTAACATCTTAATGATAACATATTCCCTCTGATATTCAATGCCTATACTATCTGCCTGTAGCCAATATAGTCCAATCTCACAATCCAATAGTTATCATTAAATGCCTGGCCACCTGCCAAACTGGTGTATATTACAATTTGCAAATATAACCTCTGCTTTCCCATCCAGACTTGCTTATGCTAACTCCTCTACTTGGGATTAATGCCTCCCTCTCAAAGCACCTCCCTCTCAAAATTATCCCTAAATTGACATCTTCCATGAAGCCTTTGTAGGTAAACCCCAGAGGATATCCTCTCTCCTGTCTTTGAATCCAGTAAAGTTTTTTGTTCATATTTCTTTCAAGGAACTTGCATTTTTGCTCCATTGTGATTTTTATACAATCATTTTTTCCCACACTAGATTGTAAATGCTTTGAGAGAATAGACTATTTAATATCACAATATTTTACACATGACCAATGCTCAATAATGGCTGCTGAATTTAATGGAAGACAATATTTGAGCCAAGACTAGTGAAACTCCACTTTGGTCCTCACGCCTTTCCATGGCTGCTCCAGACTCTGTGAAATAAGTTAAAGCAATGTTTGAATTTTCCCTTCAAACCCAGAGCAACTGCTGATTCAACTTCCTGGTCCCCATGCCAACTCTGCTATATTGATGGCAGCCAGCCTGGGGCTGACTGGAGCCATTTTGGCACATGTCCATTCCAATTCTGGCTCTTTCCCTTCTGTAAATCCCTTTTAAGCCCATCTCCATGAGACAAGCCATCTTGAATATCTAGAATTTGGCCCTTTAATTCTTTTCCAGACAAGATTAAAGACAAGGTGCTCTTCAGGCACCTGAGGGCCATGGCAAAAATAACCTCCTTCCCACCACTCCTGGGATGCGGTGTCCAAAATTTATCTGGCTCTCTCCAGCTTTGCTGATGACTTGAGCTCCTGCTTCCAGGCATTCTTTCTCTGCCATCTGTCACAGTTTACAACTCACTGATGGTTTGGTTCACCAATAAACGTTACTCAGCTGAGAAACAGGGTGGGATCTGGGGATATGACTCCATATATCGAGAGAGACATTATAGACACAGAATCAGTTCATTCATTCAGGTTATTTCAGGTTAAAAAGCACTGACTCACTGTGCCACTGATGTAGGTGAGAGGTCAGCTCAGAAAGTCCCAGATGGTTTTTCCTAGCAGCTGCTCATGACCTCTCCAGGGAAGTCATGGAGATATATATTTTTTTAACTTCAGTTCAAGATTCTTTCTTGGGATGTCCCCTTGCTCATATACCTTCATCTACTACCTCTAACATTCTGATAAAGATAACGTATTTTGTTATAATCCCTGAATCCCAGGAGATCTATTTCTTCAAAGTGATCTCAAAATTATATACTATGTATTTAACATATGTAAGATATTCCTTTATATGGACTTTTCAGGTGGCATGAGTGGTAAAGAACTCACTTGCCAATGCAGGAGACATAAAGAGATATGGATCCTTGGGTTGGGAAGATACCCTGGAAGAGGGCATGGCACCTCATTCCAGTATTCTTGCCTGGAGAATCCCTTGGACAGAGGAGCCTGGCGGGCTACAGTCCATGGGGTCACAAAGAGTCAGACACAACTGAAGTGACTTAGCACTCAGTACTCATTCCTTTATACTTGATGGCACACAATGTCAATAGCTCCAAACATCACCTACATTTCCTTGAAGATCAGGGTAATCTTTCACAAAACATAATTCAAAGTAGTTTCAGTAGGATGACATAAACAATCAGCTCTCCAAATTTGCCTCACTCTGAATATCTATGTCTTGGCATTTATATCTTCTTTAGGCTTTTCAAATCTCCTTTAATTTTTTTAATTTTTATATTGGAGTATAGTTGATTTACAATATTATGTTAGTTTCAGGTGTACAGCAAAGTGATTAAATTATATATACATTCTTTTGCAGGTTTTCTTCCCATGTAAGTTATTACAGGATATCAAGTAGAGTTCCCTGTGCTATATAGTAGGTCCTTGTCAATCATTTATTTTATATATAGTAGTCTGTATATGTTAATCCCAATTTTCTGATTTCATTTTAAATTTGACTTTAAAACCATCTTTTAAAATTCCATTGAGGAAAAGGCCTTGCTTAACATTACTCTTGGAAGCTATAGCTTACATAAATAGGGATCGTAACCTCTGATCAAAACAGAACTTGAATTTGCAGCCAATTAAGCCCACTGTGCTCTTTTCCCCATAGAGACCCAGTAGGCAATGGCTGAAAACAGCAGTTTCCTTGGTCCTGTACACAGCTTGTTGCCTTTACTGGTTGTCAAGGGACCTTGGAGACAATTCTTTCCAGCGAACATTCATGACTGGCATTCTGTCCGCAGTCTAGGCTTCAGACAGGTATGCGTGGTGTCTTTGGAAAGCCCTAGGACACAGAGGCCAGGGTCCACACAGGTCGAGTCATAATGTCTATCCGCAACAAGTTGCAAAACAAGGAACATGTGATTAAGGCCCTCTGCAGGGCCATGTTCAAGTCCCCTGGTCACTAGAAGATCCACATCTCCAAGAAGTGTAGATTTACTAAGTTTAATGTGGATGAATTTGAAAATATGGTGGCAGAAAAGTGGCTCATTCCATATGGCTATGAGGTCAAATACATCCATAATTGTGCCCTCAGGACAAATGGTGGACGCTGCCCTCATGAGAATTTTGGGGACGTCCCCATCTTAACCATGGTCACCAATAAATTCTACCTTTGTCCAAAAAAGAAAAAATAGAACTTGAAGTAACTTTTAGGCCAACCAAAGGAAATGTTGGAAAAAATGTACAAGATGATGAAAGATAGTGAATTCTGTTTTATTTTTTTTGCATAGAGGAAGATGTAGGTTTGTGCCCCACTCCTGACTGTAGACTGGGAAGTTACTGACAGATACTTTAACATTTCCCCTGAGGGAAAAAATAAAAATTTGGCAACAAGAAATATGCTGGACCCAGGACATGGCTGATGAAAAATACATGTTTTAAGCAAAAACTAAATATTTTTTAGGCAGCAAATACACAAAGTTAGAACAATACATGAAAGAACACAAGACAAACCATTCAATATCATAGTAATCTAAGTGTATGCCCCAACCAGTAATGCTGAAGAAGCTGAAGTTGAATAGTTCTATGAAGACATACAAGACCTTCTAGAACTAACATCCAAAAAAGATGTCCTTCTCATTACAGGGGACTGGAATGCAAAAGTAGAAAGTCAAGAAAAACCTGGAGTAACAGGCAAATTTGGCCTTGGAGTACAGAATGAAGCAGGGCAAAGGTTAATAGACTTCTGCCAAGAGAACGCACTGGTCAAAGCAAACACTCTCTTCCAACACACAAGACTCTACACATGGACATCACTAGATGGTCAATACCGAAATCAGACTGATTATATTATTTGCAGAAAAAGATGGAGAAGCTCTATACAGTTGGCAAAATCAAGACTTGAAGCTGACTGCGGCACAGACTATGAATGCATTATTGCCAAATTCAGACTGAAATTGAAGAAAGTAGGGAAAACCACTAAACTATTTAGTTCAGTCAGTCACTCAGTCATGTATGACCCTTTGCGACCCCATGAATCATAGGACGCCAGGCCTCCCTTTCCATCACCAACTCCCAGAGTTTACCCAAACTCATATCCATTGAGTCAGTGATGCCATCCAGCCATCTCATTCTCTGTCGTCCCCGTCTCCTCCTGCCCCCAATCCTTCCCAGCATTAGGGTCTTTTCGAATGAGTCAACTCTTCCCATGAGGTGGCCAAAGTATTGGAGTTTAAGCTTCAACATCAGTCCTTCCAATGAACACCCAGGACTGATCTCCTTTAGGATGGACTGGTTGGACCTTCTTGCAGTCCAAGGGACTCTCAAGAGTTTTCTCCAACACCATAGTTCAAAAGCATTGATTCTTTGGTGCTCAGCTTTCTTCACAGTCCAACTCTCACATCCATACATGACTAGTGGAAAAACCATAGCCTTGACTAGATGGACCTTTGTTGGCAAAGTAATGTCTCTGCTTTTTAACATGCTGTCTAGGTTAGTCATAACTTTCCTTCCAAGGAATAAGTTTCTTTTGATTTGATGGCTGCAGTCACCACCTGCAGTGATTTTGGACCCCCCAAAATAAAGTCTGACACTGTTTCCACTGTTTCCCCATCTATTTGCCATGAAGTGATGGGACCAGATGCCACGATCTTAGTTTTCTGAATGTAGAGATTTAAGACAACTTTTTCACTCTCCTCTTTCACTTTCATCAAGAGGCTTTTTAATTCCTCTTCACTTTCTGCCATAAGGGTGGTGTCATCTCCATATCTGAGGTTATTGATATTTCTCCTGGCAATCTTGATTCCAGCTTGTGCTTCTTCCAGCCCAGCATTTCTCACAGGCTTGTCTAACTCAATGAAACTAAGCCATGTCGTGTGGGGCACCCAAGACAGATGGGTTGTGGTGGAGAGGTCTGACAGAATGTGGTCCATTGGAGAAGGGAATGGCAAACCACTTCAGTATTCTTTTCTTGAGAACCCCATGAACAGTATGAAAATGCAAAATGATAGGATACTGAAAGAGGAACTCCCAAGGTCGGTAGGTGCCCAATATGCTACTGGAGATTACTGGAGAAATAATTCCAGAAAGAATGAAGGGATGGGAGCCAAAGCAAAAACAATACCCAGTTGTGAATGTGACTGGTGATAAAAGCAAGGTCCCATGCTGAAAAAAGCAATATTGCATAGGAACATGGAATCTTAAGTCCATGGATCAAGGCAAATTGGAAGCAGTCAAACAGGAGATAGCAAGAGTGAATGTTGACATTCTAGAAATCAGTGAACTTAGATGGACTGGAATGGGTGAATTTAACTCAGATGACCATTGTATCTACTACTGTGGACAGGAATCCCTTAGAAGAAATGGAGTAGCCATCATGGTCAAGAAGAGAGTCCAAAATGCAGTACTTGGATGCAATCTCAAAAATGACAGAATGATCTCTGTTCATTTCCATATCACGGTAATCCAAGCCTATACCTGAAAAAGTAATGCTGAAGAAGTTGTAGTTGAACAGTGCTATGAAGACCTTCAAGATCTTTTAGAACTAACACCCCAAAAAGTTGTCCTTTTCATTATAGGGGACTGGAATGCAAAAGTAGAAAGTCAGGAAGCACCTGGAGTAACAGGCAGAATTCCACAGAATAGCAAGGAGAGATAAGAAAGCCTTACTCAGTGATCAGTGCAGAGAAATAGAGGAAAATAAAAGACTAAAGATCTCTTCAAGAAAATCAGAGATACCAAGACAATATTTTATGCAAAGATGGGCACAATAAAGGACAGAAATGGTATAGACCTAAGAGAAGCAGAAGATATTAAGAAGAAGTGGAAAAAATACAGAGAAGAACTATACAATAAAGATCTTCATGGCCCAGATAATCATGATGGTATGATCACTCACCTAGAGCCAGACATCCTGGAATGTGAAGTCAAGTAGGCTTAGGTTCTTAGGAAGCATCACTAAGAACAATGCTAGAGGAGGTGATGGAATTTCAGTTGAGCTATTTCAAATCTTATAAGATGATGCTGTGAAAGTGCTGCACTCAATATCAGCAAGTTTGGAAAAATCAGCAGTGGCCACAGGACTGGAAAAGGTCTGTCTTCATTCCAAACCCAAAGAAAGGCAGTGCCAAAGGATGCTCAAACTACCACACAGTTGCACCCATCTCACATGCTGGCAAAGTAATGCTCAAAATTCTCCAAGCCAGACTTCAAAAGTACTTGAACCAGGAACTTCCAGATGTTCAAGCTGGATTTAGAAAAGGAAGAGGAACCAAAGATCAAATTGTCAACATGCACTGATCATCAAAAAAGCAAGAGAGTTCCAGAAAAACATCTACATCTGTGTTATTGACTATACCAAAGCCTTTGACTGTGTGAACCACAACAAACTCTGGAAAATTCTTAAAGAGATGGGATACCAGACCACCTGACCTGTCTCTTGAGAAATCTGTATGCAGGTAGAAGCAACAGTGAAAACTGGACATGGAACAAAAGACTGGTCCAAATTGGGAAAAGAATACATCAAGGCTGTATACTGTCACCCTGCTTATTTAACTTATATGCAGAGTACATCATGAAAAACGCTGGACTGGAGGAAGCACAAGCTGGAGTCAAGACTGCCAGGAGAAATATCAGTAACCTCAGATATGCAGATGACACCACCCTTATGGCAGAAAGTGAAGAAGAACCAAAGAACCTCTTTATGAAAGGGAAAGAGGAGAATGAAAAATTTGGCTTAAAACTCAACATTCAGAAAACTAAGATTATGGCATCTGGTCCCATTACTTCATGGTAAATAGATGGGGAATCAATGGAAACTGAGACTTTATTTTGGGGGGCTCCAAAATCATTGCAGATGGTGACTGCAGCTATGAAATTAAAAGGCGCTTGCTCCTTGGAAGAAAAGTTAAGACCAACTAGACAGCATATTAAAAAGCAGAGACATTACTTTGTCATCAAAGTTCCATCTAGTCAAAGCTATTGTTTTTCCAGTGGTCATGTATGGATGTGAGATTTGGACTATAAAGAAAGCTGAGCACTGAACTGTGGTGTTGGAGAAGACTGTTGAGAATCCCTTGGACTGCAAGGAGATCCAACCAGTTCTTCTTAAAGGAAATCAATACTGAATATTCTTTGGAAGGACTGATGCTGAAGATGAAACTCCAATACTTTGGCCACCTGATGCAAAGAGCTTACTCATTTGAAAAGATCCTGATGCTGTGAAAGATTGAAGGCCGGAGAAGGGGGGTGACAGAGGATGAGATGGGTGGATGGCATCACCGACTCAATGGACATGAGTAAACTCATGGGAGTTGGCAATGGACAGGGAGGCCTGGTGCGCTGCAGTCCATGGGGTCACAAGGAGTCAGACACGACTTAGCAACTGAACTGAACTAAACCAAACTTAAGCAAAAACTAAACTGAGCAGCAAATACACAAAGTTAGAAAAATACAATCCATGAAAGAACACATTTATCAGGAAGTTGGTTACAGATGTTATTCTTATAGTTGTACTAAGAAGTCAAATTACTCCATTTGTCCATACTATGGTAATGTGCCACAGAACTTGGTTTTTCCAGTGCATCTGCCTACAGATCCAGGTTGTATTTAGGAATGATTTTAAATTCTTGGTCCACAATATTTGCTTCCCACCCCTTTCTCGGCTGTTGATGACTCTGTGTCTTTGGAACTGAAAGTGCATCCCTCTATTAAGCAAAGGGTCATCACATCTGCCAGAACTTGCACAGTGCTTTCACTCACTTCTCCAGCAATAAAAATGTAGCTTTATTGTGGAATAGCTTGTGCAAAGTTAGTCACTCAAGGTTCCTAGACTTCTGCTTTCTGTGTGCGTGCATCCTATGTCGCTTCAGTTGTGTCTGACTCTGTATGGCCCTATGGAGGGCCATAGAGCAGCCCACCAGGCTTCTCTGTCCATGGGAACTCTCCGGGCAAGAATACTAGAGTAGGTTGCCATGCCCTCCTCCGGGGACCTTCCTGACCCAGGGATCAAACCCACATCTCTTATGTCTCCTGCATTAGCAGACAGGTTCTTTACCACTAATGCCACCTGGGAAGCCCAAGTTTTGGAGACTTAAGCCATACTAAGAATTAGATTTGAGCCTGCATAGTCATCCTCCTGAGGTTGGTCTCATCTACTAAACCTAATTAGGGTAAGAGTTTTGGTAAAGCTATACAATCATGTAATTGGTGGGCTTTATTAAATGTCAGATGTGGCAATTTTTGTCAGTCAAACAGTCAAACAACACACTCCAGGACCAGGGCAAGAGGGAATTGATACAATTAAGATATTAATGTGGCAGAAATACATTAATTTTTAATAGTATTTATTAAAGGACTTTCCAGGTGGCACAGTGGTAAATAATCCACCTGCCAGTGCAGGAGACTCAAGAGACATGGGTTTAATCCCTGAGTCAGGAAGATACCGTGGAGTTGGAAATGGCAACCCACTCCAGTATTCTTGCCTGGAAAATCTCACCTGAGATGCTTGGTGAGCTATGTTCATGGGGTCACAAAGAGTTGGATATGACTGAGTGACTGAGTGTACACACACACACGTTAAAGGTCTACAGGAATAATAATAATAAAAAAATATTAGATCTTAAAGTTTTGTATAGTCAACTAATCACTGTATAATATGAACCTAGCACAGGTCTCATCCTGCAGTAGGTGGTCAATCAATGTCTACTGAATAACTGAGTAGCAAACATTTGTGACACATTTATTGAATCATTATATGAGATCAATTATATAGAAACTGGCATCATCCCCATGTTCAAAGGAAGAAAGTAACATTCCCAGAGATGCTTTAACTTGCCTGAGTTCACCCAGTTAGAAGTGGGGTCGATGGAAACAGCAGAAAGGGAACCCAAACTCTACGTCTGTACTTTTCCTCTCTGGGTCACACTACCTCCAGTCCTGTGTACTATTACATGGGGAGAGCTGAGGAGAAATGGAGAGAACTTCAGGGATTTTTCTGGTTCCCCAGGGGCCTACAAATCACATGGATTAAATTTTTTTAATGCCAAAAATAAGCACACAAAGAATAACTACACCAGGAATTCAGAAAAAAGGAACACTGCTCTTTTCAGGCTTCTTGGTAGAGCATCAGAGAACTTCCAAGCCTGGTCCTTGCCAGCCCCATCAGGTGTTGTCTCTCCAGTCTCAGCCATCCCTCATGCCATCTGCTGTAATGCCTTGGATGAGGACTATCTACTTTTAAGCTTTGGTTACTAGCCTCCCTCTGCCCAAAATAAAATCATGCTCCTTAAATGACTGACTCAATTGTTACTCTCTCTCTGAAGCCTTTCCCAGCCCCTCCACCCACCACATTCCCACTCCTGGCTGAATTAACCACCTCTACATCTATTTTATCACAGACCCCTGTTCATAGTCACCTTCTGAATTAGCCTTTGCCACAGTCAGTTGACCTCCTTAACTATACTCCGAGCCCCTTGAAGAAAGGAACTGTACCCTTTCAAAACTAAGGGTTAGAGATTAATTCTACATCCCTGGAGAATGGTGAGAACTCTGGCCTGATTAAATCTAAGAGCTGGTTTGAAGTGATAGACAAAAAAGTTTGGAGAGTGGGGGGCCTTAACACTAAAGATCAGAGGATACCATACTGAGGATTTAGAATGGCAAATCACTGGCAACTCTTCTAAAGAAATAGATGGGATAAAACTGAGGCTGTGAGAAGATGAAAAAGGTAGCAGGACGACAGATTCAGGTTGAGACCTGAAACTTGTTTTGAATGGGAGAAAAAAAAATGTGGAAATGTGTTAATGATGAAATGAATTAGTTTAGGAATTTTTATGGGAACCAGACCCATAATTTTAGTCCTTCACCTCCAAATTGGTTTTTGTTTATAGCCTCAGTGACAACTTATTTTTTCCTCACCATTGACTTTTTCAATTAGATGCTATGAGATGCTCATCACGCCTAGGATTTAATCTTTATAATAAACTTGTGATGTCAGACTATAGCCTCTGCTGTATAGATAAGAAGGCATAGGTCAAGTAGTTTTTTCTGGGTTACACAGCTAACGAGTGTAAGGACAGTGATTTGAACTCAAGTCTCTGTGTTTGCAAAACCTGTTCTCCAACAGGCAAGCACGGATAAGAAAACTCGGTAAGTGTGCATATTTAACCTAGGTGGAAATGTGAACTAAATTGGGAAACTGAAGCCAACTCATGGCAAAAATAACAGCATCATCCTTGTATGAGGAGGGTGGGGTTCCAACAGAGGCTTATGATAATGTGGCACTAATTGCTAACACCTCATTACCTAAGATCGACCTGTGATGTAAGGTGGTGATAGCCAATGCTATGAAACGCGTAGGTGTGAGGAAGGTATCAGATTCAGGAGTTTCAGGTGCTTTATCCACAGAGACACTCGGATGATTGTGGTTAGAATTGTGTTAAGAAGTGTTAGTCACTCAGCTGTGTCCGACTCTTTTTGTGACCCCGTGGACTGTAGCCCGCCAGGCTCTTCTGTCCATGGGATTCTCCACGCAAGAATACTGGAATGGGTAGCCATTCCAGTGGAAGATCTTCACTTCCGGAAGTGGGGATCTTCTTGACTCAGGGATCAAACCCACATTTCCTGCATTGCAGGCAGACTCTTTACTGTCTGAGCCACTACGGAAGTCAAGAAGCAACTGGTAAAAATCTGATTCACAAAATCAGGAAGTAAAACATATTTTAAGCAGGTTTAAACAAGACTCACTTCAAGCTAAGTTAAAAGGCAGCTTCTCTCTTCAAGATGATACAGTGGTTCAGAATGCCCCATCACAAACAACATGGTCTTGTAAGAAGAACAATCTTGATATTAATAACTAATGATTATCTTATCATTGAGCCATGTGACTCTGGGAATTATAGAGTGATTAACAGTCTTGCAAAGAATTACTCACCCACTCATCCAGGATGAGTAGTAATTTACTTGGTCAAACTGGTAAAGTGTGTTGAATTAATTTTACTACATACGATGCTATAATCTTGTGGGGATAAGAAACAGAAACTAATTGGTCCTTTTTTAGCCAACCCATTAAAACTTACGGGAAGATTTGATGTATATGATCAGTTCTCCCTCCCATCCCCCCAACACACACTTTTTGTAGTATAAGTTATAATCAATTCTCCACTTTAGAGGAAAAAGTGAAAATGAAAAATACCATCGTTTTCCTCTTCTCAACTTATGTCTTTCCCCATAAAAATAACACAGCTTAAAAGACAAATCTGTGTTTTTATCTAGTATTACTTCTTTATTTCTCTCTCTAGGAGAGAACACTACTCCTAGATTAGAGAAGGGACTAGTCAATGATTTCAGTTGGAACCAATAACAAAATTGTTTTGTTTAAAAGTCTGGTGATTCAAGCACTAATTGTCATGTCTGGAGAATTAAAGTCTCTGTTTTCATGCCCCTTCATGTGGCTCCTCTAATAGCATTTCCCTTTCATCAGGTGCCCCACAAACCATATTTTGGAATGAAGGAAAAGAAAAGATACCGGAGAGAAATGGAAGGGAGTAATTTGTTTTCATGTATATTGGTATATGATAGTTTGACTTCTGAACACGAGAATGTATTTTTTAAATAGAATGGAATAAATTCACAGGTCCATACTCAAAAAATCTATCTCTGTATGTGTGTATATAGATATAAAAAATGCCCATATAGATTTTACAGACACAAAAGCATATGCATAAGTATATTTAAAAATTCACAAAATTTTAGGCATCATATAAGCACACATGGATTGTAAATATGAAGAAAATGGTGTATAATAAAAATGAAACATCTGGCCCTCCAGATATGCATTTTAATGAGTGCTTTAATGATAGCATGTGACAAATGGAACATATGGCATATCAGTGAAGTCTTGATACAGAGAACTGGACAGATCTTTCGAACCAAATTTTGTAGCATCTAGATTTACCCACAGTATTTTTCTAAACTCAAAAATTCAAAACCAATTTAAATTCAATAGCTGAACATTTGTTACTTTTTTATTGTTTATACATTAAACTTCTTCCTAGGGGAAACACATGTAGCACAAAATGTATATATCTCAATCTAAAATGACAATTTGAATGGCTGTAATGAAGCTAACCTTGCTCATTCTGCTACTACTCAGGCTTTCTCTTTGGGCCATGGAACTGTTTTAAAAGCTGGTTATGATCTATACAAAGGCCACAATAAAGAAGAAACTTGTTCAAAACTCTTTGAGAGGCGTGCAGAAACTTTCCTACCACTAAGGCTCTTATGGGAAACATAATCCCATTCTCACCTACAGCTTGACCCTCAAATCTTCAGCCTGCCCTCAATAATGAAAGTTCATTGCTTAGAGCAGACAACAAGTATTTTGTGTAGCACCAGGAGCCCCTGAAATGGAGCTCTTTTGATGCCGTGGTTCTGCAGCCTTGGTAGGTCATTGGCAAGTTGCCACTTTGATATAGCAACTTCACTCCTTAAACTAGGGCCAAGTGAGAAATGTCAAATCAGGTTGAAAGAGAAGGCAACTGACTTACTGTAAAAGGAGAGAACACTATAAGAGGTTATTTTAAAAGACTTGTTTGGACAAACAAGGAAGCAGGGCGTTGGGAGAGAAAGAGCAGAGGGAGTTTAGGGAGGAGACAGACACTGAGGCCACTTTTCCTCGATTCTGGAGGCTCCAATGCTCTATCCAGAAAGTGGGGTAAGAGTTATGTTTAGCCCACAGATTTGGTGGGGAATTACATTAAAAGATCCAACAAATGCAGACAGCTAAATGTTAACTAGGTCCTTGCTGTGCCCAGTTCCTACATCTGCATTTGTGGCTTGAAATAACACCCTACATAATCCAGATAAGAAACTCAACCCATTGGTGGTGTGTATAGAAAAATAAAAACAAAGCTTCCCCTTATTGGAGATGAGTGGCTCACAAACTGGAGAGTGTGTGACCTTTCAGTCTCACCAATGTACCCTCTCTTCTTTCCTATCTCATGTTTTCTTCATTCCTCTCTTTTTCCTCCTATTCTGGGACAGTTAAATTCTTCCCTCTCTCTCTCACTGAGTAGCTTTCCTTCCTTCTCTGAGGCCTGGATGCCTCCTTCCCTCCAGATGCTAGAGGGATGCATTGACACCCCAGCTTACCAGTCACTAGAATAAGGCGGTTTTCTCACCATAAGAAACTCTGGTAGCTTCTAAAGAAGTAAAAATTTCACAAACTCCTTACAGTTAATTACTATTATTACTGGCTAAAATAATGCTTGATCACTTGGAACCTCCAGAACAATGACCATCAAGGAATATAATGAGACTAATTCCATAGCAATTATTTCAAATTCAAAGTAACATTCAATCATAAAGCAGAATATATGAGATACTATCATTTTCTGTTTCCTGTACCCAAGGCAGTTAGAATAGAAGGGTAGATCCTTCTGGAATCTGTGACATATTCTCAGGGGCCCATGAATTCCTTTTGAAGATTTAATATTTTGGGTCTTTCATATTTATGACACTCTGAAAAGCTAAAGTAAGTTTATTCTACCTTATCTGGATGACCATCTTATGAAGAATTAAGTATCAAATGACATGACAAAAATGTTCAACCTTTCAGTGAACTGATAAACTTATCTAGATCCTTTTTCTAGTGTGAAAATGTCAATTATTATGTATCTCTTTGAGATGGAAATAGCAATCCACTCCAGGATTCTTGCCTGGAGAATCTCATGGACAGAGGAGCCTGGCAGGCTAAAGTCCATGGGGTCATAAGAGGCAGAAATTACTTAGCAACTAAACCATCACCACAACATATCTTTTATTATAACTCAAACTGAAAAGAATCTTTTAATTCCCTTACAAATTGTAAAATTTATACTCTGTGGCAATATTTATAACTGAATTTTTTTATTTTTAATATACATTAAGGCTTTGATTTAAATCCTTAACACGATATAGTGAAGCAAATAAAAAGACTAGTTGCAGTGAGTCAGTAAGGTGGAAGTAGATTTAATGCTGAAATTATACTTTCATGACAATATTGAACAAATATGTACAAATGTTTTTTAAAAATTGTAATTTCAGCACAGAGCAAAAAAATTAGCAGGGAATGACTTGTTTACGACACTCTATAAACCAAGGTTTCTTGGTTCTACTTTAAATTCAGAGAATATTGTTCTTTGAAGGCTTTTGATTAATAAAGTCTGAACTAGCAAAGTTAGTTCAAAGCTTTAATTAATTAACAGCTTCAAAGCTTTAAAATAATTAACACCACCATGTATGATTTGTATGAACATGCATTTCCTACATTTTGAATGTACTGACTATACTGCCTCTTCTTTGTTGGTTAGAATCAATCCATTTAAATATCAAAAAATAGCAGGTAAACATGGACATAACTTCTATGATTAAAGGTATGAAGGACAGAAAATTAGATCATAAGCAATGCTGAGAAACTCTGGGGATGGACATTTTGGGACCTGAGATAATCTATAGATGTGTCACTTGGCTAGGCCCAATTTCCAGTTAATGCATTCAAAGTCTAATCTAGGTGTTGCTGTGAAGGTATTTTGTAAATATGATTAAAGTCCATCACAGTTAACTTTAAGTAAAAGTATGATATTAATAGATAATCTGGGTGGGTCTGATTCAATGACTGAAAGAGTGAAACTGAGGCTTCCCTAATAAAGAAGAGATTTAGCCTGTAGGTGGAAGCTTCAGGCACAGGGTTCTAGCCTGTCCTTCCTGACATCCTGTACTACAGATTTCAGACTAGGCTGGCCAACTCCCACAACTACATAAGCAATTCCTTGCAATAAATCTCTTAACATATATCTCCTGCTGGTTCTGCTTTTCTGGTAGAACCCTAAGAGATACAGGGCCCCAGTAACCTGATGACATGCGTAAGTTCAGCAATCATAAGGAATCAATATCAAATAAAAATTTAAATCCAAAAGAATTTGGTAGTTATTTAAAAACTAACCTCTCACATGTTTTCTTTTTTAAACTCTTGATTTTTAAAAAAAGTTTCAGAAATACTTATGTTTATATCCAAATACTTGAAGAGGGAAAAAAAAGAACTTGCTTTCAGTAATTAAAAAAAAAAAAAGGTATCTGCTTCTTATGAAGAAGCATTATTGATCATAAAACTGGGGAGTTTCAGACAATTGCTTTAAACTATATTGGATGAACAGCAAAGAGACTGCAATGTAGGGAAACTAACACTAAAGAGATAATTCTAGCAAACAGCCATTAGTGGTGGGTACAAGAATGACTTTCCAAACTGTGAGAGAACTGTCTCGGGGGTTACAAGTCCAGAAAACAGACAAAATCTGTCACTCTAGTAGAAACCAATGATAATCCATAACAAATGTGGATCTGTGAGCCTCTTATTTCCCAAACCCCACCATTACCTTGGCTCTTCATACTTCCAGATCATAAAACCAGTGCTCAATAAACCCCTCATCATTTTGAAGAGGATCACAAGGAATAAGAAGAAATTTTAAAGACTGAGGATTTATCCCAAACACCTGGAGCACCATAAAGACATTATATAAGCTGGAAAGGAATGTTAAACTGCCTATCAGCAAGCGTGTAGAATTTTTTTTCCCCTTCATGTTATCCAGTGGACTAAAATACTATAAAGAAGAGAAGCTGCAATTTAGTTACACATTTAATAACAGCATGAGTAAAGTTTCAACTTCATTATAATATAAGTATTCTGGGCTCTTTTCTTGAAATAACTGGAACTGAGGTAGTAACCCATGTCAAATGATTTACCAAAACCTGCTTTCTGAATAGTGTTCAGGAATATACTTAAATGCAGAGGGCAATGTCAACTCACTCCTGTATTTTTGCCTGGAGAATTCCACAGGCAAAGGAGCCTGGCAGGCTACAGTCCATGGGGTCACAAAGAGTCAGACTCGCAAAGAGTTAGACTGAGTTACTAACACTTTTACATATACTTAAAGGATTTTTTGTTTGTTTTAAAATTATGGCAAGAGAGATTATTTAAAGGATGCCTTAGAATAGAAGACAATGGAATGGAATGTGTGACATCTGTTTCTTTTCAGATAACTTGGACAATTTTGAATCCCTGAGGTTTTAGGGTTGAGAACCAAAAACTGCTGGAAATGTTCATAAGAGATTTCATTAAACTTTGAGTACAAGCAAAATTTCCTTGTTGTGTAGGTGGTAAAATGTAGCATAAAAGTAAAAGAATGAGATTGGTTTTCCTGTCAAACAAAAGTTGAATCATTTATAATCAGTAATTAAGACCCCTAGTCCTCTTCAGACACCAAACCTTCCAGCACAAAGCAAGCTTGGAGGAAGGAAAAGGCAAAGGAGATCTCAACTGATTAAGATTGACCCCCTAAGACAGCCAGAGTCCTTTAAGAGTTAGCATTAGTTCTTTAATAAAGAGGAAATGGAGCTTCATATCAGAATTCACCAAGGCCTTTTGTAGTGGAACTGTCCTGAACTGTGGCTTTAGTCTCATTATTTAACTAAAGTATGCCCCACAGTCTCAGCCATTGTAAGATGAAGCATTGACTACTTAACTGAGTGCCATTTCAGGTATCCCTGAACCAGTGTGATTAATGGTTGCATTATATCAGCATGTATGTTACCATTGTACCTAACCAGAATTTCATGGTCAGTAATAAATGTCATTTGGATATATTATTATTATCTTCATTGTTCTTTTTAAATACTGGCAAAATTTCTAGATATCATTTGGAAAAAAATTTATGTGCTGGCTAATATACTGAAATTCTGTGTCAATCAACACACACACACACACATATATATATATTTATTAGAGTAAGAGTAAATTGTTGCTACAGTGGTGTGCTTTGGAAGCTATTAATTCAATGTAAAAAAAGTTATTAAGAACCTTGATGTCTTTAAGTAACTATGAAAATAGATTGAAAGTTAATATGAATGTTAAGAGAGAATGCACAAGTTAGTGTTTTTACACAGACTGTGTGGATGGTGACCAGTGGGCCTCATATCCTGGTATTCATGCCTTTGTGTCGTACCTTCCCATACTGAATAGAACCCATCTTTCTTTGTAGATCAATCAGATGGCAGAGTGGGAAGATATGGAACTCACTTTCTACCAAAAACACATCAAAAATACATCCATATGTGGAAGAAGTCTCACTGATAACTAACCGGAAACTGGCAGAGAGAGTCTTGTACAAACAAGGCTGTAAGAAAGATCCACATGTAACTGGGTGGGAAGGGAAGGGAAGAGAAGCAATCAGGTTGGGATCTATGCCCCTAAGAGAGGAGACTCGGAGACAAAGGGAGAATACATGAGCGGAGATCCACTCTGAGGAGAATACAGGAGCGGTGTGAGCCACATTTGAGGAGTCCCAATCCTGGGTCCTACGTAGGAAAGATAAGCCCCTTCAGCTGGCTGAGGGGCTGCAGGGACTAGAGGAGTGTTGTGGGAAGCCTGACTGAGCTCCGCTTGTGAGGAGTGAGTGCTGGCTTGCTCCCAGTGCAGGGTGGAGAGGGCAGACTGGGGACTGCTCCTATTTTCCTGAGACCACCCTGGCATGCACCTCAGCCTGAGCCAAGCAAATGTTCCAGCCCCACCTACTTCACCTTGCAGCTCCACATAAGAGCGAAGGCTGCTGTGACTGGCTGGGAGAGAGTTCAGACACAGGACACAGAGGTGACTCAAGACCTCAGGCTTCATCTGCACGGGCACGGGCAGCCAAAGCTGGTGTTCACACAGGCAGTACACCAGGGGTGGTCCTGATCTCTGACGGCAGCCGGACTACCACAACCCATGCCCAGTGCTCTCCAAGAGCCACCTGGGCCCCACCTGCCCTGCAGCATAACTCCACAACAGACTGGTGGTAGTGGAGGCTGATTGCTGTGGTGAACAAAGAAGACTCAGAGACAGCAGGGGCTGCCATTGCTGATGATGCTGGCAGAGGCAGCACAGAGCACTGGAGGCCACCTGAGCTCTGTGGCTGGCCTGCCATAGCCCCGACTGGTCACAAGCCTACAGTCTGCATGGACCCTTCTTGTTCCAACACTGCTCCCCTCTGTGGCAAGGGTGCCAATGCTGGGAAAGGAGAGAACAAGTATTAAAAGGGAACAGAGTCAACTTGGACCCAATCCTCAGAGCTTCTGCTCCATCAACCTGGGATCTAACCCTACTCCTGATAAGACAGTGACAGCCCCTAAGCAGAGGGGAAATCCCACCTCACAACCGGCTCCAGCTCTAGTTCCTTTGTCTCCAGCCCCCATCCCTACCACAGTGATAGCCATCAGCGTACCATGAAGACAGAGCTGACCTCTGCTCATATCAACTCCAGCTCTCCTACCAAAGGTATGCACACCGTATAGGGATGCTCCCACATAAGGACACCGTTTCAAGACTGCACTAGATAAATTTTAACCTAAATTCATAAAAGCAGAGAAAGTTAAGCAAAATAAAAAGCCAAGGGAACTGTTCTCAATTAAAAGAGCAAGAGAAAATCCCTCCCCTCAAAAAAATGAAACAGAAACAAACAATGTATATCAGATAAAGAATTCAAAGCATTAGTAATAAGAATGCTAACTGAATTCTTAGAATTCAGAACAGATGAACAGATGAATACTGAGAACCAAATTGGCTAGGTTTCTACCCAGTAAAGTTGCTATTTGGGAAGAGATATTTTGAGGCTATGTTACTATCTTGTTTCTCCTTCTACTATTGTCTACTAATTTCACATACTAGACTTCTATTTAGCCAATTACAAGATCCAAAAAATTAAAAATACTTTGAGACAAAATAATGGCAAAGTTAGAAATCTTTTCAGGAAGTACTAGCCTGACACAGTATAGAGGTTTAGGCAAAAATATACATAATTTTGGTAAAGTCCAGGGTTTTCTGTTTCTCAAGTTTTAGTTAAAAATAAATGGCTTTTTCCTAAATTATCCAGGTATAGTTAATTAACCCAGATGTAACCTTATATGCTTTGCCAGCATTTCAAAGATACATTTCAGTATCTATTAAAATGTCTTTTTAAGATGTGAAATATTTTATTCTCTGATAATGCCTTACCATTGTGAGTAATAAAGCTATTCAAACTACTTTTCATAATGCAATTTAGAAGGAGCTAATGAAAAATCCTGAGTTCAGATTCTAGGCTAGAAGTGTGCCTGAATTGGAAGGGAAAAGAAATTAGGAACATGCTCCCACTGACATTCTCCAGGAATTATTTTGGAACATAACACATATTTAAAGTTTCTTAGAAACTCTAGAAAATGAGTAAATATTACAAATTAGGTCAAATAAGATACATTAAAATCAACCTGTAGGGAAGAATATTACTGTTATTAATATAATTTGACTTAATTTAAAAACAATTTATAGACTTCATGTGCTATTACCTAAGGGGGAAAAAAGGAGAAAGTCAGCATAGAATGCCTGTGTACATGACTTTCCATGAGATTAACATGCATAAACCCTTTGAAGACCCCATCACTTGCACTACACTGAACACGTAGTTTTTGTGAGTCTGTATGGAATAGGGCTGAGACAAACTTAGCAAAACCCTTATAAATTCATAAAACTATTGTATATCAACCTATCTTTGAAAGTTAACAAGCATTATTGGGATCGGTGGAAAATGCACGTGTACATAAAAAGTATAAGCTGAGGTCAAGAGTATAGCTTCACACTTAGAAAGAATAACCTCAGGAAACACCCAACAAGTCTAAAACATTATGACTTGAATTTTGTCCAACTTTATGTGCTCCAGGACATTTCTGATGAATGCAAAGTCATCTGGACAACTTAGAGAACTGGAAGGTTAGGAGGAAAGTCACCAATTAGTACAGGTACTAAATTTTTTTCATGACCCATGATATGTCAGTACTCTCTGCATCTGAGTTCTTAAAATCCATGTCTGTAAAATTTGATATCAAAATATCATATCAAAATTATGATACTGACTTGCTTCTCAATGTTGTTGTGAAGGTTATCCAGAAGAGGCACACCATTCTAAAACATTGAAATGGGTTCCTCTATAATAAAGTCAAATGTCAGTATCTGTTCCCCAGAGATATGCTAGATTTTTCTCTTCTGGGAGACTTTATGAAGTCATTTGTCCTGAAATTTTGTAACATCAACTGGTCTGAAAGGAGAATGTTGGATTAAATTTCTTGACATCTTTTATAGCTTTATTCTCCTATAAACTGAATGCTGCTTTCATTAAACAGTTCTCAGTAAGGTCTGATCAGTGATATGTGCTCTGCCATCCATTCTTGCCCTTCCAAATTGTTCTCCAGATTGTATCCATAATGATCTTTTCAAAACACACATGTAAAGATGTCACACATACTCCTTTTAAAGCCCTTGAATGCCTTTCTTTTGGGTTTAGGACAAAGGTCAAACTTCTTAATCATCCAAAAAAATCTACTGTGGTCAAAACCTATTATGGTCAGAGGATACCACCCTCCCAAATTCTCTCCACCATCTTCCTTCAGTGCCTCATCACCATGCTCGCTCCCACCCCAGGGGCAGAGCCTTACACACACATCCTATTCTCTTCCAGTTAGTACCTACTTACACCACCCTCTCTTTTTTTTTTTGGTCACTTTCTTAAAAATGTCTTTTCTAACATCCATAGCACTGTGCTGATCTTCTTGACAGCACTCACTATTGCTGCAATTTACATTTTTGTGTGCAGTTTTTTGATCCCTCTGTATCCTTTACTGGATTGTAAACATATTAGAATCCCTTATGTGTTGGGTCACATTGTGTCCCAGGCCTTACACAGTGCCTTACCCAAAGGAGACTGTCAGTAAACTTCTATTAAATAAACAGTATTTACTTAAGTCATTACTACTCTAATGAAGGCAGTCAGTTCAGTTCAGTCACTCAGTCATGTGTCCAACTCTTTGCAACCAGAAAGACTTCAGCATGCCAGGTTTCCCTGTCTCTCACCAACTCCTGGAGCTTGCTAAAACTCATGTCCATTAACAGGCAAGCAAACAATTAATCTCAAAAATATACAAGCAACTCCTGCAGCTCAAATCCAGAAAAATAAATGGCCCAATCAAAAAGTGGGCCAAAGAACTAAACAGACATTTCTCCAAAGAAGACATAAAAATGTCTAACAAACACATGAAAAGATGCTCAACATCTCTCATCATCAGAGAAATGCAAATCAAAACCACAATGAGGTACCACTTTACACCAGTCAGAATGGCTGCCATTCAAAAGTCTACAAGCAATAAATGCTGGAAAGGATGTGGAGAAAAGGGAACCCTCTTACACTGTTGGTGGGAATGCAAACTAGTACAGCCACTATGAAGAGCAATGTGGAGATTCCTTAAAAAACTGCAAATAGACCTGCCATATGACCCAGCAATCCCACTGCTGGGTATACACACTGAGGAAACCAGAATTGAAAGAGACACATGTACCCCAATGTTCATCGTTGCACTGTTTACAATAGCCAGGACATGGAAGCAACCTAGATGTCTATCAACAGACAAATGGATAAGAAAGCTGTGGTACATATACATGATGGAATATTACTCAGCCATTAAAAAGAATACATTTGAATCAGTTCTATTCAAGTGGACGAAACTGGAGCCTATTATACAGAGTCAAGTAAGCCAGAAGGAAAAACAACAATACAGTATACTAACGCATATATATGGAATTTAGAAAGATGGTAACAATTACCCTGTATGTGAGACAGCAAAATAGACACAGATGTATAGAACACTCTTTTGGACTCTATGGGAGAGGGCAAGGGTGGGATGATATGGGAGAACGACATAGAAACATGTAAATTATCATATGTGAAATCAATCGCTAGCCTAGTTTTGATGCTTGATATGGGGTGCTCAGGGCTGAGGCACCAGGATGACTCAGAGGGAAGGAATCGGGAGGGAGGTGGGAGGGGGGTTCTGGAAGGGGAACACATGTATACCCAAGGTGGATTAATGTCAATGTATGGCAAAACCAACATGATAATGTAAAGGAAAAAAATGAATAAATAAATAAAATTTAAAAAAATAAAATTTAATTTAAAAAAGTGAAAGTCAAAAAAACCCACAAAAAACTGATATCCATTGAGTTGGTGATGCCATCCAACCATCTCATCCTCTGTCATCCCCTTCTCTCCTTGCCTTCAATCTTTCCCAGCATCAGGGTCTTTTCCAATGAGTCAGTTCTTCGCATGAGGTGACCAAAATACTAGAGCTTCAGCTTCAGCATCAGTCATTCCAATGAACATTCAGGACTGATTTCCTTTAGGATTGACCAGTTTGATCTCCTTGCAGCCAAGTTAAATGAAGTGAATCTCCCTTTTTGCATGACTTAGCTTCACATTACAAATAAGAAAGCAGTATATCAATGCTATAGCTATGCGAGATTTTTATTTAAATAAGATTTAAGAAAAAATAGCAAAAATAACTTCTTTTTGAGTTTGGCATCTTTACTGAGAACACAAGCTGCCCTTGATCTCAGTAAGGAGTAGAAATGCAGTGATGATCGGCAGCCATTGTGGAAACCCATTAGTAGGTCTCAGAGTCACCCCTCAAAGGACAACAGTCCAGCCTGCTAAAAGATCTAACCTAGGTTTCCATCATTCTACATTATGTGCTAATGCTTTCCTCTGCCCTCTTTAACCTTCTTGTGGGATAATGCTAACCATCTCAGCCTCCTATTGCTAAAATCTTCTGGACTTCTTGCTTCTTTAAGGGCAACAGAAAACAGCTAAAATTATCAAAAGTATCCTGGGTAGTATATTCTTCCTGTTTACATAAAAATAAAACCTGTCCTTAAATGTCAGCACATCTTTAAAAATATAAATCTATCAAGGAGGAAACAAACACTTGAGTGAGCCCACCTCTTAGAGGAAATAGTTGAGTTACAAGTAGGAAAGCACTTCAGAGCAGCTCTCTGAAGTAGAATAAAAACAACAGCAGAAGTGTATTGGTTAAAACCCCTGACACCTGAAAAGAAGGAGCCCTGGATTATCTATGAGTACGCAAAGGATTTGTTCTACCCTTGAGCAAGATGATTTCGTTGGGTCTTTGTTATTTTCTTTAACAATAGAAATACTTATCTTGCATTCTGTTTCATCCTCTGGTAATTTTATTAATTATTTATTTAGACTATCTCCAGCTTTATTAAGATATTAGCATATAACATATTAAAGTTTAAGTGGATATACATCATGAAATAATGACCACAATAAGGTTAATAAACACTGTTAAGCATCAAGGATTCACTGCCTGGCATGCGCAGAAGCCAATAATATGGCACTGGCTTTTGAGAAAAAAAAGGACTTTATTGTGAAGTCAACTAGCATGGAGACAAGATGTGAGGCTATCAAATTTCTCTCCTCATTCAGAGTCCCAGGCAAAATTTAAGAAGTAAGGGGAATTTCAAACTTGGAAGCTGATTTCAGTTCAGTTCAACTCAGTTCAGTCACTCAGTCATGTCCAACTCTTTGTGACACCATGGAATGCAGCACACCATACTTCCCTGTCCATCACCATCTGCCTGGAACTTGTTTAAACTCATGCCCAATAAATCAGTGATTCATCCAACGATCTAATCTGTCATCCTCTTCTCCTCCTGCCTTCAATACTTCCCATCATTAGGGTCTTTTCAAATGAATCAGTTCCTCTCATCAGTTCGCCAAAGTATTGGAGTTTCAGTTTCAACAATAGTCCTTCCAATGAATATTCAGGATTAATTTCCTTTAGGATGGACTGGTTGGATCTCCTTGCAGTCCAAGGGGCTCTCAAGAGTCTTCTCCAATACCACAGTTCAAAAACATCAATTCTTCAGCACTCAGCTTTCTTTATAGTTCAACTCTCACATCCAGACATGACTATTGAAAAAACCGTAGCTTTGACTAGATGGACCTTTGTCAGCAAAGCAATGTCTCTCCTTTTTAATCTGCTGTCTAGGTTGGCTATATAACTTATATGCAGACTACATCATGAGAAATGCTGAATTGGAAGAAGCTAGAATCAAGATTGCCGGGAGAAATATCAATAACCTCAGATATGCAGATGACACCACCCTTATGGTAGAAAATGAAGAACTAAAGAGCCTCTTGATGAAAGTGAAACTGGAGAGTGAAAAAGGTGGCTTAAAGCTCAACATTCAGAAAACTAAGATCATGGCATCTGGTCCTATCACTTCATGGCAAATAGATAGGAAAGCAGTGGAAACAGTGGCTGACTTTAGTTTTGTGAGCTCCAAAATCAGTGCAGATTGTGATTGCAGCCATGAAATTAAAAGATGCTTACTCCTTGGAAGGAAAGTTATGACCAACCTAGATAGCATATTAAAAAGCAGAGACATTGCTTCATCAACAAAGGCCCATCTAGTCAAAGCTATGGTTTTTCCATTAGTCATGTGTGGATGTGAGAGTTGGAATATAAAGAAAGCTGAGCACTGAAGAATTGATGCTTTTGAACTGTGGTGTTGGAGAAGATTCTTGAGAGTCCCTTGGACTGAAAGGAGATCCAACCAGTCCATCCTAAAGAAGATCAGTCCTGGGTGTTCATTGGAAGGACTGATGTTGAAGCTGAAACTCCAATATTTTGGCCACCTTTTGCGAAGAGCTGACTCATTTGAAAAGACTCTGATGTTGGGAAAGTTGAAGGCAGGAGGAGAAGGGGACGACAGAGAATGAGATGACTGGATGGCATAACCAACTCAGTGGACATGAGTTTGGGTAAACTGAAGGAGTTGATGATGGACAGGGAGGCCTGGCGTGCTGCGGTTCATGGGGTCACAAAGACTCAGACACGACTGAGTGACTGAACTGAACTGAACTAGGTTGGTTATAGCTTTTCTTCCAAGGAGCAAGCATCTTTTAATTTCATGGCTGCAGTCACCATCTGCAGTGATTTTGGAGCCCCCCAAAATAAAGTCAGCCACTGTTTCCTCTGTTTCCCCATCTATTTGCCATGAGATGATGGGACTGGATGCCATGATCTTAGTTTTCCAAATGTTGCATTTTAAACCAACTTTTTGACTCTCATCTTTCACTTTCATCAAGAGGATCTTAGGTTCTTCTTCACTTTCTGCCATAAGAGTGGTGTCATCTGCATATATGAGGTTATTGATATTTCTCCCAGCAATCTTGATTCCAGCTTGTGCTTCTTCCAGCCCAGCATTTCTCATGATGTACTCTGCATGTAAGTTAAATAAGCAGGGTGACAATATACAGCCTAAACATACTCCTTTTCCTATTTGGAACCAGTCTGTTGTTCCATGTCCAGTTCTAACCGTTGCTTCCTGACCTGCATACAGGTTTCTCAAGAGGCAGGTCAGATGGTCTGGTATTCCCACCTCTTTCAGAATTTTCCACAGTTTATTGTGATCCACACAGTCAAAGGCTTTGGCGTAGTCAATAAAGCAGAAAGAGATGTTTTTCTGGCACTCTCTTGCTTTTTTGATGATCCAGTGGAAGTTGGCAATTTGATCTCTGGTTCCTCTGCCTTTTCTAAAACCAGCTTGAACATCTGGAAGTTCACAGTTCACGTATTGCTGAAGCCTGGCTTGGAGAATTGTGAGCATTAGTTTGCTAGCCGTGTGAGAAGAATGCAGTGAAGCTGATTGGCTTGTCTCAAATCAGTTCAAATAAGCTACTCATGCTGCTAGAAGCCAGATTTTCATTAATGGACTTCTCCCTTCATTAAGGGCTCTGGTGGCAACATTTCTGATCTTTGAGTTCCACAAACTGAAGATTTTTGGTTCTAGGGTTATACTGGAGATATGGGTTCTGGTCTGGGATATGTGCAGTGCTGTTTCTGTAAAATAATTCATTTGATTGATCAATCAACCTACTGAAGAAGTTTAAGTCAGTCAATGTTTTTTACATGCTATTCCAACTCCCCCCTTTCTCTTTGTATATTCTTCAGTTTTGAGGAAGATAAGGTGGCCACCGCTCTAGCTGATAGCAAGTAGTAAAAAGATTAATACTAAAATATGAACCTAGTTTTTACAGTCCTTCAAATAAACAGACCTTATTGCTTTAAGAATACATGAAAATGTGGTATTTTTAAATATTGTTAGTGGTTGAATTTGGATTTATACAGACCTAATCCAGACTCTTGGGTGTAAGCCATCTATTTTATTTTTATTTATTTATTTATTTTCTTTACATTATCATGTTGGTTTTGCCATACATTGACATGAATCTGCCATGGGTATACATGTGTTCCCTTTCTAGAATCCCTCTCCCACCTCCCTCCTGATTTTCTCTCTCTGGGCCATCCATGTTTTCTCTTCCTGGTCAGGTGGAATCTTGGCTGTCTTGTTTATTTTAGAAACCTAACTTAAGGTCAGTTATGGGTTTACAGGACTTCCTTAGTGGCTCAGATGGTAAAGAATCTTCCCACAATACAGTAGACCTGGGTTCGATCCCTGGGTTGGGAAGATCCCCTGGAGAAGGGACTGGCAACCCACTCCAGTATTCTTGCCTGGGAAATCCCATGGACAGAGGGGCCTGGCAGGCTACAGTCCCTGGGGTTGCAATGAGTTAGGCATGACTGAAGCAACTTAGCATGCATGGGTTTACAAGTGTTATGAGGGCCTGAGAAATTGATAGTGGGTTTCCCCGATATTAGAACAGTGGGTCCTCCTACTGCCTTCTGTCCATGGAGAGTGCACCTGTTTGGGAATTGTCCATTCCACTTAGGTTGTAGTCGATCCTCAGGAAGTTGATGTTTTCCAAGTTTTGAGGAGGACTCAATCCTCTGGGCTTATGCAGTACAGAAACACTAATCTACTACAAGTATATTTGTGTATAGCAGATAAAGTAATACCCAGAAATTGTACACATTTTATAGTATCTAGTTCTTTTAAAATATGATCATTTTGAAAATTGCAATAGTGTTTTATATTTAGTCATAAAGAGGGGTCTTCCACATTACATTTCATAAGGGCCCAGCTGGAGCTTGCTTCTATGGGCTATTCTTATTCTAAGCAGAGGAACTGATAAGACCTCATCCCAAGTTTAGTTCGTTTCTTTTTTAGCAAGACTCTTCTTTTCAGTCTTCCCCATAGACTGGGGGTCTCCATGAACCATGCAAATCCTATTGTGTTCCAAGGGCCCCAGATACTCCTTGAGTCACCTTGGTTATGAAAGCTTCTCTGCTGTCACTTCAACTTGAAAGAGACAATCCCAAATGGGAGATAATTTCTTTAGGAAAGCTTTTGTTATCTTGGAAGCTTTCTTTTTCTTATGGAAAAGCTTCAATCCATCCTGTGAAGGTGTCCATAAATACCAGGAAGTATCTATAATTTCCAGTGGCTCTTGGCAAAGCAGTAAAGTCTATTTGTCAACTATCTCCTGGTTCTGTTCCTCAGATGTGCACCCTTTTTATTATTGGGGTTGTCCAGTTTTAGCATTGTTTCTGGCACAGATCAGGCAATTCATATTACCTTTTGGATGGTTCTTTTGCATTTGTAGACCACAATAAACTTTTGTCTCCAGTGATAGGATTCTTCCCTTCCATAATGGGTTACTTTATGTAGAGTAGTAATTCCTTCCATTAAATGCTCAGATATAAGCATTAGCCCCTGTTCATTGTAAACCCAGTCTTCTTTTGTTGTTTGGTATTGATCACCATCTAACTCTCAAAAGTCAGCATGAAATCCCCATTCATCTGCTCTCGCTAAATCCACTTCTAAATACTGAGGCATAAACAGGGATAGGTCCACCTCAGAATGAGTGCTAAGGCCTTAGGATCTGGGTTTTTGGTTCCGGCTGCCCGAACAGCCAAATTATTTCCTTTAGCTTAACTATCAGTTTTTGGTGGTCCAGGCAATATACTATGGCTTTTTTTTAAATTTACAGCATTATAACAGAGTCTAATAAAGCCAGTTTCCATTTAATTTTTCTTCTTGATGTTAGTAGATTTCTCTCTTTCCATTTCCATGCCCCATGAGCACACACAATAGAGAAGCCAAACTTAGAATCAGTATAAATGCTCACTTTATTCTTAGCTCTAAGGTGCACGACTCTCATGAGTGCTATGAACTCTGCCTTCTGGGCAGATGTACTTGGAGGAAAGGATTCTGCTTCCATGACTTCCTGATGAGTTCCTGTTGCATACTCAGCCTTTTGAAGTCACTGACCAATGAAGCTGCACCCACCCGTAAACATTTCTATATCTGGATTTTCTAAAGGCTGATCAGTCAGTTTGATTCTGCTAGGATAGAGTCCTTCAATTTTCTGCACAGTACAGAATGCCTTCTGGTATTCCAGTACCGCTTAATGGCTCATTGTCATTTCCTTTAAGAGCCTCCTATAGAGGTTAGGCCATGAGTCTAAAGTTAGGAATCCAAATACAACAAAACTCAGCCATTCCTAAGAATCTTCACAATTACCTTCTGGTGGTTGGGTACAGTCACTGTAGTTAATGCTCCCCTTTGATCCAGCAATGAGTTTCTTTGTCTTTCTTTCTGATAATTCAAAATCCTAGATATTTTATCATTGGTTGAGAAATACATGCTTGGAGACTTTGCCAAATACATGCCTGGAGACTGGTCTGCCAAAAAATTTAAAATGAAGATTGTATTTTGGTCTGAAGCTTCCTTAGTTTTACTATCAATAGCATTAGTATATGTTATACATATTGGAGTGTGTGCTAAGTTGCTTCAGTCATGTCTGACTCTGTGGGATCCTATGGACTATAGCCCACTAGGCTCCTCTGTCCATGAGACTCCCCAGGCAAGAATACTAGAGTGGACTACCATGCCTTCCTCCAGGGATATTAGAGTAGGAGTTCTCATTTAATTGGAGACACCTTAGGTTCTTGGCTAAAGCTTCCCTGCAGATGGTGGGGGCATTCTTAAATCCTTGTGGGAGAACCATCTGGCAATATTGTTGTTTTATATTAGTCAAACTAGCCCAGATAAACTTGTAAGCAAAATATAATGATTTGGCACCAACAGATGTGTGTATGCATATGTTTTCAGTTGCTTAAGTCATGTTTGACTCTTTGAGACTCTATAAACTATAGCCTGCCAGGCTCCTCTATCTATGGGTTATACCAGATGTATAATCTCTACAATTTGGTTAATGGCTCTCAAATTCTGTATCAAGTTCTAATCTCCAGTCCTGGGCTTTGTACTGGCAGGACTGGAATATTATATGGGGACTGACAAAGTCAGAAGAATTGGTATTAAGAAAGGTGGTTATCAGAGGCTTTATATCTTCCCTTGCATGCCTCTATAAAGTGTACTGCTTTAAATTTGGAGCCTTAGCCCCTGACAGAGTTTGACTACTGTTGGTTCAGCCATCTTGCTTCTTCTTGGCCTTCCATCAGCCCAAGCATTCACTCTTAACTTTCGAAGAATTTCCTCGGAAACTTCTCTTTGAAGCTTGTCCCAGTTGTAATAGTGCAGCTTAGAGTGCATAGGCTTGGTTCTTTAACGTCTACCTTTTTTTGGTGAGAAAGTCATCTAATTTTGTAGGTAGATCTCACCCAACAAGGGAATATGGCATTCAGGCATATACAGAAAGCTGTGCTTTATACATCAGAAGCAGAAAAGGGGGAGTACATAAACAAATCTCCTGGGTTGAGGCATTAGAGAGAAAGAATTTTAAGATTTAGGAAGCAATTCTGAGTCCTAGTTTGGTTTCTAGAGAGAAGCAAGCAAATGCACTAATGACTATCCACAACTTGGCTGTAAGAATTTCCTAGAGAAGTCACTCAGGAGAATGGACAGTCTCAACAATGACCAGCTTGGATTTGAAGGTCTGCTTAGGAAACCATTAGAGATGATTGTCAAGAACTATATCCTGAAAGTCAGACATGCCAAGGAACCTGCCCCAACAGTTCCAAGAGCATAGGCAAGTGAGTCACAGGCTCCTAACAGCTTTTCCCCGTGGACTGAAGGCAGCTTGCCTATTGTAGAGAGGCCTAAAAAAGCCAGGCTCTGTCTCACCACTTTGGAAAATGTATTCGATGAGAAAGAAGGTGGAAGAGGTGAGCGTGTCATCTAGAAGAAAATAAAGTGAGGAGGCTGTCTGATACTGCCAGAACTGAAAGTGAAAGAGAACCGAGTATGTTGGAATGTAATCTTCCTGGTAGCTCACCAAAGCTTCTTACCTCTGCAGCTCATCTAGGTGTCTGGGCGATTTTCAGGTTGAATACATTCAACCCAAGGCCTCATATAGTCCATGGCCTTTAGCACCACCACCAAGGTTTGTTCCTCTGGGCAAAGTTATATATATATATATATATATGTGGGCATGCTTAGTTATTCAGTTGTGTCTGACTCTTTGTAACCCTATGGACTATAGCCCAGCAGGCTCCTCTGTCCATTGGATTTTCCAGGCAAGATCAATGGAATGGGCTACCATTTCCTCTTTTGGGGGATCTTCCTGACTCAGGGATCGAGCCCACAACTCCTGCTTCTCCTACACTGTCAGGCAGCTTCTTTACAGCCACCTGGGAAGTGTATATATTTAAAACCATTTCAATGTTAACTCCATGCTAGTTTGTCTCAGATAAAAGAGGACTAAATTTCTCAGTGAGGAAAACCCAAAATGTGTTCAACTAAATAAAATTAATTTAACCCAGGTCCAGGGTACATTCCTTAAGAGTAGAGAATTTGCCTATTTTATACTCCTGCATTTCTCCTTTACCTTCTCACACGAACAAGTTAACCAGGGCTGGTTTCATTAAGAATACGCACCTGTATCAATACCTCCATACAATCATCTCAGACATGGGTGAAAAATCCCATCACCTCCATAAGGCAATTTTTCTAGTCACAGAGCAATGTCTTTTATCTCCTGAGTCAGAGAATCTTCATTCATATCAGGTTTATTTTATTTTTTGGTTGCACTTCCTGGTAAGTGAAATCTTAGTTCCCCAACCAGGGATGGAACTTGACCCCCCTGCATGGAGCTGTAACCACTGGACCATCAGGAAATTCCCTTATATCAGGTTTAATAAAATTTTGCTATAGTCATCCAAGAGCCAACCCCTATTAGCCAACACTAACAAATAACAATCAGACAAAGACAAATATGGACAAAGATATCCAAAGGCCTGGCACTTTAACTCAAGGTTAGGGGCTCTAACCCTTAAACTGTGGGTACCTCAGGGCTATAACCTTTTATGGGATGTTCACTAGGATTTGGTGCTCACTGAGGTGATCCCGGGAAACATCTACTCACCTTCTGTCTCACCTGGGGTCAAGCCAGTGCAAGCGCACTCCTCACAAGTGGAGTCCAGGCTTCCCACAGCCCTTCTCTTAGTCCCTGCAGTCCTCCAATCAGCCGAGGGGGCTCATCTTCCTGGTGTAGGACCCAGGACTCAAGGAACTAATCTTTGGCTCTTACTACTCACTCTCCAGAGTGGGTCTGTAGCTGTATATGCTCCTTTTTCCTCTGAGTCCACTCCCAGAGCAACCTGATTGTTTACGTGTGGATCTGTCTTACAGCCTTTGCTGTACAAAGATTTGTCAGTTTCCAGTTATCTTCCATGAGAATTCTTCCATAGTGGATGTATTTTTTAAGTGTTTGTTGGTGGAGGTGAGTTCCATGTCCTCCTACTCCACCACCTTGATCAATTCCCTCATCATGCTCTACACTAAATTCCCAGGACCTACTCATCTTAGAGCTACAAGTTGTACTTTTTGACAAACACTATTTCTCCCATCTCCAAGCCTCTGGCAACTACCATTCTTCTCTCTGTTTCTTTGAGTTTAGGCTCTTTTTAGATTCCATATGTGAGAACATACGGTATTTGTCTTTCTCTGTCTGAATTATGTCACTTAGCATAATACCCTCAGGTCCATCCCTATTATTGCATACGGTAGGATTTCCTTCTTTTTTATTGGCTGAATAATATTTCATTGTGTATGTATGTGTATGTATATATATTTTCTCTATCCATTCACCTGTTGACAGACATTTAGGTTGTTCCGATGTCATCGTGGCTATTGAGAATAATGCTACAATAAACTGGGGGTGCAGATATCTCTTTGAGATAGTGAGTTCATTTCCTTTGGCTATATACCCAGAAGTAGGATTGCTGGATCGGACAGTAGTTCTACTTCTAACTTTTTGAGGAACCTCTTTTCTGTTCTCCATAGTAGCTGCATCTGCATTATCATCAACAATGTACAAGGGCTTCCTTTTCTTCACAGCCTCACCACCACTCATTCTATCGCTTATCTTTTTAATAACAGCCATTCTAACAGGTGTGAGATGATGTATAACTGTGGCTTTAATTTGCATGTCCTCAATGATTAGGGAAGTTGAGCATCTTTTCATATATCTGTTGGTCATTGGTATATCTTCTTTGGGAAAACGTCTATTCAGTTCCTCTGCCCATTTTTAAATTGGATTGGTTTTTTGTCATTGAGTTATCTAAGCTTCTTATATATTTCCGACATTTAACCCCTTATCAGATAAATGGTCTGCAGGTATTTTCTTCCATTCTGAGGTGGCCATTTTATTTTGCTGTTTGTTTCTTTTTACTGTGCTGGAGCTTTTTTTTTTAATCAATAGCTTAATGTAGTCCCACTTGTTTTATTTTTGCTTTTGTTACTTATGCTTTTGGTATCACATCTAAAAAATTATTGTCAAAACCAAAATCAAGGAGATTTTTAGCTACGTTTTCTTCTAGTAGTTTCATAGTTTCTGGCCTTACAGTTAAGTCATTTATCCATTTCAAGTTTGTGAATGGTGTAATACATGGGTCCAGTTTCATTTTCTACATGTGGTTGGTGGTTATCCAGTTTTCTGCATTTTCTGGTGGTTATCCAGTTTTCCCAAAACCATTCTTTAAAGAGACTGTCTTTTCCCCCACTGAGTCTTCTTAGCTCCACTGTCAAATATTAGTTGACTGTATATGTGTGTTTTTACTTCTGGGCTTTCAGTTTTGTTCTACTGGACTATGTGTCTATCTTCATGCCATCATATGGTTTCAATTACTATAACTTGGTAATAAAGTTTGAAATCAGAAAGCGTAATGCCTCCAGCATTGTTCTTCTTTCTCAAGATAATTTTGACTATCTGGGGTCTTCTGTGGTTTCATATAAATTTTAGGATTTTTTCCTATTTCTGTTAAAAATGTCATTGGAATTTTGATAGAGATTCCACTGAATCTATAAATGGCTTTGGGTAGTATGGACATTTAACAATATAAATTCTTGGGGTCCATTAATTCTTCTGATTCAGGACACTTTTTTTCACTTATTTGTGTCTTCCATTTCTTTCATAAATGACATAATTTTTCAGTGTTAAAATCTAATAAATTTATGTACAAATTTAATGTACAAATCAAACTTAACAGCCTGGGTTAAATTTATTCCTATGTATTTTATTATTTTTGATGCTATTGTGGATCTAATTATTTAGCTTATCAGTTTTTCATGTGTCTTTCCTAGAATGTATGCTACCTGAGGATAGGCTATTACTCAAATTAAGGACCACTTTAGCAAAACTGTAGGCTCAAAAGAATTATTTGTTCAATTAAAAAATTATTTCAACTCATTGATACCTATGAATATAATAATAGTTCCTATACCAAAAACTATTTTAAGCACTTTATACATATGCTGACTCCTTTATTTTCTATCATATAGCTGGAATTTCAGCAATGTATTCACTGTGATCAAAGAGTAGGCTTTCTCTGCTAGGAAGGCCAGCCATTCTCTCTCAGTTTTCAAAGGAATATACATGTTTTCAAGCAAACACTCTACTCAGGTCCTAACAAATAATAGTGAGACAAATATCCCAGCCAATCTGCTCACACATTTCTGTGTCAGGATGTGTAAGACACCTAGCTTAGGGCCACAAGGAATACCAGATGAATAAGGTCCAGCTCATTCTCCAAACCACTCATAACTTTTGCTGTTGAGTCAGCCATATCTGACTCTTCAGGACCCCATGGACTGTAGCTTGCCAGGATCCTCTGTCCATGGGATTTCCCAGGCAAGAAAACTAGAGCAGTTGCCACTTCCTTCTCCAGGGGATCTTCCCAACCCAGGGATTGAACCCACCGCTCCTACACTGGTAGGCAGATTCTGACTGCAAGCCCTGATAAAACTCGTTTGCCCACCCACCCCACCGACTCCCTTCACCAGCACCTTTCCCCTGCTGGACTCCTAAAATGTGTGCAGTCAGTTTTATATCATCAGGTAGGAAATAGGAGACTATCTTTCTGAGGAAACCAATCCACCCAAAAGAAAAGACTTCAGCCTTCATTCCTTTCATCTCCTTGCGACCGAGAAAGCAACATGGGTCACCAGCAGCTCTACTGGAGCCATCTGAGAGAATTCAGCCAGGGTTCTCACTCCTGCCAAGTATGCTCAAACCAGCAAGGTCTCATCTGGAAATATGGCCTCAATATGCGTCACCAGTGTTTCTGCCAGTATGATGACATTGGCTTCATTAAGTTGGACCAAGTGAACTTTCTTGAATGGATCATTCAGCACATACTTAGTCGCTCAGTCATGCCCAACTCTTTGCAACCTCATGGACTGTAGCCCGCCAGGCTCCTCTGTCTATGGGATTCTCCAGGCAAGAATACTGGAGTGGGTTTCCACTTCCTTCTCCAGGGGATCTTCCTAACCCAACGATCGAACCCAGGTCTCCTGCATTGCAGGCAGAGTAACACTATCTCTTTGCATATAAAATTAAAGTTAAAATTTTCAAGAAAAAAAAAGGCTTCAGATTATTTTGAGAGTATCCTAGTGTGAGGGCCAGGTCCCATATCCTATCACCCTGTGGCAAGGTCCATAAACTGCCCAACCATGTCCAGAAACAGAGCTCCCAGTAATGTATTCTTTACAAATTAGAAACCACCAGGCAATGAAAGGAAGAAAAAGAAATAGCTTAAAGAGTTGAAAGTGGTTGAAATAGGAGGAATTGGGAGTTTCTTATTATAAGTAAAGTATTACTTTTTATTTTTAAATTATGTCTAGCCATTACTTTATTGGAGAAGGAGATGGCAACTCACTCCAGTGTTCTTGCCTGAGGAATCCCGGGGATGGAGGAGCCTGGTGGGCTGCCGTCTGTGGGGTCGCACAGAGTCGGACACGACTGAAGCGACTCAGCAGCAGCAGCAGCAGCCCTTACTTTAATAATGATTAAATTTAAATTTTAATGGGTACACAGAAGCAGAGTAGTCTGGAAAGAGGTCTGCCCATTCTGTCGAGGTCTCCATGGGTAACATTCCTCACCATGTGGAATACATAACCTTCAGCTTCTAGTCTCTGACTTTGCAAGCTCAAAACTTCATTTTGCCTGCACATAAAAATCATGTTCATCTCTGGAAGGAGTGAAACTCAATCACACTCATAAAGTGAGGTATAATAATTTAGGATGAGACCTCACCACTCTATATCCAGGAAGCCTGTATCTGCAAAAATGGTGAATTCTTTTTCTAAGGTAAAGCAATATGGTTAGGTAAATGAGAATCACTGGCTAACACTGAGAAATTACTGAAGTTTCAGAGCCCATGCACGTGCCACAAAATCTACACTGTTTAGACGGTTGCTGGGAACCAAAAGTAAACAAATTCAATGACCTCATCCTAACCGTTACAATGATTCTGCAAGGCAGTGTAATTATTCACTGCCTTAAATATTCAGAATATTCTCTTATTCTAAGAATAAGAAGCTGAAGCTCAGAAAATTTAATAGTTTGCCTATGGTCACGCAGCTAGCTTCAGTGTCAATAGAGGTTTGTCTGATTCAGAGTATTTCTGTTGGGCCTCACTACCTTCCCAGAATAAACAAGGAAATGAGTGATACTAGGACTAACCCTTCTTATCTAAGCAGTTTTTTCCCTTACTGCCATCAAATTTCTTTAACAAAACCCATCTTCTAAATATGGAGGATTAAAAATGAAAGAAAATGAAAGGGAGTAATATTTAATGAATGCCTACTTATGTTAGGCTCAGTGCTAACAATTAAAAATTTTTCTCTACTTATTTTAAAAATAGTTTATTTAATGCATTTGTAAGTCTACCTCTTTTACATACTGTTGTTTACTACATACAAATAGCAGTTATTTTGTATTATTAAGCCAGATTTGGAAATTTGCTTTGCCGTATTTTGAAAATCTTGTTGGCACTTTTACGTCTGTGAAGTTAATTGCATAAAAACATGTTCAAAAGCTCCAATGTGTCTCCAGTAAGTAATGCCACAGTCATTTCAGAAAATGAAAGTAGAAATGATAGCATCATATTCTGTTACCACCACTGCTTGAAAGCCAGATTTTAATGAGCCTCAGCTCTATAACCTGCCTGAGTGTTTATAGACCTTGGGAGGGGAACTCTAGAGCTTTAGGCTAGAAGCAGCAGCAGAGAATGTCTCTCACTAGTGTAAGAACAGTGCTAGGTATGGCTGTTCTGAGGGCTGCCTCATTAACTGTGGCAACTTGCAGGGGGCACCACCCAGAGTGGGAATAGAGTTGGCCAAATTTGTCAGTAGACACTAAGAGATATGTAAATCTAGCAACTTTTCCCCATTTCATTGTGGGGAAATAGAAAAAAAAAAATACAGTAGCCAGCTACTACACTGCCAGTACAGAAAAGCAGCATTACAAATATCTATTAACATTTTTTTTGGTGGAAATCCAACTATTTATCTTGGGAAGGTGGGTAAAAGGTAGCAAGAAAGACAGAAAAATAATAAGATGGAGCCAGAAACCCCACCTGCCATCTCTCTCAATATGCTGAGTGTGTAAGCCCAACATAAGTAAAAGCAGAAACATGAATCTGTTCTCTCAGTTTATCTCAGCTCCTCTGAGCTTCTCATAGTGTGAGAATCAGATGCACTAAATAGAATTCTGCTACTCAGACACTGAAGATAGTTTTCTTACAACATGGCCCCTAAACAGAAGCCAACTTCTTCATCTGGTGCTCAAGAGAAGATAAAGCAATGTATTCCAAAGCACGAGGAAAAACTGGCTGAGCCAAACCCAACTGCAAGATGGTTTGGTGGCCTCCAGTTGGCATCATTCTAAAAGGAGTTTTGATAGTAACTAACTAATCAGTAGTTTTTCCTTTCTTTCCAACTTGAGAACCCAACCTTGATCTAAGATGTAACTTAGCTATGTGCTGTGCTTAGTACTCAGCTGTGTCTGACTCTTTGCTACCCCATGGACTGTAGTCTGCCAGGCTCCTCTGTCCTTGGGGATTTCTCCAGGCAAGGACACCGGAGTGGGTTGCCATGCCCTCCTCCAGGGGGTCTTCTCAACCCAGGGATCGAACCCAGGTCTCCCACATTGCAGGTGGATTCCTTACTATCTGAGTCACCAGGGAACCCCAAGAATACAGGAGTGGGTAACCTATCCCTTCTTCAGGGGATCTTCCTGACCCTAGGAATCAAACTGGGGTCTCCTGCATTGCAGGCAGATTATTTACCAATGAGCCACTGACAAACCCAGGTTCTAATAAGCTAGGTTACAGGACTTCCCTGATAGCTCAGCTAGTAAAGAACCTGCCTAGGAGACACAGCAGACCACAGGAGATGTGGGTTTGATCTCAGGGTCGGGAAGATCCCCTGGAGTAGAAATGGCAACTCACTTCAATATTCTTGCCTGGAAAATCCCATGGACAGAGTAGCCTGGAGGCAAAGTATCAGACACGACTGAGCAACTGAGCACAAACCTAGCTATACCAGGTTCTAATAAGCAGCCTCTTGATAGGGCAGTCTAAGAGTGCCCAGCTAGTCTCTCAACTGAGGATGTTAGTAAGATTTTGAGATGCTATGAGGACAAAAGCCATGATGAAGATATTAGCTATTCCAATGTGCAACTAGGATACATTTGAAGTGTATCCTCATTTCAAAGACCAGGGGTTCTTTGTAGTCAACAGATAGTAGGTAAGGGGACAATGCCAAGAAAGAATGCAGATGTAATCCTTATTAAGAGAGGAGGAGAGGAAGAGATGTATGGAGAGAATAACATGGAAACTTACATTACCGTGTGTAAAACAGAGAGCCAACGGGAATTTGCTGTGTATCTCAGGAAACTCAAACAGTGGCTCTGTATCAACCTAAAGGGGTGGGATGGGGAGGGAGATGGGAGGGAGGTTCAAGAGGGAGGGGATATATGGCTGATTCATGTTGAGGTTTGACAGAAAACAACAATATTCTGTAAAGCAATTATCCTTCAATTTAAAACAATTAATTAAAAAACTAGAACTAAAGGTGTCATGTATCTGATACAGAACTTGGCAGGCCTGTTTAACTTGTGCTGTAAACAAATGTCCCTTTTATTATCTTAAATATTCCCTAATTGTGTAGTGGTGTGATCTGAGGAGCTTTCAGATAGCTCTGAATCCTTGGTAATAGGCTACAGGGACAGGAAAGCTAGTCTAAAGCTATACATTTACTGTACATTTGGTTTCTATAGCTTAAGATATGTAATTTATCATTGTTGGAGCCCATTTTATTGTGGGATGCATCTGTTTTATACATCCTTTTTAATGATGAGATTTAAGTCAAATACCCAGTCAGGGTCCTTGAGATTGCTCCAGATACTGGTGGTATACACCAAGCTGGACTGGTAAGTTTTTTTTTTTTTTTTTCCATACTGTAAAAGATGTTCTTATCGTTAAAAAAAAAAAGGTACACCTCACTAAACAACTGTTAGGATGCCTAAAAAGAAATAATCCTGGCTCATACTAAGTATCATCAGAAGCGTTTCTGCAACTCTTATCGCTGGTGGACATGCAAAACAGTACAGCCAACTCTGTAAAAAAAGTTTAAAAGTTTCTAATAAAATTAAACATATACTACTTACCATACAACCCAGTAATTCTATTCATAGATATTTACTCAAGAGAAATGAAAGCTTACATTCATACAAAAACCTGTATATGAATTTTATGTTGTTATTGTTCAGTCACTCAGCCATATCCATCTCTTTATGACCCCATGGACTGCAGCACACCAGGTTTCCCCGACAATCACCATTTCCTGGACCTTGCTCAAACTCATGTCATTTAGTTAGTGATATCATCCAACCATCTCATCCTCTGTCATCCCCTTCTCCTCCTGCCTTCAATCCCCCAGCATCAGGGTCTTTTCTAATGAGTCAGCTCCTTGTATCATGGCCAAAGTATTGGAGCTTCAGCATCAGTCCTTCCAATGAATATTCAGGGTTGATTTCCTTTAGGATTGACTAGTTTGATCTCCTTGCAGTTCAAGGAACTCTCAAGAATCTTCTCCAACACCACAGTTCAAAAGCATCAATTCTTCAGCACTCAGCCTTCTTTACAGTCCAGCTCTCACATCCATACATGACTACTAGAAATCCATAGCTTTGACTAGATGGACCTTTGTCAGCAAAGTGATGTCTCTACTTTTTAATACACTGTCTAGATTTGTCATAGCTTTTCTTCCAAGGAGCAAGTATCTTTTAATTTCATGGCTGCAGTCACCATCTGCAGTGATTTTGGAGCCCAAAAAAATAAAGTCTGCCACTGTTTCCATTGTTTCCCCAACTATTTGCTGTTAAGTAATGGATTCGGATGCCATGATCTTTGTTTTGTGAATGTTGAGTTTTAAGCCATCTTTTTCATTCTCCTCTTTCACCTTCATAAAGGTGGTGTTATCTGCACATCTGAGGTTACTGATATTTCTCCCAGCAATCTTGACTCCAGCTTGTGCTTCATCCAGCCTGGCATTTTGCATGATGTACTCTGCATATAAGTTAAATAAGCAGGGTAACATATACAGCCTTGATGTACTCCTTTCCAGTTTGGAACAGTCCATTGTTCCATGTCTGGTTCTAACTGTTGCTTCTTGATCTGCAAACAGGTTTCACAGGAGGCAAGTAAGGTGGTCTGGTATTCCCATCCCTTTAAGAATTTTCCACAGTTTGTTGTGATCCATGCAGTCAAAGGCTTTAGCATAGTCGATGGAGTAGAAGTACATGTTTTTCTGAATTTTACAGCATATTATTTATAATTAATATTTATAATTTTTAGAATTTCCCCAAATTAGTAGTAACCCAAATGTTCTTTTAGCAAGTATATAGACAAACAAGCCATGGCACATCCATGTGGTGGAACACCTCTCACCAATAAGAAAGGGTGAACTATTGGTATATGCACCAAACAAAACAAATGAATCTCAATTGTATTATGAGTTTAATACTATATTATTCCAATTATATGACATTCTGGAAAATGCAATACTTTACAGTGCAGAAACAAATCCGTAATTTCAAGGGTTAGGACTGAAGGAAGTGTCTGAGAACAAAAGGACAGGTCAAGGAAATCTTTGGTGTCACAGCACTATTCTGTATCCTGATTGTGGTGTTAGTTAGATATGGCTATGAATGTATAAGAACATAATTCTACATCAAAAAAAGTGAATTTAAAAAATGTTAAAATATGTACAGCTTTACAACAAGATTTGTTTAAAATGAAGAGACTGGCAGATTCACCCAGAGGTCAGCAGTCTGAATTTAGGTGAAAAGGTAGGAGAATTTAGGCTCAAAACTGATTAAGAGCCAAGGACAAGCAGATCTAAGAAACATGGTAGCAGTCAGGGCACAAGGGAAAGATCATTAAAAGGGCATTCTCTGTGATGTAGGCTAGGCATGAGTGCAGTCATGAAAAAAAGGAAGCATTTCTTTACTTGAGAATCAGTTCTAATTTATTTTAAGAAATCATTTCAGAATTGTTCATTGATTTCTGTCTCTAGAAAGCAATCACAGAAAGAATTTTCCATGTAACAAATAGGTGGAGACAGTGAGAAAAATAAAATGTGCTTGGGATTGATTTTAAATGAACTTAGCATTTTCTCTAGCATTCCCATATAGCTGTTCCATATGAAAATAATTTTCAATAAAAATATATAAACACAATATATTCATAGAAATAGGCCAAATTATTAATTAATATGTCTTCTCCCCTCTCACAGTATGGGTAGTTCTGTAACTCACTGGAGGACAACTGTCATACCTAATAAGGGAGGACAAGGAAGGAGAAGAAGGGGGCCTCCTTGGTGGTTCAGTTGGTAAAGAATCTGCCTGCAATGATAGACACAGGTTTGATCCCTGGGTAGGGGTGATCCCCTGGAGAAGGAAATGGCAACCCACTCCAGTATTCTTGTCTGGAGACTTTCATGGACAGAGGAGTCTGGTGGGCTACAGTCTACGGGTTCACAAAGAGTCGGAAATGACTGAATGACTAACATTTTCATTTTCAAGGAGGAAGTGGATTTCAGATGGAGACAGAATCTGGGAGGCCAGCATAGCTCAACTTAGTAAGATTGAAACACAGCTCAGAGATCATCGAAGGGTCCCTATTGTTTAACACATGAGAAAACTATGGCTCAGAGATGTCAAGTGACTTGCCAGAAGCCAGAGTTATTAAATTGTGTAACCTAATCTTCTGTTGCCAAATGCAGTGCTTTTGGTTTTTTTTTTCCCTATAAAAGTACAATTTGCTATTCTTTCCAAGGGGGAGAGGGAATATAGAACAAAATGTACAGTTCAAATACTCTATGATATAGTGGGGTGGGGTGTATATTTGAAAATGTAATTAAAATGCAATTTGTTCTAAATAGTGTCCTGTTACTAGCAACTGTAATTTTGTAATTTCAGAACTCAGTCAAATGAAAAAATCCATTATTATTTCTCAGACAGGCTGAGTCTCTCTCTCTCTCACCTCTAGTAGCTGAAAAGTTACACCAGCACAAAGACCAAATCAGAAACGTGGACTTGGCGTGATGTTTACACATGGACTTGGCATGATGTTTACATACAGGAGTACATTGCAGCCTCTTCAGTTAAGTGGGTTGCTACGTGGCTTGCTCTAAGAAGATCTGCCCTCTAATCTCAAACTGTTCAATTCATTGTGCAACCATATATCAGTTCTTGGTATGCATTTATTCATTCTTCTAAAAAAAAAATATGTACTGTTCCTGGAAAGAGTGCAGACAAAGTCCCAACAAATGGAATAACGGCTTAAGGCCAGAGATGGCCCTGCCCTGTAGATGCTGACCTCCTGCCTTTATCTTGCAGTTCTTGAGAAACCGCTGAATAACAAAGGTGAAGGAGAAAGAGAGAGAGACTCAGTCCAAATAAGAACTGATAATGGATTTTTTTCACTTGGTTGAGTACAGGAAACTATAGTTATTAGTTACAGGACGTTGTTTAGGAAGGTTTACAATACATAATTTTGGTTCACTGACCAAATTAATGCATTGAAGATCGATACATATTTTTTTTTGTTTAAGGACTTCTATACATGCTTTGTAGTCCCTAGAAAAACGCAAGAACAAAGTTATCATAAAAGGGCCACTCATGTAATAGTAAAATAACAGCATTATCTTTCCAGAATTATCCATTAACCATCCTTGAGCAAGAACAGGAAAGTGCAACTTACTAAATGCTTACCTTATAAAGGTCAACACCAGAAAATATTCTTCCTAACTCCACACATGCATGTTACAGAATTACTGCTGCAACTCCATCAAATAAACAGCAATAATTTAAAATGATGGATGATTTTTTAAATGAAATTAATCTTCAATGGTAGATTTAATGATAGAAGGGGGGAACTGAAACTCAGGTTCTGAAACATCCTTACACATTTGTTTAATTCATACTGTCTGTCTCTCCACAGTGGAATTCAAACAAAAACAGCAACCTGTCTTGACTGTTGTGTTCACCCCCATATCTCTAGCGTCTGACCATAACTGACCTTTATTGAAGGAGAGAATCAATTAACAAGACAGAAATCTTTGATTAAGGGAAATTTCAGGTCTCCATAAAAAAGACAATAACGTAAAAACTTTTTGAAAAGGTTAACTAATACACAAATGAAAAATATTTTTGTTATTGTCATTTTAGCCTGAAGATATTCACTTTGGAGTATCTATACCCATCTGCTTTAAGACACTAGTGACAGCTGTCTTGGACAATAATTTTGATACTCATTACATCACTTCAAGTATTAGTAACTCTAAATATGAGACCTCATGACATTTTGATAGAAGGCCACCTACAAATGTGTTTGAATTATACATGCAAACAACCTGAATTAATATAAAGGCAAGGAGGATCTTTTTCTCAGAGGGCAAGAAGAGAATTCATACCAGTTTATCATTTAATACTTAGGCAAAGACTTTTGCTGGAAGATTTTTAATGTTCTTTTCAGTATTCAATCAAACAACTGTCTGAAGAGGATGTTGTGATTTGGATAATAATTTCTCAAACACATTTACATCCCTAATTTCTTTTTGAACCAAGTCAATCAACACTCCATTTGGGACGCACCTGGAGGCAACTTGTTTGAGGTTTTTTTCTGGAGAGTGAGAACTACTCAACATCCATTTGCACTTGAACTGCCTGTAAATACCTCCCAAAGTCCCTTAGCTGTACCAGGGAGAACAAAGGAAACAGCCATTTTCAGTCAGTGCTTTGTGATTTCTGTATTTCACAAGCTGGAGAATAGAATAGAGGATGAACTCAGCTCTCTTCGGGGTCACTCTCTGAAATGGAGAGAAAAAGGCTGTTTTTTGCATTTTCAAATGCTTTTCCCTTCAGTCTGCTGCAACTTTCCTTGACAGCCATATTTGCAGGTGGCGTTGCCTTGTAAGAGTTTCTCCCAGTTTTTCACTCAAATGGTGTGAAAAGTGGGGTAAATATCTTTAGTGATTTATTAAATGTCTAGCCCCCAAATCCTCTTTTTCAGTTTTATTATCTTTTTCTTCCTTTACATGTCGAGTTCCTAGACCCTTAGCCTGCACTCATAACAGAAGCCTGCATTCAAAGAATTTAAGGCTGAACATGCAGGGAATTCTTTAAGGAGGGAGGAAGGGTATGACCCCTGGTAGGGGTAGGTGAAAATGAAAATAAAAACACAATGCGTGTGCTGCTGTGTTTATACAATTAACTTCTCATCACTCATCATTTCATTGAAGAATCTCTGCAATATGGATCATTCCTACCTTTCCAGCTCCTACCACTCACACACATGAGTTTTAATGTCTAGCCAGTCCAGACCAATTTCTCTTCCATAATTATGCTCTGTACTTTTCTCACCTCTGTACTTTTAGTCACACTTGTCCCTTCCCTTGGGTCATACCCAGTCTATCTCAGCCTCCTCCAATCCTATTCATTCTTCAAGCATGCTAAGTCACTTCAGTTGTGTCTGACTCTTTGCAACCCTCTGGACCATAGCCCACCAGGCTCTCTGTCCACAGGATTCTCTAGTGGCTCAGAGGGTAAGCAATTTGCCAGTAATGCAGGAGACCTGGATTCGATCCCTGGATAGGGAAGATATCCTGGAGAAGGGAATGGCTACTCACTTCAGTATTCTTGCCTGGGAAATCCCATGAACAGAGAAGCCCAGAGGGCTTCATTCAGTACAAGGTGTTGCAGATTAGGACACAACTAAACGACTAACACTTTCCCTTTCACATATTATTGGGCTTCCTAGGCAGCAGAAGTGGTAAAGAATCTGCCTGCCAATACAGGAGACATAGGAGACATGGATTCAATCCCTGGGTCAGGAAGATCCCCTGGAGGAGGTCATGGCAACCTACTCCAATATTCTTGCCTGGAGAATTCCATGGACAGGGGAGCCTGGCAGGCTACAGTCCATGGGGTTGCAAAGAGTTGGACACAACTGAGCAATTAAAGCTTTCACTTTCATATAGTATTGGGCTTATATGCAGAGTACATCATGCGAAATACAGGGCTGGATGAATCACTAACTGGAATCAAGATTTCCAGGAGAAATATCAACAACCTCAGATATGCAGATGATACCATCCTAAGAGCAGAAAGTGAAAAGGAACTAAAGAGCCTCTTGATGAAGGTGAAAAAGGAGAGTGAAAAAATTAGCTTAAAACTCAACATTAAATGGCAAAACCAAAATGACAATGTAAAGAAAAACATAAATAAATAAATTTTAAAAAAATAAAAAATCTAAAATCATGGCATGCAGTCTCATTAATTCATGGAAAACAGACGGGGAAAAAACTGGAAACAGCAGTAGATTTTATTTTCTTAGGTGCCACAATCACTGTGGACGGTGACTGTGGCCATGAAATTAAATGATGTTTGCTTCTTGGAAGAAAAGCTATGACAAACCTAGACAACATATTAAAAAGCAGAGACATTACTTTGTCAACAAAGTTCTGTATAGTCAAAGCTATGGTTTTTCCAGCAGTCATGTACAGATGTGAGAGTTGGACCATAAACAAGGCTGAGCGCTGAAGAATTGATTTTTTTCAGACTATGATGCTAGAGAAGACTCTTGAGAGTTGCTTGGACAGCAAGGAGATCAAACCAGCCGATTCTAAAAGAAATCAACCCTGAATATTCATTGGAAGGACTGATGCTGAAGCTGAAGCTCCAATACTCTGGTTGCCTGATGCAAAGAGCCGACTCACTGGAAAAAATTCTGATGCTGGGAAAGACTGAGGGCAGGAGGAGAAGGGGGCCACAGCGGATAAGATGGTTGGAGGGCATCACCAAGTCAACAGACTTGAGTTGGGGCCAACTCTAGAAGACAGCGAAGGACAGGGAAGCTTGGCATGCTGCAGTCCATGGGGTCCCAAAGAGTCACACGTGATCGAGCAACTGAACAATGAGGCAGTGCTAGTGGTGAGGAACCCACCCGCCAATGCAGGAGACTCAAGAGATGCGAGTTCAATCCCTGAGTCAGGACATCCCCTGGAGGAGGTCCTGGCAACCCTCTTAAGTACTCTTGCCTAGAGAGTTCATTCTTCCAGCACCATCTCAAATCTATCATTAACCCTTTATTTCTGCTCCCCCATCTAGACAGAACAATATAAAAATTGAATTATTTTTTACAGCAGTGTGAGAAAACAATTGACTAAACCCCTTCAATGAAAGGTGATGCCCTGGAGCATAAACCCAAGAAACAAAGTATTAGTCATCCTGTTCTTCCAAGAAGAAAGAAAACTCTCAAGGAGGAGGTAGGATAGAGACCTTGCAGGGTAACAGCCAGTGAAAATATCTGGTGGCTGAGTAACCAAAAAATATTTTAAAAATGGAGAAACCAACTTCAGATTAAAGTTGTTCGCATGGTGTGAAGATTAGTTTTTGTGTCAACTTGACTAAGCTATAGTACCCCAATTATTTAATCAAACACTAATCAACGTGCATAAAGATATTCTCAAAATGTAGATAACATCTACAATCAGCTGACTTTAGATAAAGAGAGTAGCTTCAATTATGCAGGTCAGCTTCACCTCATCAGTTGAGGGCCTTAGAGCCAAAACTAAGGTTTCCTGAGGAAGAAATTCTGCCTCAAGACTGCAACATTAACTCCTGTTTGGGTTTCCAGTCTGTATATGCATATGTATGTATACATAGGTATTACATGTATATTCATATATTGTACCCATATAACAAATAAAAACATGGATGGGTAACAAATACATATTATATATATACACACACATATATACAGCTGACCCTCATTATTCATGAATTCTGTAGTTGATAATTTGCTGACCCACCAAAATGTATTGGTAACCCCAAAACCAATACTTGTGGTGATTTGTGGTCATTCATGAACATGCATGTAATAGCAAAAAATTTGAGTTGTCCAGGGTGCACATTCCCATCAGAGGTCAAACAGTCAAATCTTTTTTGTTTCAGCTCTCATACTGTAAACAAGTTTCCCTTTCTTATATTTAGGGTCACTTTTTATGTATTTTTGTTGCCATTTAAAATGCCCCCCACATAGACTTGAAGTGCTATCTATGTTTCTAAGTGAAAGAAGGCTGTGAAGTAAGCTTTATTCAGGCATGAGTTACAGTTATGTTGGCCATGAGTTCAGTGTTAATGAATCTGTCTGTCTGATAATGTTGGGACCAGTGACCCCAGGAACTCATCCTTGTACTTCCTCTAGGATGCATGGTTAAGAGTTCCCTAATTCAGCATTCACAACAATTTAACAGAACGTAACTACTGTGGATTGTGGGTAAAAATTATTGACTGTATACACATATGTGTACATACACATGTATACCTATCTATCTATCCTTCTATTGGCTCTCTTTCTCTGGAGAATTCTGATGCACATGGCAACTGTCTCAGGTGATGAACTGTTTCTGGTGTTCCAAGGAGAAACTGGTAGGGAGTGGAGGAAGCAAGAGAGAGAATGGGAAACCAGGCAAGAAGCAATTTCAGTTGAAGTCCTGCAGCCCTCCGGGAAGGAGTCTGTTCCGGGCTGGTCCTGGCTACAGATGTCAATGGCTCAAACACTGACTTCTGAGGAAGCATACAAGGCCAAGTCCACAGGAATGAAGCAGGCTCAAGCTGCAAGGACAGAGAAGGAAGTGACTAGTAGAGATCAAGTCAGCACCAGAAAAAAAGGGAATCACCCTATATCTTTGTAAACCTCATCCCTAGCACCTAATCAAATGCCTGGTGTACACTAAATGCTAAAAACGTGTCAGTCACTCAGTCGTTTCTTACTCTTTATGGACTATAGCCCACCAGGCTATATTTCATGAACTATAGCCCACCAGGCTCCCTCATCGATGGGATTCTCCAGGCAAGATACTGGAGTGAGTTGCCATTTCCTTCTTCAAATGCTAAAAAATGTGTGGAACAAATAAATGATCTCTCCTGCTGCATTTCACTAAGATTCACATGAATAAACAAACAAAGCAGAAAATCAACCATTCTTGGGAGTATTTTTCTGATGCTTCTCTAAAGCACAGCTGTTGAAAAATATCTGTGAAAAGGAAGAGTTTTCAAAATATCTCCATGGTTATTTGACAGATAATCCCTTTCATAGAACTATATGATAAAATTAAAATTCTTAGTCTTTTGTCACAAAATTTTGAGAGCTTGTCCTAACAATAACACAGGGAAGAAGTCTTACATTGAGAAACACAAAACATACATTGCCAAACCAGGAAATTCTCTATCCTTCCCCCTTTTTCTCAAACATATATACACATGAATGGTTACTATTTCCATTAAAAAATTTCTATATTCACCATAAAATTCACATTTACATAAATAAACCAGTTATCAGGATAGTTTTCTACAAGGTGTTCACAAAGTGAGGAATAATATTTGTATGTAAAATGTGAGAAAAGATTTGTAGGGATAAAGTCTACAGTGGTACCTACCTTTTGCAAGAATCATACCAACATACTGGGTTGGCCAAAAAGTTTCTGTACCATCTTATGAAAGACTTGAACAAACATTTTGGCCAACCCAGTATAACTTTCAGAGCTGATTCTTTAAAATTCTGTGAATATATATTTTAGCAGACAAGAAGGATTGGATTAACCCATAAGGCAGCTGAGATACTGCTCAATTATTAGGGATAGGTCCTTATCACCAGCATAATCAAGTTTCAACTCTTTAGCATAGCTTGTAAGATCTTTTCACCAGCAGTCCCCACAACCTGTCACTCCAGCCATATTTCCTGCCCCTTGTCCTTCAACAGAGTTTACTATGGGGCCACCCAACTTATTCATACTTCCTCCAGTGGAATTGGCTGTGCTCTGGTCCTGTTTCTTTTGCCAAGCATAGCCTGTTCTCTATGGTAAATACTTACTCATCCATCAGGAACCAGCTTAAATAATCTGTGAAGCAATCCTTGAGCCTCCAAGGCAGGTAAGTCAAGCTTACCTCTGTGCTCTTGTTTTTTTTTTTTTTTTTCCCACATATCCAACCTGATGGAAATTTTATCATACTGTATTTTAATTATGGGTGTGCAAGCTTCCTAAGGAGATGGATTATGCTTTACTATCTTTGCTCTGTATATGCTCTGGCACATAGCAAGTTTTCAATAAATAAGGGACCATTTTTCTATTTTAGGAAAAGTGATGATATGAAAACTTTGGACAAATGTAAACAGTAGGTGAATTATTTGTTACTTTAAGAATATTTAGGAGAATTGTAGAATGAACAAAACATCAAAAAAAAAATCTCTCCAACAAGGAATAAGCATTAGTGGATAAACCCCCAAAACAGTGGAGAATGACAGAATAAAATGCTAACATAGGTATTTAAATGTTAAACATTTGTCAAAATGAGAATTTGGATGAAGTCTTAACCTGAGACTTGGATAAGAAATTACTTCCTAGAATTAAGCAGATGCTACAGTACAGAACCACTGATCAGTAATGGAAAGGAGTGTAAGCTGACCTACATCCTATCTGAAGAAAATTGTGTGGGGATGAGGGGAGGACTCTAGTCAAATGATCAATTCCATGAGAGTCTCAACAAGATGATTGTTGCAGTAGATAGAATGACCTGGAGTTGGTTAGTCTGAAGCAGGTAATACTCAGAGGTCTAGTCAAGTAAGTAGCTGGTGGGCATCAGGAAGTTCTGGAAACAGGAAATGAAATCTCAGACATGAAGCTCAAGTTCAAGGGTAGAATTCCACACCCCTACAAAGGATGACAATAAAGTCATAGTGAAACAAGAATAACAGGTTATCAAAACAGAAATTCAGGCACAAGTGAGAATATAGGAATACAGTCTGGAATTAGGGTACAAGGTAGAGGTTTATCAAAGCATAATCCTAAATATGACCACCAAGGCAGAGCACAGTGCCAATTTGGAAATGGCAGCAGTAGTGAGAGGCTTAGTCAATGGAACTCCTCACCAAGGGCTTCTAGAGTTCCCCTAGTCAAGAACAGGATTGGACCCAGTGAGAGCCACACAAAACATGCCTTGAAGAATCAAGAATTGAGGTTAGGGGAAAGAGAGGAAACAGGAGCCAGGAATGTCACGATGAGTTTTAATGGAAGTCACTAAGGGCACTTGCAGGGAAGGCTGGTTGCTCCCTTCAACATGCTAATGAATATTTAAGTATTAAAATGTCAGCCAAGATGATTTGTGACTCTTGATGGGGACAGGAGGAATGAGGGAGGGTCCAAACCACCTGATGACACCAAGGGCTTGAAGAGCAAAGCAGCTTTGAGTTGTTAGGATGCAGGAGAGAGAAAGAACTGCCTCAAAGAAAAGATTGGTTGATTCATAGCTAAGCAGCTCTGAAGTGAAACTTCAAAGACTTGCAAAGACAGAAAAGGAAAGAGGAGATGAAAAAAACTTAGAATAGAACTTACAGAGGAAAAGTCCGGGTCATGGAAGTATAGTTTGTTTTGATACCACTTTATGTACCAGCAGGTAATTTGATCCTAGGTAATAAGTATAGTATTTTAAACAGAATTATAAAAACACAATTGATTTTCATCAAGAAAATATTTTCTAGAGCTATTCCATTAAACCGACTTGATTCTTTGGTGAATTTTATATACAGTGTAGCTAAGTTTTTTCATTTTTATCTTTAATATAACTAAAATCACTTTTATTGAGATTGACCCTTTCCAATTTATATATTACTCAGAAGTTATGACTATTCTGCTGAATTTATTGAGAACATTGTATTTTCCCAATTATAGCTTCCCCATTGTGACTTTCTCTGGCAGCTCTTCTAACAAGTCCAATTTCTCTATGTCAAATTTGACATATTTAAATGTTGTCAAAAATATTTGAATCTGGTATCAGATTTTAGTGTTTAATAAACCTCATCATGTAAAATTCTAGCTCTTTTATTTTATGAGAAGCATTTTTACAAATTCTAATTTCATCTAATCTTTCCCAATATTCTTTTTCTATGGATTTTTAATCTTTAACAAATTTCATAACGTTTCATTTCCTTCACTGTAAGCTACGGTTTTTCCAGCAGTCATATACAGTTGTAAGAGCTGGACCATAAAGAAAACTGAGCACTGAAGAACTGATGCTTTCAAACTGTAGTGCTGGAGAAGACTCTTGAGAGTCCCTTGGATGGCAAGGAGAACAAACCAGTCAATCCTAAAGGAAATTAACCATGAATATTCATCTGAAGGACTGATGTTGAAGCTAAAGCTCCAATAGTTTGACCATCTGATGTGAAGAGTCAACTCACTGCAGAAGATCCTGATGCTGAAAAAGACTGAAGGCAAAAGGAGGACGGAGCAGTAGAGGATGAGATGGTTAGATAGCATCACTGACTCAAAGGACATGAGTTTGAGCAAACTCTGGGAGACAGTGAAATACAAGGAAGCCTGGCATGCTGCAGTCCATGGGGTTACAAAGAGCTGGAAATGATTTAATGACTGAATAAAAAAGTTATTTGGTAATAATTTTATCCAAAATATTTATTATAATACTTATATAATGGAGTAATATACAGAAACAAACAAAAAACAAAAAGATCTCTATGAACTACCATTACTGTTAATGAATAAAAGGATGCCTGGAGAAGGAAATGGCAACTTACTCCAGTATTATTCTTGCCTGGGAAATCCCACACAGAGGAGCCTGGTTGCTACAGTCCAGGGGGTCCCAAAGAGTCAGACACGACTTAGCGAATAAACAGCATATAATAAGATTAGTTTTTCATCATTGGGGAAATGATGTTTTAACAATTGGCTGTCCACTCTCCAAAAAAAGAGAAAGCATACCTAGACCTTACAAAGAAATATGAGACAATTATATTTATCAGCAGCTCTAATTAGGAAATAATGTTAGAGGCAAACACAGAAAGGAGGAAGGCTTTACTGAGTAGGACATGGAGTCCTGGAAGACCCGAAGAGAGTAAACCTGGCCCTACAAAGATTTAAATAAACTTCAGTATGACAAAAGGTGCTAAAAAGATGTAATAGACAACTGGTAGAAACCCACAACTGGTATGAACCAACATGTTTGCAGAGAGTGCTATGACACACACAAAGCAGTCAGGGAAACAGGCGGTATATGCCAACAGGTGTGCCACACTTGAAGAACCCAATAAAGAAAGCGTGTTAGGTTCTTAACCACATTGGTCAGAAAATTAAAAATTTATAACCAACAATGACTCTCAGATGGATTACAGTCTAACCTGGTTAATATGCTGTACCTGTATCAGTGTGGAGAACAGGAGGCTAGTCATCATTACCCGTGTAGATGTGCCTACTCTAGTTTGGGGTGGTACTATAGCATGATCTGTCATGAGTTTCTTGACAGAGTTTCATCTGTCAGGAGTTTCATCCCATTGGAATAAATATATACATATAAATATAAAAAGAATAAAAATGTATACACTGTTATCTTTTATATAAGAAAAAAGAAAAATAATATATATATAATAATACATGAACACTTTTTTTTCTATTTTTTGCAAAAAGAAACAAAAGTTTCTGGAAAAATAAACCAGAAACTAATGACAAAGGTTAAATATGCATGTATGTGGAAATGGGTAAACAGTAGTGAGATTTTTCTGAATATATAAGTTTTTAATACACTTTTCTGTTTTGAACCATATAGACATATTGCTTATTCAAAGACTAAAACGAAAAGGGAATTTAAAAAAAAATCTAAAATGACTTCAATAAGAAATAAATTGAAGCTAACAAATAGTCACTCTGAAAAATATTCATTAGTTTGTGCTTTAATTCCAAGCTAATTCATTAGAAAATTAGAAGTAATTCTTCTTCAATAGTTTACTGATATCTGATGAATTCAATTCTTTTTTATATGTCTACTTTGTAAACTATGTGCTAAATGTTCATGCTATTGGTGGAAAAGCAGAAGAGAGAGTCTCAAAGTACTTCAAGGATAGACAATCAGTTTAGCTCAGTACATTTGTAAAAATAAAAACAGCTATGTCCTGATAATAAGGAGAAAGATTAGCCCAAGATTTCCGAAGAAGAGAATAAAATGGAAGAGGGGATGGATCAGTGCAGGTTTTGCCTGGTACCCAAAAAGGAAGAATCCCAGAAGGCTAAAGGATGTATAAGCTTTGATCTTTGGCATAACGAACCAAAACCACAGCAACAAAAAGGAAGACTGTTAAAAAGCTTAATAACAAAGACAAAAAATCAAGTTATTTTCATTTCAAGCAGGGAAAAAGAAAAAGGACAACACAACTGATCTCAGTGGCAAATACCTTATCAAGGGGACTCAGAATTCAAGGAAAGCTGAGTCACAGTGGCTGAAGAGACTTTCTGAAGCTTTATCATCTAGTCCAGGCTATATAACCTTCATATGATAAAAAGAAGTGCACTTGATCTATTAAAAAAAAAAAAACTGACTTTGTGAGGAGGGAAATCACAGGAAGCAATAAAGCAGTACTGTTTATCTTTGGATGGACTTTCAGAGAGAAATCCCCAACTTCTTACCAAAATATCTGTGAAAGATTAACCCTGAGGAACAGCAAAGAAGAACTTACCTTTGTTGTTAAGCAGGTTCCAGGGTGAGGGTTAGATAAGAGGAAAGACTTTTTTTTTTTTTGCAAGAAACTGGCAAAATTTTGTTCAGGAGTTAGGTCTCAAGAATTCTTTACACAGAACCATTTTTATATATTAGTCTATATCTTAGCTTCATCTCTAAATGAAAAGTTTAGGATAAACGTTAGTGTTTTAGTCTTGCATTTATTAAAGGACTTTTTACCACTATAAACATTTTTATGCAGTAACCCTCTGTTGAACTTCACATTATTGATTTTTAATTTATTCCATAATAAAGCTCCTAAATGCAGAGGACCAACTACAAATTGTTTCATTTTTAACAGGGCAACTGTATAAATAGTACGTAGCTTGTATTGAAATATAAATTGTTGCTTTCTTATGAAGTTTTAAACTACAAAATATTCACACTCTCTAGATTCTTTCTAATGATCTCCTCCATTTTGGCCATGTCTCCCAATAGCTTTTCACCTTTACAAGCTGTTTTTTCATTTTGTTTTTAAATGCAATACTGGTGATTGGCTGTCTAGCAGACTAAGTTATGCTCATCCTCTAAAAATTAATTTGGAAGTTCTAATAAGGCTTGTATATGACAAACTGTCAGAATTTTTAGAAGTTACTGGATAGTCTAAAATGTCTCAGTACCTTTAATTAGTCTGCAGATGTATTTCACTGCACAGACTTTTATGGGAAACTGGATTCTCTTGTTAAAATAATTGTCTTTAATTCCAGATATTTTATAAATGATTATCACATATCCAAAAAAAAGTGACCTCATGTGCAAATCATTTCACTTTCTATTCCTTTAAATAAAGAATTAAAACAATCATATTTAACCCTTGGGCAAGCAATAAAATGCACTAGAGATTGTTGGAACAATTCGTGCTATCAAGCTCAACTACTGTATTTTACATATAATTAATATATCACTTCAAAAACACCATGAGCAAAAATGTAGCAAAAAAATCATCAAGAGAGAGAGATGAAGAGAGAATTTGATTCTGGAAGATTTCACAATCAGTCTGGTTGACCCCAAATTAAATATTCTTCATATTCCAACTTCTAAAGTTCTACTCCTACCACCTTCTAAAGAAGAAATGGTTAATTAACAACAGTATGGACTAACAATAATTTATGGATATCCAAACCTCTTTGGCTTTTCTTTTTTCAGTCTACCTACTGCCTGTTTTTGTATTGCCATGTGTCTTTCAGTCATTTAAAATCTATATCACAGAGGAGAGCCAGATAGAAGAGCGTGATAATGTGAGCTGAGACCTCTCTCGTGCAGATTCCCTCTGCCCCCATGGTAGTCAGGAGGTCCAGAGTTGTTTGGGTGACCTAGAGCCAGCAAGGAGGTTGACAAGAAAGCACAGGAACAGAGACAAGCACAGTTAGCCCGTCAGAAATGAGCAAGACATGTTGAATGATGGGCACAAGTGTGAAGAGAGTCCTTTCATGGGCAATCAACAAAGGCCATTCACAGTGCAGACAGAGGATTTAGAAGTCATTACTATGAAAAATAACACAGTGATGCTAAAACCCATAGGTTTGTTTGGTATATTATCAGTTAAATTAAAAAAAAACATTTTAAGAGATATTTCATATTCTCTTTAACTTTTTAAACACTGAAATTTTATTTTCAATAGCAAGCGTGAATTAACTGGAATAAGTGGTCTGAACAAATTCTCTGATGCTTTACCTCTACAGCAGTTCCAAAGCAATGGGATGTTATGGTTCCTTTGCTTCTAATTACAAAAAAAAATACAAACATTTCACCATATGCTCTATGACACTGTCTTATTCACTGGGTAGACAAATGTGCACATGAGAAAATTTTGAAATGAGACCCAAAGCCACCATGAGTATAAGGGTTCTGGCAGTGTTTTATGGGGGTGTGTGTTTCTTTTTGCTTTGAGAATCCACTTTTAAGAAAGATAACCAGCAACTAACACTTCTGAGTGTGAACGGCCAGTCTGATGTACACTGCTTTACTTTTCTGAAACTCTTTCTATCATACGGATTTTACTCTGGACACCACATACAGAACCTGTCGGTGATCCTGACAGAGGGGAGGGCCAACCTGTCAACAAGTCTGTCAACATCACATCCAAGTAAAGGAGCATTCCCAGCATGAAGATGGAGAAACCCCACAGGAATCCTAGCTTTTGTTTTACTCTGAGTTATACCGATGTCTTCTATAATCAAAACAAGAAACCTGTTTAAGGTCTAGAATTCCAGGATGTGCATATTATTTTATCTAACCTCACCTACAGCTTTTATTTGATCAGTTTATTTAGGAAAAACCATTCCTCCTTCCTCCTATCATAAGTATAATAGCATAAACTCTTAGCTGATGCTTCAGATGACTTGCTTCCTTTACCACAGTTTTTGTTTTCTCTACTTATTTTGACCAAATTTTGGTGTGAGCAGAGGCTGCTGGATGGAGCTTTCAGACAAACAATAGACAGGTCAAAGGCCATTTCCAGCTTTGAAATTTACCTAGTTAATGAATGGCCTGAGACAATAAGTGCCTCCCCTATTTTGTCTGGTTACCTGAAAACAAAAATACTTGAAGAAGAAATGATGCAATGAGAGGAAAGCAAAGAGCCAGAATATACAAAGTAACTCCTGAAATTCATGAGTCTTTGATTCAACTTCTAGTTCAGCTATTAATTAGTTCTATAATCTTTGGCTAAACCTGTAAGCATAATAAAATGGGTTTTTTATATCATTAAGTTTTAGGGTGTTTTATTATGCAATAATAGTAACTGTAACACCTTCAACTCACTAGAGGATATTTCTCAAAATATTTTCAAGTTCATGGAAAAGTCAGAATAGCACCAACTGAGGACCAGCATCAAAATAGTCAGAATAGCATCAACATGTAGGACTGGGGCACACAGTGGCTGATAAATAGCCCAGCAACTACATTTTCTTTCTAACTCTCATTATTCTGGTGTTTTGATAACAATTTCCCTGCTTTAAAAAAAATAATCTTACCAATCATGAAGGCATTTTTAATAACATAGTTTATTTTTGTCTGTTTAATTTTATATAAGTGGAATCATGCTACATGCCTTTTGTTTCTTCTTCTTTTGCTCTATATTAGGTTTATGAGATTTATACATGCTTAGGCAACTCACTTCCTACAAGATCAGATAAGCTTCCCAAAGCAGCATTGCATGGAAAAACAGAACACAACTCAGTCTCTTTTAGTACACAGTACAGAAAGACTGTTCATAGTTTGTGCCTTCTCAGGTTCTTACATGCCTAACTTTTGTCCTTCCTTCCTTCCTTCCTTCAACATATTTAAAGAGCAACTAACTTGCGTAAGACTCTGTTTCAGATTTTAGGGAGTGAGCAGCAAATTATAAATTTCCTTATTCTCATGGGGCTTACATTTTAGTACATGGAGATAGAAAATAGTAAGACAAACTGACATAAATCACAAGGTAAGTGCAGAAAGAAAAAGAGAAAAAGGAGGAGGAAAGGAAAGAAATCAGAATAAGAGTTTAAATTCAGAGAAACTGAAGAGAAGATTATCCCTCTCTTTCCAGCCATTGTTTATCTTTCAAATCCCTGTGACAATCATTGCATAATCTCTTTTCAGTCTCAATTCTCTACAGATGGAATCCTAATCCCTTTCATTTCAGAGTGTTGCCCCTTTTCCAGTCAAAAAGAAAGCTACTTGCTTTTTGTATTTTGCCGGCATTCTTGCGTGTGTGCTCAGCTGCTCAGTCACGTCCAACCCTTTGGGATCCTACGGACTATGTAGCCCACCAGGTTCCTCTGACCATGGGGCTTTCCCAGCAAGAATACTGGAGTGGGGTGTCATTTCGTCTTCCAGGGGATCTTCCCAGCCCAAGGATCAAACCTGCATCTTTTGCATCTCCTGCATTGGCAGGCAGATTCATTACCACTACACCACCTGATCGTCAACCAAAAACTAAAACAGTCTTTTTTCCTTGAAGAAGGGTAAGTGGGCTCTGCTCCCCCAAGGTGGAGGAAGAAGCTCTACCATCAAAGACAAACACATCTCACTGTAACAAATATTAATTTTCTTCTAAAACAACACAGTCTAGTCTCCTATAAGGAAATCATATTTATTTCTGTAACTTGGCCTTGAGAGCCCTGCTTGTAAAATAACAATCCAGGAGTTATTATGATAAGAAGTATGTGACTAATTCCTATGGCTACTATTTGAATTGGAGGGCCACAACCTTACTTGAAAATGGCTGGGAAAATTCTCAAGTCTTTTCTGATAGTAGCTGGGAAGCAGGGAGGTCTCAATTCATCTCCCCACAGCTTAAGTGAGAAATCTATACATAATTCCACATGCGAAAGAGAGGAAAGAATTGTGGGTTGTTTTTTTTTTTTTTTAATCAGGGGACAGGAATCATCACAGGTTAGGTTTAGGGTAAATCTTAGACTGATGATACGATGTACTGATAATCATAATAACAACAAGATTAATAACAAGAAGGTGGGCAAACTAGTCAGAAAATGACTACCAAGTGCTTAGATGGGAACTAATGAGCTCTGAGCTGAAGAAGTGGGAATTAAGTGGGAAACGTAAGAAACAGATTCAACGCACATTGCAAAAACAAATTGCAGAGCTTGATAACAAGTATCAGGCAATGGAGAGATGTCGATGTTTCAAGTTTGGGTACTATGTGAAAAGAAATAAGGGATAAAGGAAGAAAAGAAGAGGCAATTAGGACCAGGATGGTGGGGTGGGGAGGAAATAGTGTTGAACATTTTAAGTTGTAGGTGTTCACTGACATCCTGTGCTAAGTCAAAGTTTCTCAATCCCTGAGTCAAGGAAGACTTCTCAGAAGCAATCTCAAAAGAAGTTAAGAATGTGGATCCTGGAGTTAGACAAGAACTGGTTTGAGCCCTGTCTTCACTCCTTGCTATTGACCTGACTCTGGGAAAGTTGTGCTCTCTGCTCGGTGTCTTCATCTTTAAAATGGAGCCAACAGTGCCTCCCCCATTAAAAAAAAAAAAAAAAGATAAAGTCACTCAGTCATGTTCGACTCTTTTTTTTTTTTTGGACTGATGATAAAAGCTGCCATATTGTTAAGTATATAAGTTTAATAAGCAATATGAATAGAGAAATACAACTGACGAATGGATAAGAAAGCTGTGGTACATATACACAATGGAATATTACTCAGCATTAAAAAAAAATTCATTTGAAGCAATTCTACTCAGATGGACGAAACTGGAGCCCATTATCCAGAGTGAAGTAAGCCAGAAGCAAAAACAACAATACAGTGTCTGACTCTTTGTGACCCCATGGACTATAGCCTACGAGGTTCCTCCATCCATGGGAATTTTCCAGGCAAGAGTACTGGAGTGGGTTGCCATTTCCTTCTCCATCCTCCCTCAAAGGAAGATTAAATAAGAGGGTTAAAATATAAACTTTGAGTAGATTACTTTGAGTATTTCCTGGAATATAGTAAAGGCATGTAAAAGTTATAAATCTTACTCTTTGTTCATTGCTTTATTCAACCTGACTTAAGATAAAGGCCTATATAAAAATACTAGATTATCCTCATCTAATAAAGAATCACTTCCCCTTTGATCTCAAGATGTGATTCAAGCTTGACAGTCAACAACTTGGTTTGCAGACTGTCCCAGGCTTTCTTTCCAACAGTGATGAGACACTTAGAGAGTGTCTGGTAAAACTCTCTGCCTAGAGAGATCAGAAATAGATTCTGTACACTTTGCACTTTGTAAACATGATGAGAATTGTACGTCAGTACATCACACTTTTATATCCCTAATCCTACTCAAAATGATTTCAGTTGAACATACATTTGACAAAATGGTAATGTAAAAAGAAGTCATCTTGTGTGAGTAAGAAGGAGTCTCCTCCCTGATGGGATATGATGGCAAATCAATGTGTTACGTGGGGGTGTGAACAAACAAGGTGTATCAGAATGTTTGTAACACACTCAAAGCTTATGAATGAATGTAATGTCCGGGTTTGTAATGTTTGCTACTGTGGTATTAGAAACAAAATGTCTATGTTAGGTCATGGTAGTGATTCCTTAAAGTTTTAAGGTCCCACTGGTTTAAAATTTAATGCATACCAGGCAACTGTCATATAGTTTATAAAGATTTTAAAGAAAATCATTCATTCATTCAACATTTATTGAGTATAGACCCCATGTAAGAAAGAAAACAGACCTAGTAAAATTTGATAAATCCCACCCTGAAATTTGGCTCTGCCACATGGTAGTAAGATTATTATACTTAGTGAATCTAGCTCTCCCTTTTAAAATGGAGACAATAAATCTACCTTTCAAAGGTGATGTAAGCATCAAACACTGCAATGTGTTTAAAGAACCTAGAGCCTTGCCTGTACAAAATAAATAGAATTAAAGTTAATTAACATTTTGATATTATTAATATAATTACTGACCATTAAATAAATATTCAATAAATAGAAATTACTACTACAATATTACACATGCCAAGTACCACAGTGCATGAGAGACAAGTACACCGTCTCTGCCCTCCAGTGGCTTACAACCTTATGGAGAAACATGTAATCCTCTTTGTAGTGATACAAGATTGGTGGCAAATATTGAGAAATAACTCCCTGATGCTGAGTTTGTCCAAGAATTCAAAGTCACTTTCAGAAATGCAGGTCTATCAAAGCATAATTGGTATCAGATTGAAAATAATTTCAACCTTCCACAAATACCACCCACAAAAGACTTGCTAGCTAAGATCGTGAGTAAAGACGTCTGTCTGTGGTTTGGACAAGTGGAAGTTCTGCTTGTATTATAGTGTATGCTGATGGGATCATGATAACCTGACCTCTCTTGCATATTTAACCATTCTACTTGTTCCTTCTTGCATTTCTAACTCAGCAGTAAACGTAACTTTGTAAATCCTATAAAAATGTAATAGTGCTATAAAGTTTGAATCACTGCTTATAATTACTTTGTCATATATTACAAGTCGAAAGTTTAAGTAGATGTGCCATAGAGTACTAAGTAAATATTAAATACTCATACATTGTATCTTTATCATTAAGCCCATTTTTAGTAGAAAAGGGGCAAATATTCACAAAATCTTACAATGTATCTTAAGTCCCATTCAATTAGTAATTCAACTGTTACTTTTAATTTCAGATTATCTTCATGCCTTGCCATTTCTCTTTGTAAACATTTGACAACTCCAGTAAAAATATGTTGAAGCTATTTCTGAAAGTATACCTTGCAAATAACTAATAAGTGATGGCTATTTGCTCTGCTTCAAAAGAATTAGGAAATGTTTTGCCATCACCAACCACCTATATCAACATAAGCAGTAGATCTTAATTTTAGGAGTGCACATAATTCATTTCATATGTTAATAGTATGTGTCAAGGACTGTTCTAGGCATTAGAAGTTAAAATATTCAGTTCAGTTGCTCAGTCCTGTCCAACTCTTTGTGACCCCATGAATTGCCGCACTCCAGGCCTCCCTGTCCATCACCATCTCCTGGAGTCTACTCAAACCCGTGTTCATCGAGTTGGTGATGCCATCCAGCCATCTCATCCTCTGTCATCCCCTTCTCCTCCTGCCCCCAATCCTTCCCAGAAACAAGGTCTTTTCAAATGAGTCAACTTTGGCATCAGGTGGCTAAAGTATTGGAGTTGCAGCTTCAGCATCAGTCCTTCCAATGAACACCCAGGACTGATCTCCTTTAGGATGGACTGGTTGGATCTCCTTGCAGTCCAAGGGACTCTCAAGTCTTCTTCAATACCACAGTTCAAAAGCATCAGTTCTAAAGTGCTCAGCCTTTTTCACTGTCCAACTTTCACATTCATACATGACTACTGGGAAAACCATAGCCTTGACTAGATGGACCTTTGTTGGCAAAGTAATGTCTCTGCTTTTCAATATGCTATCCAGGATGGCCATAACTTTCTTTCCAAGGAGTAAGCATCTTTTGATTCCATGGCTGCAGTCACCATCCATCACCTCCACTCTTTGTTTGTAGTAATGCTATCTAAGTCCCACTTGACTTCACCTTCCAGGATATCTGGCTCTAGCTGAGTGTGAGTGATCACATCATCATGATTATCTGAGTCATGAAGATCTTTTTTGTAAAGTTCTGTGTATTCTTGCCACCTCTTCTTAATATCTTCTGCTTCTGTTAGGTCCATACTATTTCTGTCCTTTATTGAGCCCAACTTTGCATGAAATGTTCCCTTGGTTATCTCTAATTTTCTTGAAGAGATCTCTAGTCTTTCCCATTCTGTTGTTTTCCTCTATTTTGCAAAGGAAGGCTTTCTTATCTCTCCTTGCTATTCTTTGGAATTCTGCATTCAGATGGGAATATCTGTCCTTTTCTCCTTTGCTTTTCGCTTCTCTTCTTTTCACAGATATTTGTAAGGCCTCTTCAGACAGACATTTTGCTTTTTCGCATTTCTTGGGGATGGTCTTAATCCCTGTCTCCTATACAATGTAATGAACCTCTGTCCATAGTTCATCAGGCACTCTGTCTAGCAGATCTAGTCCCTTAAACCTATTTCTCACTTCCATTGTACAATTATAAGGGATTTGATTTAGGTCATACCTGAATGGTCTAGTGATTTTCCCTACCTTCTTCAATTTAAGTCTGAATTTGGCAATCAGGAGTTCATGATCCAAGCCACAGTCAGCTCCTGGTCTTGTTTTTGCTGACTGTATAGAGCTTCTCCATCTTTGGCTGCAAAGAATATAATCAATCTGATTTTGGTGTTGACCATCTGGTGATGTCCATGTGTAGTCTTCTCTTGTGTTGTTGGAAGAGGGTGTTTGCTATGACCAGTGTGTTCCCTTGGCAAAACTCTATTAGCCTTTGCCCTGCTTCATTCTGTACTCCAAGGCCAAATTTGCCTGTTACTCCAGGTGTTTCCTGACTTCCTACTTTTGCATTGCAGTCCCCTATAATGAAGAGGTTAATAGCATATGATTATTAAAAGGTTCCTGGATGTAAGAAGACAGACAACATTATTAGTAATTTTAAATATAAAGCTGACTATGTCCTCTATGTCCACACAGATGAGTATTTACCTGAAATGAGTTCTGCTTTTTTGGTGACACCTTTAGTAGCTGTTACTGGTCTGGATGCTAATGAAACAAAGATTTTTACCCATTTTTACACAGATTAAGAAATTTTAGAAATGAACATTCATCTAGATTCTTAGTGATTCAAACTGAAGTATCTCTTTTCTTTTTGGATTTCCTTGTACTTATCCACAGCATTGTATTGTCAAGTGTACTACCATTCATCCTACTACTATAAGAAAGGAAGCAAAAATAATGAAATTACAATTACCTTGACTTAACATAACTTTCTTGAAAAAGTCTGAAGATATTCTGCAGCATCATTGGGTTTAACTTTACGCTTTCTGTCGTACTTTGAATAGCTAAAGAAAATGTGTAGCCCAAAAGAGAGAGAGTGGAAAAGATCAGGAGAGACTAAAGACTCAACTGGGGATTAGAAAATCTGGCTGTGTTCCTGTTTCAGACAACGATTTGCTGCGTCATGTCGGATTCCTTAGGTTTCTGCACCTTTGCTGTAAAATGAGGAAAGATGAAATTCTGAATCTAGGGTTCTTTAAAAAAAATATTTTATATTGGAGTACAGCCAATTAACAATGTTGTGATAGTTTCAGGCAGACAGAAGTTTCAGGTGGACTCAGCCAAACATATACATGAATCCATTCTCCTTCAAATTCTAGGGTTCTTAATAAAAGAAAAGCAAGGTCTCTCTCCCAACTCTAAGGGTCCCTTCAGTTACTATGAGAAAAGTTGCACCCCCAAGTGGATATTGGAAAATGACAAAGCTTTGCGCCAAGAACTGATTTCCTGATAATTTTCTTAAAGTGTTTCTCAAGTGGGAAAAATAGGTTCTGCACATTGGTAGCTGGCTGTTGTTGACAAATAGCTACTTAATTGATTCTATCAGAGGCAAAAACAAATGATGTCAGCCAAGTAGTAGTAATAGTGCCAGGATGAAAGTTTCCCTCTTAATCCTTTATTAGAAAGCCTAGCCACCAGGAAACAGAATCTAGAATTGAAAGCCTCTTGTGATGGTTAGTTCTATGTGTCAAAGTAACTAGGCTACAGTAATCACTTATGCAATCAAACACTAATATAGTTACTGCTGTAAAGGTATTTTTCGGATGCTAATATCTACAAGCATCACTACAAACAAAGCTAGTGGAGGTGATGGAATTCCAGTTGAGCTATTTCAAATCCTGAAAGGTGATGCTGTGAAAGTGCTGCTCTCAATATGCCAGCAAATTTGGAAAACTCAGCAGTGGCCACAGGACTGGAAAAGGTCAGTTTTCATTCCAATGCCAAAGAAAGGCAATGCCAAAGAATGCTCGAACTACCACACAATTGCACTCATCTCACACACTAGTAAAGTAATGCTCAAAATTCTCCAAGCCAGGCTTCAGCAATATGTGAACTGTGAACTTCCAGATGTTCAAGCTGCTTTTAGAAAAGGCAGAGGAACCAGAGATCAAATAGCAAATATCTGCTGGATCATTGAAAAAGCAAGAGAGTTCCAGAAAAACATTTATTTCTGCTTTATTGACTATGCCAAAGCTTTTAACTGTGTGGATCACAATAAACTGGAAAATTCTGAATGAGGTGGGAATACCAGACGATCTGATCTGTCCCTTGAGAAACCTCTTTGCAGGTCAGGAAGCAACAGTTAGAACTGGACATGGAACAACAGACTGGTTCCAAATAGGAAAAGGAGTATGTCAAAGCTGTATATTGTCACCCTGCTTATTTAACTTCTATGCAGAGTACATCATGAGAAACGCTGAGCTGGAAGAAGCACAAGCTGGAATCAAGATTGCCGGGAGAAATATCAATAATCTCAGATATGCAGATGACACTACCTTTATGGCAGAAAGTGAAGAGGAACTAAAAAGCCTCTTGATGAAAGTGAAAGAGGAGAGTGAAAAAGATGGCTTAAGGCTCAACATTCAGAAAACTAAGATCATGGCATCTGGTCCCATCACTCATGGCAAATAGATGGGGAGACAGTGTCAGACTTTATTTTGGGGGGCTCCAAAATCACTGCAGATGGTGACGGCAGCCGTGAAATTAAAAGACGCTTACTCCTTGGAAGGAAAGTTATCACTAACCTAGATAGCATATTGAAAGGCAGAGACATTACTTTGCCAACAAAGGTCCGTCTAGTCAAGGCTATGGTTTTTCCAGTGGTCATGTATGGATCTGAGAGTTGGACAGTGAAGAAAGCTGAGCACCGAAGAATTGATGTTTTTGAACTGCCGTGTTGGAGAAGACTCTTGAGAGTCCCTTGGACTGCAAGGAGATCCAACCAGTCCATCCTAAAGGAGATCAGTCCTGGGTGTTCATTGGAAGGACTGATGTTGAAGCTGAAACTCCAATACTTTGGCCACCTGATGCGAAGAGTTGACTCATTGGAAAAGATCCTGATGCTGGGTAAGATTAATGGCAGGAGAAGAAGGTGACAACAGAGGATGAGATGGCTGGATGGCATCACTAACTCAATGAACATGGGTTTAGGTAGACTCCAGGAGATGGTGATGGACAGGGAGGCCTGGCATGCTGCGATTCATGGGGTTGCAAAGAGTCAGACATAGCTGAGCGACTGAACTGAACTGAATATCTACAATCAGTTGACTTTATGTAAAGAAGAGTCCCCTCTATAATATGGGTGTGTGTGTGCATGTGTGTGTGCTCAAGTCATGTTCAACTCTTTGCAATTCCATGGACTGTAGCCGCTGAGCTCTTCTGTCCATGGGATTTTCCTGGCAAGAATAATGAAGTGGGTTGCCATTTCCTCCTCCAGGGGATCTTCCGGACCTAGGGATCAAAACTGTGTCTCCCATGTCTCCCTCACTGGCAGTTAAGATTCTTTACCACTGAGTCACCTGGGAATTACAATAATATGGGTGGACCTCACCTAATTATTTGAATGCCTTGATAAGAAAACTGAGGTTTTCCTGAGGAAGAAGAAATTCCTCTTTGGACTGCAGTGTTAGCTGCTGCCCAAGAGGTTCCAGCTTACTGACCTGCTCCACAGATACAGAACTTGCCAAGCCAGACCCCACAACTGTATAAGCCAGTTCCTTGAAATCAATCTGCCTTGCTCTCTCACCCTTGCTCCTTCTCTCTCTATGTATATTTATAGCTACATAAATGTACATGATACATGTTACATTTTCCCTTTTTACATATTATATATAAAATGTATGTGTGTATTCTACTGGTTCTGTTTTTCTGGTAGCTTTATAAGTCATACATCTCTACAAATATAGACAGATAGATGGGCTCCCTGGTGGCTCAGTGGTAAAGAATCCACCTGCAATGCAGGAGGTGCAGGAGATGAGGGTTTGAACCCTGGTTCAGGAAGATCCCTTGCAGGAGAGGATAACAACCCACTCCAGTATTCTTGTCTGGAGAATACTATGGACAGAGAAGCCTGGTGGGTTAAGCTCATAGGGTCGCAAAGATTCAGACACTACTGAAGTGGCTTAGATAGATAGTCCATCTGTATATATTTAAACATACCTGAAAATTTATTACTCATGGGAAGATTTCATAAATCTTGGTATTGTAAGCTAAAACTATCAAATTAGAATAAAAGCGAATACATGTGTATGTGTGTGTGTGTGTGTGTGTGTGTGTGTGTGTGTGTGTGTATATAGTACTTAATATGGGTCAGTCTTATTTTATACAAATTGATTTATTTAACACTTACTTCAACTCTGTGAGAACAGTATCCCTATTATCCTGTTTTACACTTAGGGAACCTGAGGCAAGGAGAAGTTAGGTGACTTCCCCAGGGTTATGTGACTGGTAGAACATAGAATGATGGTTCAAACTCAGGAAATATGGCCATAAATCAGAACTCTGTAACCACCTCACTATTGCTGCCTCTTGGAATCAGTCCTGAATTTCTCCCAAAGACTACCAAATGATACTATGGCATTAATAAGTTTGGAATACCCAACTTCAGATTTTGATGTGGTTGCTCGAACCAAATTCAGATAGATCACTGATCTTTCTAGCTAATTCCAAACTCATCAACAGTAGTGAAGAATTCTCAGCCACTGTGAGTGGGTGTACTTCAAAGTTATTGCAGGAGTGGATGTGAGGGACTCTTTGTGATCCCAAGGACTGGAGCCCACCAGGTTCCTCTGTCCATGAGATTCTCCAGGCAAGAATACTAGAGTGAGTTGCCATTCTCTTCTCTAGGGGATCTTCCCGATCCAGGGATCACACTCCAACCCCCTACAGTGCGGGCAGATTCTTTTCTGTCTGAGCCACCAGGGAAACCCCAAGAGGGAGAGCATATATGTATACTGATGGTGATTCACATTGTTGGACAGGAGAAACCAGCACACCTTTGTAAAGCAATTATCCTCCAATTAAAAAAATGATAACTTAGAGGGAAAAAATTCATTCCTGACAAAAGCACATCTCTTCATCTACTCATTGTTTCCTTAATATTAGCTGATAAGCCAGGAGCAACTACAGTCTTCAGGGATAATGAAGTGCTAGATGAGCCTTCAGCGAAGCAATGAGACTTAGTCTTGGGTCTGAAGATGTTACCATTACTGAATAGGTTTGAAGCTTTCTATATTCCAAAACTTTCCCATGAAGGTTGAAGGAAGTAGAATTCTTAACTTACAATTAAATATAATTGTATAAAAAGTACAGACAAGATGTCAGCCATGTTTGTGATCACGTTGTCAATAAAAATTCAGACAAGACTGATTGAGACTGGGTTACATCTTGTGAGCAGTCCAGTGTCCTCCTGAAGACTTTCAGTCAGTTTCTATTCTTATGATTACCTAAGTGTTGAACTCCAGTTTCCACTGAATTAGACTCATGTAGAGACCATCACACCATTCTGCCCATGCTATTTTTTCTTTGATCACATCAACTCAAACAGGTATTTCAATCCTCTTCCATAATTTTTATCCAATTTGGCATGTATGTAATTGTGTCTTCTGCCAAGAAGAATCCTCTATCACTTGGAAATGAACAAAGAGACCGGTGAGACTACCGTGTCCTCTCAGTGAAGGTCTGGGTATGGTCTATTGGACTCTGTTGAGATTATCTGATTTTACACAGGTGTGCATCTTTATCTTTCTATTAGACTGTTTTACAACTCTCTCAGAATTGTAAAAAAAAAAAAAAAAAAACAGCAATGCAATGATTCTTGTCCAAAGCAATGGTAATGAATTTTGCCCATTTAAGATACAATTTATTTCTGCCTTGTAGAAAAGACTGACCCCAAACATAAAATGCTACTGCTCTATAAGAAATTAACTAGTTTTACATTTATTAGAAAATTCATTTGAGCATTCCAGATTTCATATTTATTGCTGTTCTTTAAATTCTCATTTCAACTAGTCTTCATATCATAGTTTCCTGCATTATTAATGAGTTGAATAAAATCTTTGACACATGTTCATTTTATGTTTGATGAGAGCCATATTAACTTTAAAAATTATAACACTTCGACCATTTTTGAAATGGACAATATTTATATTGAAGAAACACAAAGGATTTTAAATTTAATATTAAGCATCCTCCTCAAAACCTCTTTTGGCTGTTTAACCAACTCAGGTTCCAAACTCCAACCATGTTGTTAGGCTCCAGGTTCTTTTGTTTTCTCTACTCTCCCCTACCCTTATGCAAATAACTCTCCTGTATGTATTCTGCTCCCCAAGCTCCTAATAAGGAGACTTGAAGAATTAGTCTACAAAATAAAAATCTTTCTTCTCGAAGAAGAAAAACAGTATCAACTTTATCTTGGAAAATATCCTGGTAAGTGAGACTCAAGAAGATTGAAAAGGAAAATCAACCAGCAGACCAACTGGTATTTTACAGATGAAAAACCAGACAAGACTGATTGAGCCTGGGTTACATCTCATAACCCAGAAATTATTTGCTCACATATATTCAAATACTTAGTATATTATTATAGAAAATATGCCTTTTTCTACAATATATAAAATTTGAGACTGAACTAGAAAATTTAAATGAAGTATTAAAATGGAGTTCCTCCAGTCTGGTTGAAATCTCTATAATTGGATCGGGGGGGAAGTTTTAATCTAGTAAAGCACAAATTAAATACACAGTGCGTAGTAATATTTGATCCAATTATAAATTAGTTCTTCAGAACTGGGAAGATATCTTCCTATGGAGGAAAATGTCATAAACATCCGTATTAGTAGATTGGCTGTATCATTTAAAATGTCAAATTTACTAGAAACAATTGTGTAAAACATCATTGTTACAACATTATTTGGGGAAAAAAATAAAGCTGTCTAGACTGGGAGAAACTTCCAAAATTCGTCTTAAATGTAGTTTCTTTATAAAAAAAAGAATAGGAATAGGCTTATTTTCAGTTTGATGGAGAAAATGTAAATACTTGTAGTGATGTTGAAAGGAAATTTAAGAAATTTTCAAAGGCCTTACAAAATAAATAGAATAAATACCACATATATATACAGCTAATAAAAATAATTGAAATAAAGTGCTAATATAATAGCTAACATTGATTCATTCAACTTCCCAAACAGTTGCATGGCTTTCTTTCTTTCTTTAGCCTTGACTCAAAGTATCCTTAACGAGGCGATCTTCTAACTAATACTATCAAATGTCACCACCAGCACTTCCTACTCTTTTCCTGCTTTATTTTTCCTTTGTAGCACTTATCATTACTGTGTCTACTATATGTTCTGCTTTTTAATTTTGGATTCTGTTCCTTCTCCAAAAAAGCAGTAATTTTTTTGTCTCTTTGTTTACTTCTGTATCTAGATCACCTAAAACAGTGTATAGCATATAGTAGACCCTCAATAAAGTTTTGTTTGCAGAATGAACATTGCATTTGCAAATGGAAGGATACAATTTTTTTAAGTAGACATAAAAACTATACAAAAAAGGATTGTGAATGAGATCATAAAGCCTGAAAATTCAAAAAGTTTCAAAGATATCAAACATATCATACTTTCTGACCATAGTGGAATTAAGCTAGATTTGCTAACCAAAACTTAACTAGGGATTCTCCCCATCCTAGATCATGAGGGAAATGCAAATTAAAATAACAATTAAATACCACTATGCCCCTACTGGAATGGTCAAAATCCAAAACACTGCCAACACCAAATGATGGAGAGGATGTGGAACAACAGGAACTCTCATTTCTCTCAGGTGGGAACGTAAAATGATACAGCCACTTTCAAAGACAGTTTGGCATATTCTTGCAAAATTAAACATACTCGTACAGTATGATCCCGTAGTCATGTCTCTTGGTATTTGTCAAAAGAAGGTAAAAATTTATCTCCAGACAAAAACCTGCACATGCTATATACCACAGTCTTATTTATAATTGCCAAAACTTAGAAATAACTAGGATGTCCTTCAGCAGGTGAATGGATAAGTAAACTGTGGTACATCCAAACAATGGAATATTATTCAGAGCTAAAAAGGAATCTGCCATGAAAAGACAGATGCATATTCCTAAGTGAAAGAAGTCAGTCTGAAAACACTACAAACTATATGATTTAAGTTATATGAGATTTGGAGGAGGCAAAACTATGAGGACAGTAAAAAGATCAGTATTTGTCAGGGATGAGGGGAGGGGCTAACAGGTATTTAGGAGGCAGTGGAGATACCTATTCGATTCTATAATGCTGGCTAAATGCCATTATACATTTTTCCAAACCAATAGAACGTACAACACCAAGAGTAAACAGTGGACTTTGGGTGGTTATGCTGTGTTAGTATAGGCTTACCAGTTTTAATAAATGTAACATTCTGGTGATTTATGTTGAAAATGAGGGACACTGTATATGTATATGTATATGTGGAGAAAGGTGAGACATGAGAAATCTCTGTACCTTCCTCTCAAATTTTACTGTGAACCTAAAACTGCATGAAAAAATAAAGGCTTTAAAGAATTAAGTAGAAAAGCGACAACAACACAGACATAGGAAGGAGCTAGACTTTCTACTTAGTTATGCAACTGAACCACCAAGGAATCCACAGTGAAAGGGCGAGAGGAATAGAGACTCTGACCTTTCTCTCTCCTTCTGCTCTCCATCTTCTACTGCCAGTAATCCCCAGTAGCCGAAGCTAAGAGGAAGTCAATGGAAACTAAGAAAAATCATTAAAGTGGTGGCACAGAGGTCAGCTATCCAGGGCCCCACACTGAGTGGGAAAAGTGGGGAGCTATCTAAAGAGGTAATAAAAGATATCAAGTATAAAACAGTGTGGACAAACAATAACAATACTTAAAACAAGCAGGCGTAGTACTTAGTGATAATTAGTTGCAAAGATTTCCTTTAAGATCAGGCACAAAACATGATGTCCAGTGTCATCATTCTAATCAAAGTTTTTCTTGATATCTTCTCTAGGATATCATAGTAGAGAAATGTAAAAGAGGTAGAAAAATAAAAAAGGGAGAAAAACAACATCATTATTTCCAGATGATGTGATCATCTCAGGATAAAACTCAAACTATTTACAGATAGAACATTAGAATTGAAAAGAGAAGTTACACATGTAAAATGAGTATCTTAAAATACACTGCATTGTTTACACAACAAATATACAATAGTAGTAAAACATATAATGTGTCATAGATGAATTTACCAAGTGAAAAGATCTCTGGGGAGAAAATGATTAAACATATTAAGAGACATTAAAGTAGATCTAAATAAAATTGGGAGTTAAACTATTTTCAGGGCTAGGAAAACTTTCTAATCTAAAGCAAATCAATCTTTCCAAATTGATCTAGAGATTGAATGCAATTCTGATCAAAATCTCCAAAGGTTAGTTTTGAGAAACCATGAAACTTACTTGAAAACATGTATATAGAAAAGCTTAGGACCAAGGTCAAGACTGCCCTCCCAGATCTCAAGCTACATAATTATAACAGTGTGGTATTGATGCCGTGTGACAAACAGACCAATGGAATAGAACAGAGTCCAGAAACAGAGCCACATAGACAATATTATATAGTTGGCACTGGAGAAGTGGGAAAAAGTCACTGCAGGAAATAGTTCTGAAATAATTTAGCATATCCATATGGGAAAAAAAAGGAAATTTGGCTCCTACTTCACACTATATAAAAATATCACTTTCAGATTGATTTATTATTCATTATAAGGCAAAATACACAACTTTCAGAGGATTATATAAGAGAATATCTTCACGACCTCAAGGTAGAAAGGGATTTCTTAAGCAAGGCCTAAAAATCAACAATCTTAAGGAAGATTAAGGGAGAGAGACAAGATAGGAGTATGGGATTAAGAGATATCAACTATTATGTATAAAATAGATAAGCAACAAGGATACAGTATAGCACAGGGAATTAATGCCATTTTTGTGTAAAAACTTTTAATGGAGTATAATCTCTAGAAATATTGAATCACTAAGCTGCACCCTAAAACCTGTAAATAAAATATACTTCAATAAAAATTTTTTGTAAAATAGGAAAAAATGGAGATAGAGGACAACCTCACTATAAGATTACTTACATAATTATACCCAGAAAATGGGAAAAGTGTTTCTGATATTTTGTTCAAATGGATCAGTTGCAGAGAAGTTTATACAAGACCATTTGCCTGTATGTGTATGTATATATGTGTATATATGTGTGTGTGTGTGTGTATATATATATATATATATATATAAACACGCACAGGAGAGTGAAAAAACTGGCTTAAAACTCAATATTCAAAAAACTAAGATCATGGCGTCTGATCCCATCCACTTCATGGCAAATAGATGGGGGGAAAAAATGAAAACAGTAACAGATTTTATCTTCTTGGGCTCCAAAATCACTGTGGACTGTGACTGTAGCCATGGAATTCAAAGACAATTACTCCTTGGAAGAAAAGCTATGAGAAATCTAGACAGCATATTAAAAGCAGAGACATAACTTCTCTGACAAAGGTCCATATAGTCAAAGATATGGTTTTTCCAGTAGTCATGTATGGATGTGAGAGTTGGACCATAAAGAAGGTTGAGCACCGAAGAACTGATGTTTTCGAACTGTGGGCTGTAGAAGACTCTTGTGAGTCCTTGAACTGCAAGAAGATCAAAACAGTCAGTCCTAAAGGAAGTCAACCCTGAATATTCATTGGAAGGACTGAGCTAAAGCTGAAGCTCCAATATTTTGGCTACCTGATACAAAGAGCTGACTCACTGGAAAAGACCCTGATGCTTGGAAAGATTGAAGGCAGTAGAGGCAGGGGACAGCAGAGGATAAGATTGCTGGATGATGTCACTGACTCAATGGATATGAGTTTGAGCAAACTATAGGAGATGGTGAAGGATAGGGAAGCCTGGTGTGCTGCAGTTCATGGGGATGGAAAGAGTCTGACACAAACGAGAGCCTAAACAACAACAAAATTTCCTCTCTAATATGGGTAGATGAGGAAAACTCAGTAAATACCAGAGTAATAAATACAATCAATTCAAATTGATTTCTTGTGTTATTTGTCTTTCTGTCGCAGCTTTGAGTAAAATCTTTAAGGGCACTATCCCAGGGCCACTGCAGCACAAATTTCCCTGCATTCTATTCAAAACTTGCAATTCACATGAGTTATTTTTTCTAGATTAGGCATTTCATTAAAGAAGGTACTAATTTAGTGTGCACAATTGTTGGAGGTGCTATTAGCTCATACCCTGGTTGGGGGAGGGAGTGGAGGGGGTTGAAGAAACTGAGGCAGAGTATTGATGATTTATCAAGATTGCAAGATAAAATAACAATACGCCGACATCATCCTTTCATAGTCCCTTTTCCTCTGCCAGGAGCTGTAGCACAGATAAAACCCAGATCATGGTAGCAATGACTGGAAACTATAGTAATGGATTCATTCATTAAAGACAGAGTGGATAAAATCAGGAAACTAGTCTCTTATTCAATCCCAGAGGCTGGACTAGACAAGTGGCGCAAAGTCAAAATGCTTTGAGAATATTAAGCAATATTTCTGTCTAGAAAGCCAATGATAAAATATATTTCTGATTCTAATGATATCATAATAGAACTGCATTTTGATGATCTGTTAAGATGATATAGTAAGAGAGCTGTCAAATTTTTGCAGTTTTGTATTCCTGTTTATTTTGTCAGTTGCATTCATCTTTATCTGCATTTTTATGAAAATAAAAAGTGAAGGAGAGCTGGTTTGACTGACAGCCATCCTTGGTGCAGGATTTCCTCTTGACTGTTAAATATTCACTTCGTTCTTTATGAAACATCTCCAGGATACAGCAGTCAGAAAGCCAGAAGACAACCTTCATCATTAGTGAACTTGCTGGAAGTTTTGGCAAGATGTTACAGAATCAAGGAATTTTAATACTGAACCTAATTTATAACTAGGAAAGTTTGAAATGTAGTTTACAACACATCTTTTATTGGGATACATGGCAGAAAGTAATTTAACAACACAATGCAAATCAGATACATATTCAATGTCTGCAAGTTCATTTTAACCATGGGTAAATTCAGTTCAGTTCAGTTCAGTTGCTCAGTCGTATCTGACTATTTGCGACCCCATGAACCGCAGCACGTCAGGCCTCCCTGTCATCACCAACTCCTGGAGTTTACCCAAACTCATGTCCATTGAGTTGGTGATGCCATCCAGCCATCTCATCCTCTGTTGTCCCCTTCTCTTCCGGCCCTCAATCTTTCCCAGCATCAGGGTCTTTTCAAATGAGTCAATTCTTTGCATCAGGCGGTCAAAGTACTGGAGCTTCAGCTTCAACATCAGTCTTTCCAATGAACACCCAGGACTGATCTCCTTTAGGATGGAGTGGTTGGATCTCCTTGCAGTCCAAGGGACTCTTAAGAGTCTTCTCCAACACCATAGTTCAAAAGCATCACTTCTTCAGCGCTCAGCTTTCTCTACAGTCCAATTCTCACATCCATACACGACTACTGGAAAAACCATAGCTTTGACTAAACAGACCTTTGTTGGCAAAGTAATATCTCTGCTTCCTAATATGTTGTTAGGTTGGTCATAACTTTTCTTCCAAGGGGTGTTTTTTAAATTCATGGCTGCAGTCATTTTGGATCTCAAAAAAGTAAAGTCAGCCACTCTTCCCACTGTTCCCCCATCTATTTCCCATGAAGTGATGGGACCAGATCCCATGATCTTAGTTTTCTGAATGTTGAGCCTTAAGCCAACTTTTTCACTCTCCTCTTTCACTTTCAACAAGACGCTCTTTAGTTCTTCTTCATTTTCTACTATAAGGGTGGTGTCATCTGCATATCTGAGGTTACTGATATTTCTCCTGGCAATCCTGATTCCAGCTTGTGCTTCTTCCAGCCCAGCGTTTCTCATGATGTACTCTGCATAGAAGTTAAATAAGCAGGGTGACAATATATGGCCTTGACGTACTCCTTTTCCTTTTTGGAACCATGTCCAGCTCTAACTGTTGCTTCCTGACCTGCATACAGGTTTCTCAAGAGACAGGTCAGATGGTTTGGTATCCCCATCTCTTTCAGAATGTTCCACAGTTTGCTGTGATCCACACAGTCAAAGGCTTTGGCATAGTCAATAAAGCAGAAAGAGATATTTTTCTGAAGCTCCCTTGCATTTTCAATGATCCAACAGATCCTGGCAATTTGATCTCTGGTGCCTCTGACTTTTCTAAATCCAGCTTGAACATCTGGAAGTTCACAGTTCATGTATTGCTGAAGCCTGGCTTGGAGAATTTTGAGCATTACTTTGCTAGTGTGTGAGATGAGTGCAACTGTGCAGTAGTTTGAGCATTCTTCGGCATTGCCTTTCTTTGGCATTGGAATGAAAACTGACCTTTTCCAGTCCTGTGGCCACTGCTGAGTTTTCCTAATTTGCTGGCATATTGAGTGCAGCACTTTCACAGCATTATCTTTTAGGATTTGAGTAAATTAGTTGCTTTCAAATGTTATTAATGAAACAAGACACAAAAAAGCCCCCCTTTTCTCTGTTTTTCAACAAACTTGCTTTATTATCATGCAAGTGATTCCTTTTTAATTAAATGGTGAGTTCAAAGAATTGTCCAAAAGAAAGTTTTAGTTCCTTTCAATTAAAAAAAAAAAAACTGCTTCAACTTTCTTAGAACTTCTTGTTTGTTGGTTGGGACCACTCATGTAGTTTTTATTAGTGCTTCTTTTCTCAATAAAGGAAATTCATTTCCTTTTTAAGATCTTTACTTTGATAGTTTCCTTCATAGTTTTTTCACATTAAAATTACTTTTCTCTACTGAAATTAGACAGTGGTGGCTGTTTTCTCATATCCTTCTTGTATGTTAATTTCCTCAATATTTTGTTGATGATGACACTGTACCACATTGCAGAACAATTTTCCAAAATGTGGAAAATGTTTCTATGTAGCCATCCTCTTCCTTTGAGGAACACATCTTTCTTCCTTTGAAGGTCATGTGTTTCCATGACCTTCATTGACAGTGTGATCTTGTCTGAGCCTCCACACTGGATCACTCCATGTTCATCTCCACATTCCCTATAGTATCTAGACTCCAACATTATGCTTAGCATGTTCTCCACAGATGCTAACTGAGTCTAAAGTTCTCAGGGAGGATCACTGTGATGATGGTTGACAGAAAAGCTAATCTCAATATTTCAGTAGAATACTTCATTAAAGAACAGTCATGTCCTGGTAACCACTGAAATTAGGTTCCTAATTATATCGATAGCCATAAATAAATGCTGTTACTAACACTTAGAATATCCAAAATGTTTTTCTAGTCTAATATATATGATACATTTTATGAATAATAAAACTAGCAGATGATATAAAGCTCTGATATTTCCTGAATTTTTAATTTTTATTGTGAAAAATTCAGATTTATAGAAATATTGAAGATACCACAAGTTACAAGAATAGAGTCAGCAACTGCTAATACTGAGTCACATTTATTTTATGTGTGTGTGTACATTGTATGTTTATATACATATTACTTTTACTGAGTCATCTGAAAGTAAATTGCAATTTGTGACCCTTTATCCCTAAATAATTCAGCATGTATTTCCTAAGAATAGGATGTTCTCTTACACGACCATAAGAAAAAAATCTAATTCAGCATATTTACCATTGGTGGTGGTTTAGTCGCCAAGTCATATCCAACTCTTGAGACCCCATGGACTGTAGCCCACCAGGTTCCTCTGTCCATGCAATTTTCCAGGAAAGAATACTGGAATGGGCTGCCATTTCCTTCTCCAAAGGATCTTCCTGACTCAGGGATCAAAGCCCTGTCTCCTGTATTGTAGGCAGATTCTCTACTGATGGGCTACCAGGGAAGCCCAGTATTGTAAGATTACTATCTAATACATAGTACATATTCAAATTTCATTAGTTGTCCCAATGTCTTCTACAGTATTTATTTCCTTTTGGATTCAGGATCCAATTCAATATCACACACTGAATTTTGTCATGTGACTGTTTAGTCTCCTTTAAACTGAAGCAGCGCCTCGGCCCTCCTTTTCTTTCATGACATGGATTTTTCAGAATAGGAGAATTAAATTTGGGTTTGTCTAATTGTTTACTCATGGATTTGGATTATACATTGTTGACAGAGAGTCTGCATAAGTAATCCTGGACCCTTCTACGATAATCACTTTAGGAGGCATAAAATGTCAGTTTATCCTATTACTGAAGATGAGAATCACTTGGACCACTTGGTTAAGACGGTGTCTACAAGTTCCTAGTAGAACACACTTTGTAATCTATAAACAGATGGTCAAAATAGACCTTCTTCACTCCTAAATAGAAATTAGTCTGTTTTATCCAATCAGCTACATTCAAGAACATACTCTTCAATTCGCTTCAGTCTATCATATACCCCATTTCTTGTCCAAAAATATTCTGTCCATTGTCAGCAGTGATTGTTTTCTTGCTCTTTTTTGTTTCAGTCCTTTTCCACCAGTTTTCACCAGCATTCAACACTGTTGAACATTTCTTTCTTCTAGAAATACTTCCTCGCTTGATAGCCTCCTTTTTTTCTGCTACTCATCTGTCTTCTCTGCAAGGCTCTGCCCCCACTACTTGGTCATTAAACACTGAAGTTCCTGAGGATCCAAGTCTGTATGTCTCTCACTCTATCTCTATATACAAACCCATGCATGCACATGGCTTTCATTACCATCTTAACATAGTTAACTTCCAAATGTATGTCTCTAACCCCAAACCCCATCTCTGAGCACAAATCTCAAATGGAAAATGCCTGCTTGATAGCTCTGCTTGGAAAGTCACAAAGCTACCTCACACTTAAAATATCTAAAATCAAGTGATTAATATATAATCTCCTCCACAAAACCTCCAGCTTCCCCCACTCTTCCCTGTATCAATGAAGGACATAATAAGAAAATCTATGAGTCATTCTTGATACTACTTTCTTCATTAGGTCTCCCCCAAATCCAGTCCAGCAACAAATTCTATTCATTCAATGAGGCAAACTGATCTACTCCCTATAGCCACAGCCACCATCTTAATTCCTTAGTTGAGGACGCTATTTCTCTCCTGGATGACAGCATCCACTTTTGCTCCTGTAACCCATTCTCCAAACTGGGGCCATAGTTCTCTTTCAATTAGAACATCTCTCTTTCTGTCTCTTCTCATACACATGCATGTGCTTGCAATTATACACACATTCACACAGATACACTCATTCTGTATTTTAAAACCTCTGATGTCCTTCACTGATTTCAGGATGAAGATCTACATCCTTATTTTAGCACGGTTCACAATAATTTGAACAAAATGATACCTGCCTACCTTCCCCAACTTCACTGCAAGCCCCTTATGCCTCATTCTCTTTACATGAGTCAAACAAATCTGCTTCCATTTTCAGAAAGGTACCAGTTTTATTCCTTACCCAGAGAATAAACCCATGCTCTTTCCTTGACCTAGTTACACCTCTATGCCTAATTCAGATCTTAGCCTAAGTATTATTTCCTTTGTGAAGCCTTCTTGACTCATCAGACTACCTAATATATTCTCACTGTACCAGTTATCTTTTATTCCACTCTTACAAATAATCATATCTTTATTTATAGTATGTCTAACTTTTAGATTCTAAATTCCATGAATATAAAGGTCTTCTCTTTTTGGCTCATCATTTTAACTCTAGCATTTTGCTCAGTGTCTGCCATATGGTATACTTTCAATAATAAATAAGTATATGTATTTTATTGAATCTATTTCCTTATCAAACACTTGTACAGTGTTTACCATGTACTAGACACCATTCCAAATATTTTTTAAATGTTAAATTACGTAGTCTATATGTTCTATTAGCTTCTTTTAAAGCACCCTCAGCTGCTGATTTTGGACTACATTTTATACATTACTTCAAATTTGTGACCTGAAGGACACATGTTAAATGGACAGTCTGGACCTTTATAAAGATGAACTTTTAGAAGGCTTTCTTGTGAACTTTACATACAACCCTAAAATATATCACCTAACACCCAAGTTGTAATGTGCAGAGGGATGTCAAAACTCTGTGAAATTAATGGCAATACATCCATCTTGATGTGGACCCAAGTGTGAGATTTTCTTCTCTAAACAATATATGACAATGCTGGGAGAAGTATGCCTTCAATTATGTTACACATTCATGAAGTGAATAAATGTTAGATAATTGAGGAGCAAATAAAAAGACCTTCTGTGATTCTTACAAACTCAGAGATCCATGTGGTAAATTTTATAGTAGTGCTGAGTTCAACAAAACATGATCCAGTCACCAAAAAATTTTCAAAAACATTTTAAAATCATTAACTTTAGTTTCTTGAAGACTGCTAAAGTGAATCCAATAGCCTTTACTCTCTCCTTTAAAAAATATTCAATATTCAAGACAACTTCCTGCTGGTTCTTACTCCTTAAATCCTAATACATACATATCCTTTTCTTCTGTCAAGTCTCTTGCTTCCTGGAATATACTTCATGCTGGACACTATAGTTTTTCAATTCTCACTGTCTCATTATTTCGGGGGGGGGGTATTTTATTTTTTGAAGAAACACAGATCTTTTCTTTTCCATGCTTCTCCTACTCTCAAATATTTTAGGGGAGGAGTGAGGAGAGATTTGAACATGCACATGTTAATATATTTTTACACTTATCGTGGTGAATCTCAAACTGTAGCATGCAAAAGAATCACCTTGAGAACTTGTTAAAAGAGATTTCTGAGTTCCACCAATCAGAGGTTTTAATTTTGTAGGTGTAATCAAGTTTATGAAACTATATTTCCTTCATAGTTGTGTTTTCTGTCCTCTTTAAGAAATTTTTGCCTAACCCAATGTCACAATCATTATACTCTGTTTATCATGCTTTCATCCAGAAGTTTTATAGTTTTAGGTCCACTTCAAGTTAATTTTTGGTATAATATTAACTGAGAATTGAGGATCATTATTTCCCATATTCATATCCAACTGTTTTAGCACCATTGAATTACTCTAGCATATTCATGAAAATCAACTGAATTCCATAAGCTAAAATCTATCTGGATTCTCTATCTGTTCCAAACTGTATAAATACTGTAGCTTTACTGTAAGCCTTGAAATCAGGTACAGTTAATCCTCTAAAAATTCTTCTTTTTCAAAACTGTTTTGGCTATTCTGGCTTCTTTAACTTTCCATATAGATTTTAGCCTATTTTGTCAATTTCTTCAAAAATACGCTGCCAGGATTTGATTGGTATTGTATTGATTCACTATGGTGCAAACTGCCACCTTAATAATATTGGCACTTTCAATTTATGCCCGATAAATGTCTTCCTTTGTTTAGACCTTCTTTAATTACCTTCAGCAAAGTTTTACCATATAGTTCCCCATAATTATAAGGTCATTCAAGTTTTCCATTTTTCCTTGGGCTCATTTGGGAATTTCTATCTTTAAAGTGAATTTTTCCATTTCAAAGATAATTTGCCTTTATAAAAACCTCCCAGATATTGAGGTGCTACCAGATAAGAACACGCTTTGATAGCATTGTGCTCTCATGCTACTGTCATGAACATAACAGATTTCTGTCACATACTTATTATTTTATTTGCTATAATTTACAGCCAAAAATCTCTCAGCATATAGATCTCAGGAAGTAGAATGATACCAAATTCTTAAATATTGTTCTAAATATATACTTTAAGTCACAATTTAAGTTTTAGAAGTCATATTCAACTGTTGGTCTTATTCACAGTCATATTCAACTGTTAGTGACTTTCAGCATTTATTCTTGTTCAGCTAAAAAATAATAATAGTATTGTATTCTTATACTCAAAAGATGTTGTCTCAGAATAGAAATAAAATGACAGACTATAACTGGAACTTCTTTTGTATGTTTGAGTACATAGTGCCCTGTTTCTACTATTGTAGGATACTACAGGAGCAGTGATTTCTAAGAAATATAAAATTACCACAGGTTGACATATATACAACTAAAGAATGTAAGGAATTAAGTGAAAGGTTAATAAGTAATTAATGACTAGAAATTAGCCTAGTGGGAATCACTGATATTTTCCCTACAGAGAGAGATCTGTTCTGAGTTTCTGTTAGCTTATGGTTTACATTAGCCTGATTCTACCACAATTTTAGTTACTTCCTGAGAGAAAATGAATGGAATGCTATTACCATAACATAAAACATAACATAACACATTAGGTTTATATATAACATACACACACATAATACATATGATGTAATATATACATCATATAATATATACATATGTATATATCACATCATATGTATTATGTGTATATACATACATATAATATATACCTATATATATATATATATATATATATATACACACACCCATATTAGTGGGCTTCCCCAGTAACGCAGCTGGGGTAAAGAATCCACCTGCAATGCAGCAGACCCTGGTTTGATTCCTGGGTAGGGAAGAGCCACTAGAGATGATAGGCTACCCACTCCAGTATTCTTGGGACTTCCCTGGTGGCTCAGATGGTAAAGAATTCACCTGCATTGCAAGAGACCTGGATTCAATCCCTAGGTTGGGAAGATCCCCTGGAGAAGGGAACAGCTACCCACTCCAGTATTTTGGCCTGGAGAATCAGTATCAGGATCAGTTCAGTTGCTCAGTCATGTCCAATTCTTTGTGACCCCACGGACTGCAGCATGCCAGGCCTCCCTGTCCATCACTAGCTCCCAGAGTTTACTCAAACTCATGTCCATTGAGTCAGTGATACCATCCAACCATCTCATCCTCTGTCATCTGCTTCTCCTCCCACCTTCAATCTTTCCCAGCATCAGGGTCTTTTCAAATGAATCAGTTCTTTGCATCAGGTGGCCAAAGTATTAGAGTTTCAGTTTCAGCATCAGCCCTTCCAATGAATATTCAGGACTGATTTCCTTTAAGGTGGACTGGTTGGATTTCCTTGCAGTCCATGGGACTCTCAAGAGTCTTCTACAACACCACAGTCCAAAAGCATCAATTCTTCAGTGCTCAGCCCTCTTTACAGTCCAACTCTCACATCCATACATGACTACTGGAAAAACCATAGCTTTGACTAGATGGACCTTTGTTGACAAAGTAATGTCTCTGCTTTTTTTTTTTTTTTTTCAAATAACACTAGTGAATACCCAGGACATAAGTGTAACCTCAAAATTCATGTGCATACTAGACAGCAGAGAGGGAAAAAATGAAAATTAAATGTAAAGTGAACCAACAATATAGAAATAACTCATAATTCATATCTCAAGTATAAAGTGAGCACATAATTTACAGAAAAAGTAATTAATGTAGAAAGAGTAAATATGCTCCAAGTAAAATATTTTTTACTTTTGTTCTTTCTCTTATGTCTTCAGCCCAGATGGACTAGCAAGTGTGATTTCAGATCACCAGTTTTTTATTTTTATTTTTTTGATGTTGAACATCTTTTCTTTTTCTTTCTTTTTTAAATTTATTTATTTTTTCTTTACATTATCGTGTTGGTTTTGTGATACATTGACATAATCCGCCATGGGTATACATGTGTTCCCCTTCCAGAGCCCCACTTCCACCTCCCTCCTGATTCCATCTCTCTGGGTCATCCCAGTGCACCATCCCTGAGCACCCTGTATCAAGCATCAAACCTGGGCTGGCGATTGATTTCACATATGATAATTTACATGTTTCAATGCCATTCTCCCATATCATCCCACCCTTGCCCTCCCGCTTTTTAATATGCTGTCTAGGTTTGTCATAACTTTTCTTCCAAGGAGTAAGCGTCTTTTAATTTCATGGCTGCAGTCACCATCTGCAGTGATTTTGGAGCCCCCAAAAATAAAGTCTGTCACTGTTTCCCCATCGATTTGCCATGGAGTGATGGGACCAGATGCCATGATCTTAGTTTTCTGAATGCTGAATTTTAAGCCAATTTTTTTACTTTCATCAAGAGGCTGTTTAGTTGTTCTTCACTTTCTGCCACAAGGGTGGTGTCGTCTGCATATCTGAGGTTATTGATCAATCTTGATTCCAGCTGTGCTTCTTCCAGCCCAGCATTTCTCATGATGTACTCTGCATAGAAGTTAAATGAGCAGGGTGACAATATACAGCCTTGACGTACTCCTTTCCCTATGTGCAACCAGTCTGTTGTTCCATGTCCAGCTCTAACTGTTGCTTCCTGACCTGCATACAGATTTCCCAAGAGGCAGGTCAGATGGTCTGGTATTCCCATCTCCTTAAGAATTTTCCCTGGCATTTACCTGGGGCCAAACTATGGTGGAGGTAATGAAGATAATGGCAACCTCCTTCAAAAGGTCCCATGTAAGTACTGCTATACTCACTGCTCCCAACACTGTAGCAGGCCACCACCAACCGACGCCTCCACTGGAGACTCCTGGACACTTATGGACAAGTCTGGGTCAGTCTCTTGTAGGGTCACTGTTCCTTTCTCCTGGGGCCTGGTGCAGAGGGTTCTGTTTGTGCCCTCCAAGAGTCTATTTCCCAGTCCTGTGTAAGTTCTGGCAGCTCTGTGATGGGGTTAATGGCGACCTCCTCCAAGAGGGCTTATGCTGTACCCAAGTCTGCTGCACCCAGAGCCCCTGCCCCTGTGGTAGTCCATTGCTGACCCATATCTCCACAGGAGATGCTCAAACACAATTCTGTATCAGTGTCTGTGGGGTCTCTGGTCCTGGTACACACAAGGTTTGTTTGAGCCCTCTGAGTGTCTCTGACGGGAATGGGGTTTGATTCTAAACACGAATCCATCCCGCCTACCATCTTGCTGGGGTTCTCCTTGGCTGTTAGACGTAGGGTATCTCCTCAAAGTCACTCCAGTACCTACCATCTTGCTGGGGCTTCTCTGACCTTGGACGTGGGCTATCTCCTCAAAGTCGCTCCAGCGCCTGGCAGAGAATTCCATGGACTATGTAGTCCATGGGGTTGCAAACAGCTGGACACAATTAAGCAACTTTCACACATATTAATATATGTAAGTATGATGTATGTGTGCATGTGCAGTATCAAAGCAACCCTATGGACTGTAGCCGGCCAAGCTCCTCTGTTCATGGGGTCCTCCAGATAAGAACATAAAAGATTAAAATAATTTTTTAATATGTGTATATATATAAAACACAGATCAATGAACATTTAATGAACACAGGCAGGACCCCAGGTCTACTGGTCACATGCTACTAACAGAGCTTCTCTCAGATTTCACTACATTCTTCCCTCTCTTGACTCGTCCTGACTCCATGTCAATGAGGAAGTAAGGACTAGAGAAACAATGAGGTATTGTGTTTGAGTCATGTTTACACTGCACGAGGTATGTAGACTAATTGTTGAAGGAGAAAATATTGATATTTTAAGTTGGTTGCAGAGATAAGAAATTTCTATAGTGTTCAGGAACTGGCAGTGAAGTAATATGTCAGGTCCTAGACATCATGACAGGTCACAAACAGTAGGGTGGTGACTGAAATAAGCTTGAGAGCTCTATTTTGTTTTATTCCAGTCAATTAGGGACTTAAGGAAATTCAATTGTAATATCCAATGAATTGTAAAAAGATAAGCATAAGTAGCCGAAGGGGAAAACTTGTAAATCATCTCTGAAGGAGTACAGTATAAGTAGCCACCAGTATATTCAGAAGCAAATATTAAGAAGAAAAATACTAGAGACAATGAGATAAGGTTGATGGAATAAAATGATAGGTAGTTAATTACTTTAAAGAAGAGGAGGCCAAGGGTCTACTCTGTCTTCACCTTCAAGTTGTATTGTTACAGCAGACAAATTCTAACTTCACAGGTGAAATGGGCTTACATTGCAGTAAGAGAAATATACAAAGATCCACATAAGACAGCAATGGAAACTTAAGATTTACTATTAAAATTGATGACTAGAACTCAAAAGGTCTGACATGGCATTTTAAAACAAATATAACTCTGAAGTAATAAGGAAAATTATCTGAAATTCAGAAATAAGGCAATAAATACTGTCTGTTGTTGCAATGTAATATGAACCACTGCATAACAGACCCATCCAAAGATTACTTAAATTTCTAGAAGAATGTATCTTTGTTTAATTTACTGTTTTATATTGTTAACTGTCTTGTCTCTATGAAATTAGATGTTAATTTTCAGATTTCTGTTCATAGAAAGAATATATAAATGGTTACAATTTTATTGCTATGTAGCACATTAACGAGTTTGAAAACTTAACTGCAATCTTATTCAGCATTCTTTTTCACTGACTATAAGTACTCAGACTCTCAAATTCCCCTTTCAGTCAGATTTACCATCCTATTGCTCCCTTCACTAATGAGGTAAATAATTATTTAACACACACTCACCATGACTAAATATGAGCCACGTTTTTAACCTTTTGAAAATTATATTTTACCTAATAATCTTTGATAATTTCATTAACACAGCAGGCACTTTCGTGACTCAGACAGTAAATGAATATAAGCAAAGAAAGCTCTTATAGATCGATGTATCACTGAATAAAAGAAAATGAGAATAACAGAGTGCAAAAGGAGCTTCTATCAACCATATCTGAGACAAATCTGTGATTTGGTTTAAAAAATGAAAGCAAAAGCATAAAGCCTGAATAAATAAAATAAGAATCCAAGGCTACATGCTGATATAAGTGAATGAATAAGGGAGAAAAGAAAATGCTTCTTTACATTATAATGTAGAAGGAATAAATGATATAGAAAATCACATTTTAAACAATCAATAATTAATAAATAATTAAGGCAAGAGTCATAAATATATATTTAAAGTAGTGGATGAAAATTTCATGAAGAACAGGATATTTATATAATCTCAAATTATCATCCCATCAGTTATAAATTACAAAGTGATATAAATTACAGGGATATTTTGATATGGAAAGGTATATATCTTGAAAAGAACAAAATTTCCCTTCAAAAGTATTGCTCCCAAGAAATGTAACCTAAATATAACTGTAAGGAAGTCTCAAACTAATTCAAATGGAGGTACATTATATAAAATAATTAGTATTCTTCAAAAATAGTCATATCATTTTATGTGGATAAAAGGGAGGGAACCCTTGTGCACTGTTAGTGGGAACACAAACTGGCACATCCATTATGGAAAATAGTACTGAGGTTCCTCAAAAAATTTAAAATAGAGATACCATATGACCCAGCAATCCCACTTTTGGTATATATCCAAAGGAAATGAAAACAAGATCCCAAAGAGATATCTGCACTCATATATTCATTGCAGCATTACTGATAATAGCCAAGGTATGAAAATAATCTACGAGTCCATCAATGAATCAATGAATACAGAAGATGTGGGATATTCACTGGTATTATCCAGCCATGACAGAGAATGAAATCCTATCAGGTGTGGAAAAATGCATGGATGTAGAAATTATGCTTATTAAGCTTAGGGTATTATGCTTAGTGAAATGTCAGACAGAAAAGACAAATACTGTATGTTATCACATGTAGACTCTAAAAATGAAAACAAGCAAACAAATATACAAAACAGAAACTGACTCAGACATATAGAGAACAAACTAGTGGTTACTAGTGCAGAGAGAGAAGGGAGGAGAGGCAAAATTGGGATATGGGATTAAGAGACACAGCTACTACATATAAAATAATCAACAAGGACATATTGTATAGCACAAGGAAATATAGCCATAATTTTATAATAACTTTAAATGAATTACAATCTATAAAAATATTGAATCACTATGTTGTATATCTAAAACTAATATAATAATATAAATCAATTATGCTCTGATTTAAAAGATAGATAAAATTAAAACCAGAAAATATATATATTAATGTCAATTTTTAGACAAAGAAAGACCAAGATAGTGTTCCAGATGAAGGAGACTAAAGAGATATGACAAAATGTAATGCAGCTCCTGAACTAGCTCTGAGACTGGTAGAAAACTATATAAAGAACATTACTGAAACAGTTAGTGGAAATTACATCATTTAAAAATGTTTTGTAGACTATATCATACTATTGGATTCACATTAAATTTCTTAATTTTGGTACTGCAGTTATGTAAGTTAAAGTTCTTATTCTCATGAAATGCACATATAGCAGTCTTTATAGCAGTAATAAAACATGATCCCTACAATTTACTCTCACATGTTTCATGAAAAAAGTTATATCTCTATTTAAATCTGTGTGTGTGTATATATATATATATCTCTAGATATATACATTTATATTTGTACACATACACACAAGTAAACTTATGTAAGAAATCTAATTTCTAGAAAAATCAAAAGGAAAGATGACCTCAATCATTCTCAGATTAAGAATTATTATCATTAACGACTGAAAAATATCATAAAACTGATGTCAGTTCAATAATTTTTAAGAAAATAAATGAGATTTTCATAAACCATGTTTTCCTTAAAACACTGCATCTAGTGATATAAGAAAATTTTGAAAACAATTATGGTCTAAGATGGTTGAGAAAAAAATCAAAATGTTCTCATTTTAAAGAAAACAACAGTGAACAATTTCAAAGTAAAATAGGAATATTAAAAAATAGGAGTTTGATGTTTTTGTTATAGAAACAGTTCAGGAAAATGGTCATTTTGAATATGCTCTGCACATATTGGCAGATCCAACAGGAATCCTAAATCATGAAGCAGATTTGTTAATGAATTCACCACAGCCTGAATTATTTTTGTAAGGTCTTAAAGAACTGAGAAGTTGCTAGGAGACTGAAAGAAAACAAATGTAATTTTATCTTTTAAAGAGGTGATTAAAGCAATTAACATCAAATAAGCCACAAAAAATAGCTTGCAACCCAGCAGAAAATAATAGGAAAAAAACTGTATGCAAATGAATAATAGGTTACACATTCCTACCAAGGAAAGTTTGTGAGTCATAAAATAGATTAGATTTTCAAAGGGAAAATCATCGCTGCCTCACTCATCTGAGAACTCCTTGGAGACAAGGGGATGTCTGCTCAGCTTTGAATAAAACACTGTAGATATTTAGCAAATATTAATAGAGGGAAGTAAAGAAGGAGAGAGAGAAAAGGAAAAGAGGGCAGGAGAAGAGACAGTGGGAGAAATGAAATAAGCTAACTGAACATTAATGTACTATAGCATGACTTACACAAATCATTCAATTTAATGCCTCATGAGTGTCTACAAATTTTATTTAAACTGAAAATGTAAGTATAGCTTAATGGTGACTAAGAATGACTAAAGTATGATATTGAATAAATTCATTCTGTTATTCAATGTTCAATAAATACCCAGGGACATTCAGGAAATATGCTATTGTTTCAATGTTTTGTTTCACACAGAAAACTACTACTAGGAAACAATTCTATTTGTGCAAATGCAATGGTTTTGAATATGGTGATAGAATGGATTGTTTGGTTCTAGGTACTTTGGCTGTTTTCTTTGCCATAAACATCTTTGCCGCAGGCATTTTCACCACATAACTAACTGGCCATAAGGCCACTTTGACACAAAAGATAAATACCAAAAAATAAAAGAAGGACATTTAAAAGGACATAATGAAACATGAAAAACAAATTATAAAAGACTTTATTGTGAAATACAAAGTATTTGAATACATTTAAAACGTGTAGATGTTTGGCAGTATAGCACAAATAACTAATTTTGTTTTGTGGGTTAAACCTAAGCACTTGTCTCAAGTTTTTGTTCACAGGATTATACATTTGCTTTGCTTGTTGACTTGTTCTCCTTGTTTGGCACTGAACTTTTTTTTTTTTTCCACTAGAATTTCTTGCTATATTAAGAAAGGTATCGGTTTCCAAATCCTAGGATGCATATATGTAACTGAGTTTTATGTTGCATTGTGAAAGCCCATTCTACACTGCTGTTTGTTCTTGGCATATCATCACAATCCAAAGTTGTGTTGACAAGTGTTCTAAAGTTCTGCAGGAAATGTGGGTTCAACACTGCACCTTCAAGGCCCTCAGCTTCTTCAGATTTATGTAATCTAAAAATAGGAGCCCTGTGCCAATGGACAAACAAAATCATACTGTCAAACCAAATGGTCAACCAGTTATTTTATCTTTCAAAACAAAATGGTCTTATGGCCAATTCAGTTATGCATAGAAAATGTGGCAAAGATGTCTATGGCAAAAATACCATAAGAGAAAGTCACTCAGCCATGTCCGACTATTTGCGACCCTGTGGACTATCCAGTCCATGGAATTCTCCAGGTCAGAATACTGGAGCAGGTAGCCTTTCCCTTCTCCAAGGGATCTTCCCAACCCAAGGATCAAACCCAGGTCTCCCACATTACAGGGGATTCTTTACCAGCTGAGCCACTAAGGAAGCCCAAGAATACTGGAGTGGATAGCCTCTCCCTTCTCCAGTGGATATTCCCAACACAGGAATCTAATCAGGGTCTACCTATATTGCAGGAGGATTCTTTACCAAGTGAGCTACGAGGGAAGCCCCAAAAATACTGAACATGATTTTTATTCAGTGTGGGAATTAGCCACTGGTTAAGAAATACAAACAAGCTTTAACTAACAATTTCCATGATATCGTGAGGAATGAGAACTATAAACAGGCAAAAATGCAAGAAGTGAAATTTGAGATAGTTTAATACAGAGCTCAAGTTTGACTTCCTGAAACAATGAGCTCTGTATAAAAAGGAAGGTGAGGATGCAAATAATTTGCCCTCACCCTTACAGTGATTAACATGATACATTGTCTCAAAGGATAAATGACAACATTTTTAATTAAAGAGCTTGCTTTTGGAATCATCTTCAAATAATTTTTATAAAGTCACTACATTGGTAAGATGTGTTATATTCTAAGCCCCTCTCAGGTAGAGATTTATCTAACATGCTGAAGGCATTATTTTATAGTTGACGTACAAATCTCTCTCAAAAAAAAGTTTTTTAAGTTGTCTGTAGAGCACCAGGTATATCCTGGGAAAAAAAGATAAGAAAGGATAAGTGTTAGTGTGTTAGCCATTCAGTTGTATCTGACTCTTTGCGACCCCATGGACTGTAGTCTGCCAGGCTTCTGTGACCATGGACCAGGCTTCTGGACCAGACAAGAATACTGGAGTGGGTAACCATTCCCTTTTCCAGGAGATCTTCCCAACCCAGCAATAAAACCTAGGTCTCCTGCATTGTGGGCAGATTCTTTACCATCTGAGCCACCAGGGAAGCCCCAGTAAAGAATAAAGTGATCCTTAAATGCTAAGAATAATGAAGATGTCAAGACTATGCCAAATGCTGCTGGTAAACATCCTACAAGCCTATGAATGGCCTTACTGAAGAAAATCAGATTAAACAGACCAACTTATTTTACAGACTTTTAGGGTTATTTTGTATATACAGAGATTAAATAAATATCATAAAAAAACAACAAAAAGATTTCTACTGTTGCCCCACTGTCCTTTCATAGCAAAACATTTTTTAAAAGTTCATTTGTTTTCATAAATTTTAAAGCAAAGCATCTTTCAGTTTCTACTTAAAGAACAGTGATTTTGATGAGAGTCCTTTTTTTTCCCTCTAGAGAAGAGTCTCCAAAATATTCTTGCAATTGAAAAGTTGATAATTTATAGTAACTTCCTTACTCTACACTCATTCACCTGCCTTCCTCAAATTTATCGGCAAGCTCATCTTCTTGAATGGTTCCTGTAATGGGAACTCTGACCAATGAATAGAGAAAGCAGAGAGGTAATCGTGAGCACAGGAAATTAGAGACAGGAAGTGAGCACTTGTATAATTGTACTTGTTCTGTCACAACAGACGCTCCCACCCTAGCTCTGAAACATCTTTCTCTGGCTTACCAGGATGAAAGACCTCAGCAGGGAGATGACTGGTTGTTACACCTGCATCTGGGTGCGGTTTGAAATTACTAATTCACCAAGGACTCTCTGGAAGGCTTGAAACTGTTCGCTCTTCCACCTCAACTGACAAAGTAATGACTTTAAATCTATGAGCAGTCAGTCCTCATAAAAGAGGAGAGAGATTGACTGGAATCAAAAGGAAAATTTTGCTCAGGTACCAAAAGACCATTCCCCTTTGTCAGTTCACTAATCAAAGAGGAACAAACTCTTTCCCACCCAGATTTTTTGTGTTTTTGAGCATAAGTTTGTTTACTCTGGTTTGAAAACACAGTGTTCCTTTAGGTTTTCAGCATAATCACTATTTACATTAATTCTAAGAAGGTATTTAGCCATTTAATGATGATACTGATGTTTTCTTTGTCTAATTGGATAGGTCAAGGCACTAATTTGACTCGTGGCTATGGCATGTTTTTATAGACTCTGGTGAACTTTAATTGCTTGTAAATATTAGATTATAAGACCATGAGCCTTCAGTAGCATCCTGTTCAGCCCCATATGCTTTTAAATTTGACAATATGTTGTCCATTTCCTGAATATCCTTCATTCCAAATGGCCCTGAAGGTGAGAAAGAGAGAAATAACACATATGGCTCAAGTAGCTGAAGTCCATTAAGATTTTTGCTGTTGACAGCACCTAATGAGTTATTGTCAGGAAAAAAATATTGTCAATAAGCCCTTTCTTCCGTTATAATAAAATTGAAATGCAAAGACAGCATAGCTCAATGCCCTGTAGTTGATTGTGAAAGCTGTATTTAAATGATGCTCATGATTCCATAGCCAGCCCTAGAGTAAGTATAAATGGAAACTTTAGACAAAGTGCAGCTTGGTGTGGAGCAGGATGAAGCTGATGAACTACCTGAGCTATACAATAAAAGGCCTGATTGGCCTCAGGTAGAAGCCGATCACAGCCCCATGACCACACAATTCCCAGAGCCTGTCCTTCACTCCCAATGCTGCAAATGGGCGACTGTCATTCTCTACTCCACTCCTCCTGTGCCATCCCCAGGTTGCAGGGACTGGGTGGCGTCAACCTTCTGTAGTCTAGTAGAAACTATGAGGCATAATCAAAGCTGGCAAGAGAATCATACTTTTGCTGCCAGACCAGAGCCCGGGCTTCTGGAAGGCATTTATTACCACCACAAACATGCATTCAGATTCCCTCATTGTTTTTCCTAAAGTGCAGTTCTGCCCTCATCCCACTTCGCTGTGCTCCTTCCTATCAATGCCATCCTGGAATCTATAATGACCAGCACTAGGTCAGGCCAATGGGACTCTGATTCCTTCTTGTTGCTCAGGTGACCTCTTTAACAAAAAGTCCTGTTCAGGAGTCAAGCTGAGTTGGAAAGAATCGATGGAATAGAGGCAAGGAGGACCACCCAGGCAGTTATTTACAACAGCCCTCATAAGGAAGGAGTAGCGCTGGGCCCACACAGCAGTAAACAGCAGGAGCCTCAGGAGCCACAAGGATTGATAAGAGCAGAGCAACTGTGAAACAGCAAGCAGTGGGATATCCTTACCAAGAGAAAGTAAACACTTTGGGCTTCCAAAAAAGATTTGGTGGAGGAGAGGGAGGAGAAAGAGTAGCAGCTAGTGTCTTTATAGTAACTGGGACTGGGATTCATTTTAATTGGACCCAGTGGTGTGCTGGAGCTGGCTCACACAGAATTATTAGATATTCAGGAATTTTATGAGTCCCATTGGTAGTTTTCAATTGCCTACAGTTGGAAATATTTACACCACAGAAACTGGCAAATGCTACGGAGGAGCCAACAACGCCTCACTCCCACCTTCCCCACCCGAGGTTGGTTGGTAAGCATTTACCAACACAGCACTGACTGGGCTCCATAAAGCAGAAAGACTTGAGAACTCTGGCACATACTTGACTTACACAGTCAATTGGCCTTGCCCTCTCTTTCAGTAAAGCAAAGAATGCTGCTGATACTCCAAAATTTAGAAGCTTTCGGAAAATTCTTTGAAATCTATTTGTCCTACCAACCAAACTTTCTAATTCCTCATCATGTTTTTTTCAGAAGCTAGTATCAAAATCATCTTTTATTTGGGAGCACATACATCATAGGAAGTATTTTGGGTCATAAGGAAAGTTGGTCCTGAATTTTCAACATCACAAACAACTAGGCTCTAACACAATATGCACGGGATCCGAATAAGCAACATTGCCTTTACTCTATTTTAATTTATTATTCTGATAAAAATCAATCCTATTCTGACTGAATTAGTAACAATAGCAATATATCATTGATAATACAAAAGTGAAATCTAATTAAATGCTTTATCATAATTTCATCGACTCTTATATTTCTGTTGGCAACAAAGAATTATCTACATGATCTTGTGATAAGCAAAAATAAAATTAAATCTAGAATTATAGCTCCTAGATATTAATCACTGTTTACAATTATAGATCAGGGGTCAGCAAACTACCAAAGCACATGGACTGGGAAATTACAGCCCAATAGTTAAATTCAGCCAGGCCTATTCATTTATATATTACATATTTTTATACAACCAAGCTAAATAGTTACAAAAGAACTGTGGCCCACTAAACCTAAAATATTTACTGCCTGGCCCATTATAGAAAATGCTTGCTGACCTCTATCTTTTTCTCAATGTAATAAAATTTTCAATAAAAGACAGTGATAGCATACATATTCCTTAATAATCTGCTTTCTTCTCTCTCTTATACTACATAGTAGATGTTCTTCCATGTCATTAAATGTTATAGTGCATTATTTTTTAAGTTGTATAGCTTTCCATCACCTGAATATAACAAAATTTATGTAGGTCGTTTCCAATCTTTTAGATAATAAAAAGTCTTCACTCTAAACCTTTGCTCTTATCTCTATTTCCTTAGTGTAGATATCCAACTATAGAATTGTTGGATCAAAACTGTACATTCAAAAGATTTCAGATTTGGTTATGTTTTGCAAAATTGCCCCCAAAAGAGGTTCTCCCTGTTTATACTATAACCACCTTGCTATAAATTTTAAATGTGAAAAGACTGTATATTTCTTACGTGAAAATTCCCCAAAGGTTCTGCTTGAACATTTGGAATAAATCTTTTTAAATACGTATCTTTATAAATTACCCTTGTTAAAAGAATTGGATAAAACATGTACTCTTCTTAGAGATATGCTTCAAGTTTTGGTCACAGATGCACATTTTCAAAGTATAAGCTTTATGAATGAGACTTCCCTGGTGGTCTAGTAGTTAAGAATCTGCCTTTCAATTCAGGGGACACAGGTTCAATCCCTGGACAGGGGACCTAACATCCCACATGCCTCGGAACAACTAAGCCCACACGCTGCAATTACTGAGCCTTCACGCATGACGTATCTAGGGAGCCCACATGCCACAAGAGATCCGCACGATGCAACCAAGACCCAGTGGAGTCAAATAAATAAATACATATTAAAAGAAGAGTGATTCAGAATTTTTTAAAGTATATGCTTTATGGAAATCAAATATATGCTTTATGGAAATCAAATATACTGACTACATGGAAAAAGTAGTTACAGTAATTTTTCTAAGCCTCAGTCTTTTGCACCTATGAAATGGAATAATATAAACTCTTCTAATCTGAGAGATATTGAAATAACTGAAGTAACAAATGCATAAGAAGAAAGTATAAAATGCAGAGTTATTACCTCAGAAGACCTGATGATTTAAATTACTTCAGCAAGTTTCTATTTACTGCCTTTTATTCTTAGATAATGAAAATTGATACTAAACTTTTAAAAAATAAGCAAACGTGTAACTGAGAAGGGGAGAAAAAGACAGCAGGAATAAAAGAAACTCCTCATCTCTGTTTCCCTTCAGAGAAAAATTTCCTTGCTCCGAGGCCACTTAATAACTCTTCTGGGTGGGAAAGGCCTGAGAGCTGCAGGGTCTAGAGGAGGAGCGCTGTTGGCAGCTGCACCCTCACCAGGACGCTGGACTCTCTTGGTTGTCCTACTATATCACCACTCACTGCTTTTCTGTCTCCTTTGTGGGTTCCTCTTCTTCAGCTTATCCTCTTGACAGTGGGGTAACCAGGAAGAGGGAGTTGGTCCTCTTCTCTCCCGGGTGACACCCAGCCCCATGCCTTCAACACTGAAGGCTCTCACACCACGTCCAGGTCAGACCTATCTCCTGAAACTCTGCGCTCCCACATTTCACCACCTACTCCGTTTCTCCACTCCGTGCCTAACTGCATCTTTTTTTTTTTTTTATTGTTTTTGCCATACATTGTCATGATATCACCATGGGTTTACATATGCTTCCCCTCCGGAACTCCCCTCCCTTCTCCCTCCCCCCCGGGAAATCTCGTGCACCAGCCCCGAGCATCAATCTTGGGCTGGCGATTGATTAGACACATGACAATTAACATGCTTCAGTGCCCTTCTCCCATATCATCCCACCCTTACCCTCATCCACAAAGTCCACGAGTCTATTCTATACATCTGCATTCCTTTTGCTGTCTCGCATGTTGGGTTCTCGTTACCGTCTTTCTAAATTCCATATATATGTGTTAATATACTGTATTGTTGTTTTTGCTTCTGGCTTACTTCACTCTGGATAATGGGCTCCAGTTTCGTCCATCTGAGTAGAA